>JASDQU010104359.1:2323-30820 GCA_032191745.1 Picea mariana | reverse complement strand
CAGTTTTTGAACACATTTCAAGTGCCAAATTTTATATTATCATATTTGATGAGATGAATTGACGGATAAACTATTGTTTTATAGATTTATGGACGAAAATGTCATATTATTTTTTTTGCATAAAATTTCTTGTATTTTGAGAGTTTTTTTTAATTAAATTTGATTTTAATTTTCAGTTTAGAGTTTTGTCAAGTCTTGTTGAGCCGTCAAGTTTTGCCCAGTCCCAAGCTGGCTAATTTTTTGTTGAGACTAAGTCTCACAACCTTGGTTTGAAGCAATGTTGTGAGACATGCCGAAGGTCTATGAGTTTCTTGGGTCAACGCTGAAATGAATAATGAGTGAAAACTTGTTGTGAAACTTTCCTATAAATGAAACTTTCCAAAACCTGTTGAACCTGACTCGAACTTGTTAGACTTGTTGAAACCTGACAAAACTCGCCCATTAAGCAAAGGTGGGTCCCACATGGAATTGAATTGGAGAAAAGGCCAAAATATGTTTTTTGGAGGGAGAAATATGAGAAGGAACACATAAAAGGAAACCTTAAAGGCATATAACCCAAAAAAAATATTCATTTCACTCATTTGGTCATTTTATCTTCATGGATTTGAGTTTTCAGTTGGACTATGAACACTGAAACTTTTTTCAGCAGGTTGTGTTATTCATCTTCGGGGTTCAGTTAGAGTCTTGAGAACACTTGTATTTGTGGGCTGGAGACCGAATAGGAGGTGGAGAGCCAAGATATATACATGTTAGATCTTCAGTTTCAATTGCATTCCGATTTTGAAGAAAGTATTATGATTTTCAGCAAAATTTATTTTGGATATTTCATCTTCAGTTTTAATTCAGGGATCAACCTACAGTGATATACTCTTCTCTTCTTTGTATTGAATCTTGAATAATCATGGCTCCTAAGTCCAAAACGTGGTTTGATAAAGAATGAGAACATGCCTTCAAACTTGAATCGAATGATGACAAGAAGCTCAAGTGAAAACACTATAACCACAGTATGAAAGGGGGGGCACAAACAACATGAAACACCACCTAGAATGAATTTGTTGCAAATATGTCATAGTCCCATGCAAGCTATTTGATTTATGTTTAAGTTTTTGAGGCTAATTTTAAGTGCCAGTTTTTTTGCTATTATATTTGATGAGATAAATTGATGGAAAACCTATCGTTTTATAGATTTTAAGGATGTAAATGTCATTAATATTTTTTCTGCACAAAATTTTATGTATTCTGAGTGTTGTTTCTATTTGAAGAGTTTTGAACTGATTTTTTCCAATTTGCCAAGATTTTCCATATCCCAAACTCGCTAACTTTTCATCAATCCTAGGTCTCACAACCTTGGTTTGATGTGAGTTTAAGTTGGGTGGTTGGTGTGCATTGTAATCAAAGCATGAAAACAATATAATGGGCATGCCATATATTGGTCGTAGGGATAAAGAAATATTAGGAACATAAACTACCACTCTCCTAAATGAATGAAATCATCTCCATACAAGCTTGGCTATTAAGCAAAGATCATTCATATTATAATTAGAATAAGATTTATTAAAAATGAAACCTTCTTTTAGAAAAAAATGCGCAATGACTTCAAGATGACCAAATAAAGAGGGTGGCAGCCCTTTAACAAGACAATGTTTGTCAAGAAAAATATTGTTTGAACTAACAAGAAACTTGACAATTATAGAATTGATTTCAGTTTTTGTTGATTACACCATGTAAACCAATTGCCCCTAGTATATATCTAGAAGGAAAATCCATGGGGTAAGTAAGATTTATCATCCAAATACTCAAAATAACACGCTCAATCAATATACACAGTGTACGCCAAATGTGAGTGTGGAGCACAACTTCCTTATAGTTAGGAACAAGTTACTCCAAATAACCCAAGTACATCCATATATCCAAATCATATGTTCAAATGTTTCTCGATAATGACTATATTGATCTCTCTATATATATACATATTCTCACTCATTACACATGTGGCCCGTCTATTAGATTGCCCCCTATTTAATATACATTTAACACCATTACATATGCATTCAATCCAATTAAATATACATTCAACCCCATATATACCCCCCATTGGGTCATAACATAAGTACCCCCATTCAAAAAACTATCCTAAAATATTTGTGGATAAATCTTTTGCATGTGATGAAACCAAGTAATCAAGTTACTTATATTTATTCTCTCATACAATATGATTTTTGATCCATCCATATTTAGCTCTTTTCAATGTCATTTTTTGATAGCTTCCTTAAATATTTGATAATATCTTGTCGCATAATTGTTCCTTGATGCCCTATTCCATTAATATCCTTGACTTTACCATCTTCTTCCTTGGTAACATTGATGTGGCACCAAATCTCATGGAGTAAAAGAGTAAAACCTCTCTTTAACTCTTCTATCAAAAATAATTTTCATCTTATTTTGATATTCTTGGAATCTCTCATTCACTTGTTCTTTGGTCTGTTGCACCTTAATTATCTGATAAACTCTTCTAATAAGATCATTAATCTATTCATTTGCATCTTGTATTAATATTAATATTAAAATGGTAATATTAAATCAAATAAATTTTTTATTTTTATATTTTTTTAAATAAATATTGTTCGTCGCACTTGCGACGACAACTTAAATAAATACGACAGTTTTGTTATATAAATAATGGAAGTTGTCCTCACACTTGCGACAACAACTTAAATAGTTGTGACGGTTTTGTTATATAAACAATGGGAGTTTTTGTCACACTTGCGAGGACAACTTAAATTGTTGCAATAGTTTTGTTACATAAACAACGAAAAGTTGTCGTCACACTTGCGACGAAAACTTAAATAGATGCGACAGTTTAGCTATGTAAACAACGAAAATTTGTCGTCGCAATTGAGAAGACAACTTAAATAGTTGCGACAGTTTTTCTATCTAAACAATAAAAAGTTGTCGTCGCACTTGAGACGACAACTTAAATAGTTGTAACAATTTTTCTACATAAACAACGAAAAGTTGTCGTCGCAAGGATCATCACAATTGAGACGAAATGTTGGTTTCACATTTATGCCTTCATTATTGTATTGGTGATGATTTTTACTTTTTGTCTCAATTGTGATAAGTTCCCTATGGGCGTCGCTCTTGCGACGTTTGTTCAAGTTCATCGCAATTTCCATGTGACATAAAATGACATCTCAGAGACTCCATATTTGTCGCAAATTCCACGACATAACGTCGAAATAGCCGTCGCAAAATGACCCAAATTTGCCAATGGATCTTGGGGGAATTCCAAGAGGTTCTTGATCCCCACGAATTACAAAACCTCGTCCCTGGTCTATGGAAGGGTTTCATTCTCCCATTGGAAATACTCTCATTAACATCCCCATTCTGGTACTATTGTTGGTTGCCTCACAGGTTCATTCACTTGTTTTGATTCATTGTTCATCATCTATCGTGGAGTCTGCACTCCATTCATTCCTTGAATCACTCATATTTCCTCACTTTGGTGCCTTGGCTTGGGAAAGGAAGATGAGATATTGAAGAGTAGCCAGAGTTTTTTTGGCTATAGAGATTGTTGGTGTATTCCAGCTATGATTTGAGGCCTGTATGTATGATATCCTTGGCATGTGATCAACTTGGATCACAACTGCGAGTCCTGAGAGTCCTAGCATGGCGATTCTTGACAAGTTGCACTAGATCCTTGGATGGAGAGGGACTACCTGAGGGACTACGTGGAAGAGAAGGGTGGAATTCTATTCTCTTGGGTGGTTCAGGTTGGGTAGAAAAGATTTGGGTACTTGTATTGTTGTACGTGCTAGAGAAGCCTCTGAGAGCATGAATGTTGACTGGTTTGGGAAGCCAAGTAACACATTGGGACCATCCTTATCACTTCATAGCCTTGTCTCAAGGGAGACACTGTTGTTGAGAATTGGAACAAAAATTTCTATGGTTGGGTGAAACTTACTTGGTCTGCAACCAATTGTTGTCTTATTTTATAAAAGATAAGTTCTCTCTATTATGGTTTCCTTGATTATGTATTTATTTCCACTACATATTAAATCAGTATATCTGATATTTATACTTATAATATGCATGTTTGCTAGTTAATGTTGTGCATGGTATATTGTGCATGTCTTTTATGTTTATTTATGAATCTTGATCATTGCATGTATGCATTTCATGATTCTTTATTAATTATGTGTTATCAAAGTCTCCAAACTAGCCAAGAGGTGCATTCTTGGTGTGGCATGCCATCCCGTGTGAGGATGGGTGTTTTACAGTTGGTAACAGAGAAGAATGGTAGTGGCATTTCTCGACCTGTGGCGGGCTAGGTACGTTATAGGTTCCAAAGTAGCAGAAAATGTTTGTGCACAAGAAGAACTTCAAGACATCAACTTTCACCACAATTACCATTGTAGTGCATGTAATTACAATAGAAATAATACCTTGACATCAGTCTCAACATCTGTCATAGAATTGAATTCCCAAATCTATGATTTGTTAAAACAAATTTCTAAATTTAGAAAAATGGATAATCATGAATTTTGGGAAAATCCTGGTTAAAGAACCAAGCATATTGCCCAAATCGTGCAATATTTTTGGAAACTTCTTGCATGGAGACTAAATGACCACGTCCTGGAAAAAACCTGTGTGACAGATTTTGGGTATTCTCCTTCAATTTCTTGAAACTTCCCCAAAAAATCATCCTGTCAGTTTGGAAGCCAATTTTTTTGTTTGTTTCCAACATGATGTAGACCCCCTACTCTCTCGTAAGGCTGCGCGAGCTCCTGGTCTTGGATATTCGATGCTAGATTCGAGTGACTCTCTGAAACCTTAATGGTTTCCTTATATGACTAAACACAGGCCCTTTCAACTTCTTGTTGGAGTTTTTAATGACACCAACAACCCTCCCTTTCGCTCTCCTATGAAAGCTCAGAGTACCGGGCATTAGCTCCCTTTTTCTGATAAGCCCCCTCTTGATGTGACCTCAATGACAACGATGTGATTACAGGCACGACTACAAGGAGTTTGAATTCAAACTACTTTTGGGCCCGCAATCCTCCTCAAGCCTCCATTTGCCCTCCTGACAAAACCACGGTTTGGATTGTGGCCCGCCCTCGATATTTTAAACTCTGCACAACTCCTATTCCTGAAATGCTACTGAATCATCGATATCATGAACTTCATGGTAACATCTGAATCGACGGTTCATATATGTGCATTTTGAATCTACAGACTAGATATACCCCTCCTTAAATCAATGGTTGTGATCTTCTTCGCAACTACGGACTTCGGGGTTTTGAAATCTCCAACCCAACTTTATTTTGTACTCAAATATTTCAAAACTCACGATCTTCTAACACATGTCCTACTCGATCAATGATTTTTCTCCCACTTCAGATGTTTGACCTTTCAACTCAAATCAACGGTCCTGTGACCCTCTTCTCGATAGACGATCGAGATCTCCTTCGGGTCTTTGGACTTCTAAGATCTAAAATCTCAACCTTCTTTTTCCCAATGGTTTTTTTCCCAAAGTATGTGATCCACTGACATGTTTCATCCTGATCTAATGATCGAGGATTTATTTGGTTCTTTACTCAGAGATCACATATGTGTGCCACGTCTCCTGTGAATCCAATGACTATGAACCACTTCGATACCTTACCCGGAGTTCACAGATTCACGCCACTTCTCCCTTAGATCTCACAGCCCAGATTTTACTTCAGGTCTTTGGGTCTTCGAACTTCGGCAATCTCAAATTTCAAACTAAAAACTCACCTCAATTTTCCCATAGCTCATGATCTGTTGACAAGTGTCCACTTATAGATCGATGAATCTCATCCCTTCGGCTCTTTGGCCTTCGGGTGTTTCAAAACTTTGACCTTTGTCTTCCTTTGGATATTTCAACCTGTCAACACGTGTCCTCCTGGATCCAATGGTCTAGATTCGCTCCGACCCTTCGTCTCTCCACGCTTCAGAAATCTCAAAGTTCAAACTTGCCTCCTCCCAGACTCACAGTATTTGATGGCTCAGATTTACTTGGGTGATCCGACACTTGGATTTTTCCCCGAACAATCTAATGAATCAGATTTGCTCCTACTGATCAGGCGACTGAGATTCCATTTTAGATCTCTGCTTCTTCGGGCTCCAAAAATCTCAGTTCTCAACTCTTGTGAGCTTTCTCTCTCTTCCGTGTGCGAAGCACTAAGTCTCGTGCACTTCACTCTAATAAAATGGATATTGATCTTTTGCACAATGATCCAATGACCACTGTCGCTCCTCCTCCAGAGATTTTGAGTTCTCCCAACCTGGAAGATTTCTCTATATTCAAAGGTTTCAAACCTTTTATCCTCCTTACGAGTCTGAGTATTGGCTCTCGCTGACACTTTATGGAAAGTGATATCCCTTCTGTGCTTCGTCCTTAAAAGGGTTTTGATTCCCCATGCACACCTTGCATTCTCGGGATTTTGATAACTCAGATCGAAGGATTTCTTGAAAATAAATTCGTCTCACCCACCTGGCATTACTCTGATTTGGGTTGATTGATGCTTGGTCGTTTCATGACACTATGCACACCTTGCACTCAGTCTAAGTTTTTTTTGTTCTCTCTGAACTTCTCTAAGTCACTCCGAGACTCGATCGACACACTCCTTGCATTCAAGATGCACACCTTTCATATGAGCATCAGAAGAGAAACAATTGAAGCTCATCCAGTTTCATCACGAACTCACACAGTCAATCTCTTGAACAGTCCTTCACGACTTTACAAACAAGTTACATTTTTAAAATGTTGTTTACAAAATATCTCAACAAACCAATTTAATTCTGAGTTAATTTCTTATTTGAAACTTGGTCATTGTTGAGATGTCGTTCCTTTGCCTTCATGCTTGTGATTTGACTTTAAAGGTGACGCTCCTGCATCATACTCCTTTGGTTAAAATTTTCATGGAATCCTGTCCATGAGTTCCCACATTGTTTTTCCATGCTTCAAAATATCATGTTCTATAACCCAATTTGCATCTTCCATTGGATGATCTTTCCACTTCACTAAGTATTCAGGATATGTCTTTCTCTTGATCTTCTTTCCATCTTTTTGTTCAATCATTTTCTCCATCTGAGGTTTTTCTGCTATGGGTAATTGTTCTTCCCACTGAAATTCTCTATGATCATTTGATTCTCCTTCCTCATCTCTCATGTAAAGATACAGGTCTGCAACATTGAATATCAGTGATATCCCAACATTGTCTGGCAACTCAATTTCATAAGCATTAGCTGCAAATTTTCTGAGAATCTTGCATGGTCCTATCTTCTTCATATTCAATTTGTTATATGTTCCCCTTGGAAATATTTATTTTCTCAAATGAGCTAAAACTTCATCTCCAACCTCGAATTGAACTTATCTCCTCTTTTAATGAAATCTCCTCTTGTATTTCTGGTTGTTGTTCTGTAGTTGTTCTCTAACTCTGTCATGGAGTTTCTGCATTTCTACTGCAAAATTATCTACTCTAGCACTTATGAACTCATCTTGATTCAGATCTCTCAACTCTGTAATCCCTCTTGGTTGTATACCATAAAAAATTTCAAATGGACTTTTCTGTGTGCTCCTATTCACTGAATTATTGAATGCAAATTATGCTTGTGCTAGAATCTGATCCCATTGACGACCTTGCTCAATGACTAAACTTCTTAACAAGTTTCACAAAATCATGTTTACTAATTCAGTCTATACATCTCTCTAAGGGTGATATGATGAACTAAATAAAACAAATTCCCCTATCCTTTTCCATAGAGTCCTCCAAAAGTGTCCTACAAATTTGGTGTCCCTATCTAAAACTATGCTACTAGGCAATCCATGTAGTCTTACTACTTCTTTGAAAAACAAATTGATTATGTGTGTAGCATCATTTTTCTTTTGGCATGGTATGTGCCATTTTTGAAAATCTATCCACAACAAAAAATATGGAATCGCTCCCTTTTTGAGTTCTAGGCAATCCCAAAACAAAATCCATACTGATTGCATCCCAAGACATTTATGAAATTGGTAATGGCTGATACAAACCAATGTTCTTCTTTCTTCCTTTTGCATACTGACAAATTTTGCATTTGTTCACAAAAATTTTCACCTCTGCTCTCATGCTCGACCAATAATATGAATTACTCAGCTATGCAAATGTCTTATCATGACCAAAATGTCCAGCTAAACCTCCATTGTGTTTGTCCTTCAACAAATTGTCTCTCATTGAACATTTCGGTATGCATAATTGGCTTCCCTTGAACAATAATCCATCTTGGATCAAATATTCATTCCACGGGCTTCTGTATCCCAATAAAGGATTATTGCATGCCTCATAAGCTTCCTTAAAATATGCATCTTATTTATACATATCCTTGAGGTGTTGAAACCCTAAGGTTTCCACTTGGAATTCCTGTACAATCAAACTCCTCCTGCTCAAAAGAATCTGCAACTTTGTTAGTAGTTCCAGCAATACATTTAATAACAAAAGTAAAATTTTGTATAAATTCTACGCATTTTGCATGTTTTTGATTCAACTTTTCTTGCCTAGTAATAAAGTGCAAAGCTTGGTTATCACTATACAAGACAAATTCTTTAGGAATTAGATAGTGTTTCCACTTATTCAAAGCTTGAATCACTGCATAAAATTCTTTGTCATATGTGGAATACTTCTTCTTGGCATCATTCAGTTTCTCACTGAAATAAGCAATTGGACTATCGTCCTGACTCAAGACTGCTCCAATAGCTAATCCAATTGCATCACATCTCACCTGAAATGTTTTTCCAAAATCTTGTAAGACCGGAATTGGTTGTTCTATGATATTCTCCTTCAACACTTTGAAACCTTTTTCATCTTCCTCTGTCCAACTGAAGGACTTGTGTTTTTTCTTCACAGTGTCCAGCATGGGTGCACATATACCACTAAAATTTCTAATAAAATTTCTATAAAATATTTCTAACCCATGAAAACTTTTTACCTCAAATATGTTGCTTGGCAATGGCCATTCTTTGATTTCTCTTACCTTTTCCAGATCCATCTTCAATTCATTTGAAGAGATCACAAAACCCAGATATATGAGTTATGTCTTCATAAAAGAACATTTCTTCAGATTTATCAGCAACTTCTCTTGCTACAACTTTTCCATCACTGATGTCAAATGTCTTAAGTGTTCTCCCTTTGTCTTACTGAAGATTAGTATGTAATCTAGATATACTATGATAAATTTCCCTAGGAATTCTTTCAACACTTCATTCATCAATCTCATAAATGTTCTTGGTGCATTTGTTAACCCAAATGGCATGACCATCCATTCAAACAATCCTCCATTTGTCTCGAATGGTGTTTTACATTCATATCCCTCTCTCATTATTTTTTGATGATATCCACTCTTCAAGTCTATCTTGGAAAAATAACTTGCTCCACTCACACAATCCATCAAATCATCCATCTTCGGTAAAGGAAATATGTACCTAATGGTTATATGGTTTAAGGCTCTGGAATCTGTACACATTCTCCATCCTCCATCCTTCTTTGGACTTAACACAGTTGGTACTACGCATGGGATTAGTATTTCCCTGACTAAACCTTTATCTAACAACTCCTAGACTTGATTTTTGACTTCCTCATTCTCTCTAGCTGTCAACCTATAAACTGCTTTGATTGGTAAACTAACTCCTAGAATAAGGTCAATATGATGGCTTATACTCCTGATGGGTGGCAATGAGTGAGGTAACTCATCCACTACTACGTCAACAAAGGTTTCTAACAGTTCCTGGATTTCTATAGGCAAATCTTCCATAGAAGTACTTGTAAGGATAAATCTAGGCTTCCTCACTACAACAAACTGCACTTCTTTCTCCTTCTTGACTTCATTCAAGAGTTCCTTCCTACTCATGAGAAGTATACTTTAACTAGCTTCCCTCTTTTTCTCTGTTTCTTCTATTGGTAACAACATATGTGTCCTACCATTATTTTATAGGGTATAAGTATTATTTCTTCCATCATGAATAAATTTTATGTCAAACTGCCACGACCTCCCCAATAAAATATGACAGACATCCATAGGAATTACATTACATAATATTTTATCCCTATAACCTCCTATTTTAAATTCAACTTGGCATTGTTGGCTTACCATTACTTGATGTCCTTTCTGCAACCATGATACCTTGTATAGGTTTGGATGTTCAGTTGTCTTCAGCTCCAGTTTCTCCACCATATCTGTGGATACTAAATTGTCAATGCTCCCACTCTCTATGATCACCTTGCAAACTATGTCTTTCGTCTTGCAAGTAGTTCTGAACAGACTTGTTCGATAAACTAGTTCCGCCATCTCCTTCTCTGGTTTAAGAAGAATATTCCTCATCATGTGTTTATTCCCTCCTTCTGTTGCTTATGCTTCCACATTCTTATGTTCTTCAGCAACATGTGCTTCACCTCCTCCTTCATTCTTTCTCTTGGAACATCCCAAGACTTATGCCCTTGCTTTCCACAGGTATATCATCTAACTACGCCTCCTCTGGCTCTTCCTCTTCCTCTTCCTTTGGAAAAATATCTTCTTCCTCCATCTTGTCCTTCCTTAGAACTTCCACCTTTCTCATGGTGACTATGTTGTTTTTCAGCTTCATGCTTCTGCTTTTGGAACTTCTCTCTGGTAGTTCCCTTACCTCTACTTGAATTTCCCCCTCTGCTTCATTGGCTTTGTTTCCTGGCCAAATTTTATTCATCTTTCAAGGATGCTTGATAAGCATCCTCGATTGTACTAATCCACATCATGTTGATCTCCTCTTGTATTTCATATCTCAGCCCATTAATATATCTAGTTGTCTTTTCATCCTCGTTTTCTTTCTGTCCATCCCTAATGTTCATTTTATAAAATTCCTTAGTGTACTTCTTCACTGATAAGATTTTCTATCTCAGGTTTTGCAATCTTCTGAACAAATTGATTTGATAGTCCATTGGGATAAATTTTTCCTTAAACTTGGCTACCATCCTATCCCAATTTTTAATTTTTGACTTACCATTGCTCCTACGTTCAGCTTGCAGTTCATCCCACCATAGCGTTGCATGACCTTTCAGTCTTGTCACTGCATTCTTCACCATATTATCTTCTTTGATATCTTTGTAATCGAATTATTTTTCCATATCACATACCCAATCTAAAAAATCTTCAACTTCTAAATTGCCTTCATACATTGGTACCTCTATGCTCTAGCTCCTATCTTTGAAGCAACTTTTATCAAGCAATCTTGTGCAGCATCCTCTACTACATTTTCTTCAATCTCTATTTCTTAGAACATAGCTTCACTGATATCTCCATCATCTGGTTCTCTTCTCTTCGTTGTTTCCATGGCATCCAGTCTCATTCGGAGTCACCTCATTTCTTCTTCCATTTATGCATTTTCTCTATGCCTTCGGGGTGGCATGATTTCACTACGTCACCTACAAATAGAAATAAACTTGTATTGATACCACAATTGATATCAACTTACCTCCTTTCTCCTTTACTTGTTGTCTACAAACAAACTCAATATCTTCTCTGATACCACCTGATGCATCCCCCCGACTCTTCCATAAGGTTGCGCGACCTCCCAGTCTTGGATCTCCAATTCTAGAGTCGAGTGACTCTCTAAAACCTTAATGGTTTCCTTTTGTGACTAAACACAGACCCTTTCATCTTCTTGTTGCAAGTTTTAATGACACCCACAACCCTCCCTTTCGCTCTCTTATGAAATATCAGAGTACCAGGTGTTAGCTCCCTTTTTATGATAAGTCCCCTCTTGATGTGACCTCAACGACGAACACGCGATTATGGGTGAGGCTACAAGTGGTTTGAATTAAAACTACTTTTAGGCCCGCAATCCTCCTCAAGCCTCCATGCGCCCTCCTAAAGAAACCACGATTTGGATTGCAGCCCGCCCTTGATATTTTAAACTCCATGCAACTCTTGTTCCTACAATGCTACAGGATCGACAATCTCGCAATATTGATGGTAACATATGAATCGATGGTTCATATATGTGCCTTTCAAATATACGAGCTAGATCTGCCCCTCCTTAAATATACAGTTGCGATCTCCTTCACAACTCCAGACTTTGAGGTTTTGAAATCTCAAACCCAACTTTCTTCCATACTCAAATCTTTTGAAAATCATGATCTGCTAACACTTTTCCTTCTTGATCAATGATTTTTCTCCCACTTCGTATGTTTGACCTTTCAACTCAGATCAATGGTCTTGAGACCCTCTTCTCAATCGACGGTCAAGATCTCCTTCGGGTCTCTGAAATTCTGAGATATCAAATCTCAAACTTCTTTTTCCCAATGGTTTTTTTCCCAAAGTTTGTGATCCACTGATGCATGTCCTCGTGGTCTAACGATCGAGGATTTCTTTGAGTCTTTACCCAGATCTCACAGATGTGTGCCGCATATCCTCCGAATCCAACGGCTATGAACCACTTTGGTACCTTACCCATAGTTCACGAATTCACGCCACGTCTCCCTTAGATCTCATGACCCAGATTTTACTTCGGGTCTTTGGATCTTCGCACTTCGGCAATCTCAGATTTCAAACTGAAAACTCACCTCAATTTCACAGAGCTCACGATTTGTTGACAAGTGTCCACTTATATATCGATGGCTCTCGACCCTTCGACTCTTCGAGCTTTGGGTGTTTCAACACTTATACCTTCACCTTCCTCTAGATATTTCGACCTGTCGACACGTGTCCTCTTGGATCCAATGGTCCAGATTCACTTCGGCCCTTTGTCTCTTCGCGCTTAGAAAATATCAAAGTTCAAACTTGCCTCCTCCTGGACTCACGGTATCTTATAGCTCAGATTTACTTAGTTGATCCGACAATTGGATTTTTCCCTGAACACTCTGATGGATCATATCTAATCCTACTGATTGGGCAATTGAGATTCCATTTTGGATCTCTGGCTCTTCGGGCTCTGAAAATATCATTTCTCAACTCTTCTGAGATTTATCTCTCTTCTGTGTGCGAAGTGCTAAGGCTCTTGCACTTCATTCTAATCAAACGGTTTTTTATCTTTTAAACAGTGATCCAACGACCACTATGGCTCATCCTCATGATCTTTTGAGTTCTCCTGACTTGGAATATTTCTCCATCTTCAAAGGTTTCGAACCTTTTCTCCTCCTTACAAGTCCAACTATCAGCCCTGGCTGAAACTTTATGGAAAGTGATATCCCTTTTGAGCTTCGTCCTTAAAAGGGTTTCGAGTTCCCATGCACACCTTGCGTTCTTGGGATTTCGATAACTCAGATCGAAGGATTTATTGAAAATAAATTCTTCTCGCCCATTGAGCGTTACTCTGGTTCGGGTTCTTCGATGCTTGTTCGTTTCACGAAACTATGTACACCTTGCACCAAGTCCAAGTTTCCTTTTTTCTCTCTGAACTTCTCTGAGTCACTCTGAGACTTGATTGATGCACTCCTTGTGTTCAATATGCACACCTTACATACGAGTATCAGAAGAGAAACAATTGAAAATCATCCAATTTCGTCACAAACTCATACATTCAATCTCTCAAACAATAATAAATGAACGAGCTGAAATAAATCACATACAAATAATATAAAATCCATTCATCCATACATCAAATGAACACAGTCCAAGGATTTGGGACAATTCAGTTTGTTCTATTCATTCATGAAAACAAATTACATAGTGTTTCTTCTACTCTACTCTATTCTACTAATCTCTCTGATATCTTACAATACTCATCCATTCTGATCTATTACAATGCAACAATAAACTGTCTAAGGATTGGATCCACGAGCTCTCTCATCTTGTATGCAACCTATCCTATCAACTCTTAACGGTTACCTAATATGTCCTATTACAATAACTAATAGTTATTTCCAGATATGATTCAACACTCAATATATGCAATCCCTTACAGTCCTTCACAAATTTACAAACAAGTTACATTTTTAAAATGTTGTTTACAAAATATCTCAACAACACGATTTAATTCTGAGTTAATTTCTAATTTGAAACTCTATCATTGCTGAGATATCATTCCTTTTCCTTCACACTTGCTTTTTGACTTTAAAGGTGATGCTCCTACATCACAACAACAACTTATTTTGTCAATTCAAACTCTGATGCATGACATCCATTGTGTCATAGACGCTGATGTATTCCTTCCTTTAAGTAATGTTTATGTTAACACTTTCATTCATTAACATAAAAATTATTTTCATCCTTTGAACAAGGACCATTGAATAAGAACAAAGATATGTAAATGTGTGGACATGAATTTAAATGTATGGGAAGTGGTATGGATATGTGAATATATGAATGAATTGACTATGATAGAACCTGGGTATGTGGATGCTTGACAGAGACATGAACAGAGGTATGGAAAAACAAATATGCATTCTTATCATAAAGATTCAATCAATCCATTGAAATTATTTTTAACCTACATCAAAGCTTCCTACCTTTTTAAACACTATCATGTTTAGAATATCTTTGGAAGTCCTCATAGTGATTGATCTCCACCATTGCAAAATAGTCGCATTATCATTGCTCTGTGCAACTTTGAATTCCATTTCTTCCTTATCCCAAGACGATGGAAAAATATGTTTTCATTATCCTCATTCCAGATGATGACTTTGTATTACTTGTAACCAAGTTATGATTATTTGTTGTAAATTTGATCAGGAATGTTGAACGTTGATGAAGAAAATATTGTAGATGATGATGAATAAATTGATCCATGTTGTAGATGTATAACTAATGTTGATATGCTTGCTTGAATTATACATTATCTATCAATTTCCGATATATTGATTTATTTGAAGTAATTGGACTAGGACTGAGTTCTAATCCTTCATTGGATCATGCTTCTAGAAAATTTTAGAACAGGAAAATAAACTGCTGCCACATTGTTAAGTTCCAAATACATAAATACAAATTACTACAATAGTACCAAAGATATTTGAATACAACCACCATACAATATATATGGAACAATATATAAAACCACCACTTTATTATATCAAAATGCTTGGGGTAGGGAAACACTATACAATTGATCATATTATGGAAGGGATCATCTCCTATTCACTAGCCTCTTCGAGGGGGTTCCTCCTAATGAGCTTAAGCTCAAAATAAAATACATCTCTTCATATCCCATTACATTTCTTTAACCCCTTTATATAGTGCTGCCATCACCTAAGAAATTTCTAGAGGAGGAATCTTCTAGAAGGAGAACCTTCTAAGAAGTCCTCTTACATTTATTATGTCTAACTTTCATAATCGGCCTTATTTAATAATATAGTAGACCTAGTCCACCTTACATTGAATGGCCTCCATTACCTCTCTGGCTACCTAAAATTCCATCATCCTTATGAAAGTGTTGTCCTCAACACTTGTTATGAGGGTGAACAACCATATACCAAGGTCCCATGGATAAGTGTGGACGATAGTGTTGAAGTTTACTAGAGAACTATGGTCCCATGTAGAAAGGAAAGCCACCATGTTGAAGTAGTCCAACCACCATTGTAAACTAGGGTCCCATGTCCAAGTGCTCATGTGAACTCCACGTAAAATGTTTTGGAACCAAATAACCAACTGAAAATGATGCTCCAAAGACTGACACTTGTCATGTGGATCCAAATAATAATATCCATCCAGATAGTGGAAAAAGCTCGTAGCAGAATCTGGAAGGAATAATACCACTATAGAATATGTAGGATGGACATTGGTAATAATCATTGGCTCTCGATTTTTCAGATTGATGTTCTATACAGAAGGTGAATTAGAGTCATCAAATAAAATATGAAAGTGGTTTTGATCCCAGAAATGACAACTATCCATATATGAATCATCACATTCGGCCTCAAAATCATACCAAACATATAATTATTGATTATATTCATCCCTGATGTCTGCCATAATATATCTCTCCTACATGCTATCCAATTAATATTGAATTCTATGAAAACTATCCTTGAGTCCATATGAAAGGTCATGCAATGTGAGGCTATCTGCAAGGTCATGCAATGTCTCATACAATTGGGTTGTGAATGCTTCGGTCATCTGTAAAATTTATTCGAGGGTTTGAGAGGAATAAACATTGGAAACACCACATACAATATACCAAAATAAATATCTTAAAATGATTTATCCAATGGAATTTATTTGGTAACAATCTAATCTCCCCATAAAAAATCTCTGCAATCCTGTCGTCATCACGAAAAACCCAAAAAACATAACTGATTTTAAATCAAAGATATCTTCACTTATAGAGCTCCGATTTGTACGATTTTTTTTTTGAAATTGGGTGAAATTGTGAGAGGAATTAAGATATGGAATATTTTTTGAAAAATTCATCCCCAACGTCTACATAAATCATAAAACTCACTCGGACGTCCATGAAAAAAACCTTGAAAATTAAAGATTTTAAAATGCAAATAACTTCACTTCCCATACTCTGTTTTAGATGATTGTTTTTTAAATAGGATGTTTTTCTAAGAGTAAATCAAATATACAACCATTTTTTGAAATTTTTTCACCAAAACCTACATAAATCATCTAGAATGTCATGGCCCTCTTTTTTTTTTCTCTGAAAAAATGAATCTGCAAAAAATAAAAATATTTTCCCACACTTCCTGCCAAGGAAAGTGATCTGATACAACTTGTTAAGTTCCAAATACCTAAATACAATTTACTACAACAATACCAAACATATTTGAATACAATCACCACATAAGATATATGGAACAATATAGAAAACCACTACTTTATCATATCAAAACCCTTGGGGTAGGGAAACACCATACAATGGATCCTATTATGGAAGTGATCCTCTCTTGTTCACTTGCCTCTTCGAGGGGGATTCCTCCTAATGAAATTCAACTCCAGATACAATACTTCTCTTCATATCCCATTCCATTGCTTTAACCCCTTTATATAGTGCTACCATCACCTAAGTACATTCTAGAGGAATATTCTAGAAGAAGAAACTTCTAAGAAGTACTCTTACATTTATTATATCTAACTCCCATTTATTATATCTAACTACCATAATGGGCCTTATTTAATAATATAGTGGACCTAGTCCACCTGACATTGAAAGATCTCCACTACCTCTCTAGCTACCTAAAATTGTCACATTACCATTGCTTTGTGCAACTTTAAATTCCATTTATTCCTTATCACAAGATGATGGAAAAATGAAATATGGTTTCATTATCCTCATTCCAGATGATGACTTTGTATTACTTGTAACCAAGTTCTGATTATTTGTTGTAAATTTGAGTAGGAATGTTGAATGTTGAAGAAGAAATTGGTGTACATGATGATGAAGAAATTGATCTCTATTGCAGATGTATAATTGATGTTCAGTTGCATGCTTAAATTCTACATGATCTATCGATTACAAATATATTTATTTATTTGAAGAAATTGGACTAGGAGTGAGTTTCAATCCTTTATCGGATCATGTTGCTAGAAAATTTCAGAACAGGAAAATAAACTATTGCCACACCCTTATTTCATGAAATAGATCCTTTCCAAATAACAAGCTCATATCTAACTGCTCCAAAATCCTAATTTTACCATTTTCTTTATTTATTTATTTACAATCCCCTATGCTACTTGGAAAAAGAAAAACCTCTCTTCAAGTATAGGAGTACTTCCAATGAAACTAGATGTGCAACAAGATTGAAAACATGTTCATACCCAAGGATGAAGAAAACAACTGAGGAACTACTTACATATGAGAAACCAACCATATTTTTGGATTAAATATCAAGAAATGTTGATACAAACAAAAAATTTCTGATCTAATAATTCCGTGAAACCAATCTTCAATAAAATATGTTCTTTCCCAATTTTCTTGCACATCAAAATTGTCAATATGCATATGTATATTAGCCATAGATACCTCTGCAAAATTCTGACTTTTATCCTATGAATTGTTTAAAGGATTCATACATGCGAGAAAATATTCGATTTCAGGTTCTAAATCATGCTCATCTACTAATGGGATCCAAAGCTGCTCATTGTCTTCTTCAAAATGACCAGGAGAATTCTTCAGATCTGCTGATTATGCTCTATTTTGGACTACTAATGCATCTTCAAGCTCTGCAATAATGTGAGTAAAATCTTGGAGCAACATTTTCCTCAATAATTTCTTGAATTCTTTAAATATTCTCTACTGGTTCTATTAGTCCTCTTGTATATAAAATTCTCAAAAAAGTGCAAACCACACAACTTAGAAGAAATGAAATCTTATACTCTAAAAATGAAATATTGCAAACAAACTTCAAAGTTGAGCATGTATTCATATCCTCACACTAATGGGACCCTATTGTCACCATGATGTCTATCGGTATGAGAAATTTTCCATTCCATGCAATAAACTGAGATAAAGAACACTAAACCAAATTCCTAATGCTTAATCCCTTAGCATCTCCCCAGAAACGACGCCAAAAATTTTGGTCAAATTCAATTGAATGAATTTGATTCATTAAATTATCAATCAGGGAGCTCATAATCTTGTGAGATGCCAGAAAAATATATGCAAGATTAGGCCACTAATTCTAAGCTAAGTAATCTGAATCAAACATAGTAAAGTAATTTCAATGTTATGATCACAATAATACTCTTAATCATCCTTAATCTCTAACCATTAGTTCCACTAATTTTACCATTATTATTCCATGGCCTACAAATTTCAAGATTCAGTTCTGTTAATCAACGATTGGGTGGTTAAACTTTATTGTAACAGATTATATGTAAAATACTGAATTGAAAGAACTCACACAACTGAAATAAATCCTCCTTAATCCCACATAATTCACCATTCTGTTTACATGGTACAACTGAAATAAATTCACACGACTGAAATGGAAATCACACAACTGAAATGAAATTAATTGGGAAACATATACCAAAGAGAGGGGATCATGCCTCTCCTATCATATACCTCCAATAAGGACTACAACATGGAACTCTTAATCAACAACAATAAACTCTTTATTTCAACATCAAATTATTACAATCAATTATTTTAACAACAGTCTAAACTCTCCATTGAACTGAACTGAACTCATTGGCATCCTCTCCTATTTATACATTTAGTTTCCTCTTCATAAAGGAAAAAGAGGTTATAAAAACATGGGATTGGATCTTAAACAAGTGAATCTACAACCGACAAATCCTAGATCCTATAGATGTGGATCTTCTCCACCAAATATTGGATTTTATCTAATATAATTTGGATAAAATAATGATAATATATTTCATGAGATCCATGTGCTGAAATAGTAATTTAGGAAATCAAAATATATATTATAAATAATCATTAAAACATGGGAAATCAACCACTTTAGTGTAATTATTGCATATGACGCTCATGTAAGGTAGAAATGAACAATTAAAGGAATAGAAGTGATGAAGGGAATGAATATGAAGAGGTAAAGAGAATGAAATATGGATAAATGACATCATAGAATGTATTATTTCATAGGATTTGATCATAGAATTTGAAGGGTTAGTTGTAATTTCAATGAGAAAGGCATTTAATCATGTAGTCCTTTCACTATGAAAAGTTTCAAGAAAAACAACATCTCAATTGACAATTGACAATAATAAATTAAGCTTACCCTTCATAAAATAAATGTGCGAAATAAAATATTACACTTCTAATCAAATTTATTTTTAATAAAGGAATCAGTAAAAGCTAGATTACTGCCTACCTGGGACGCTCGGAGCATCTTCTCTCAAGTTTTGGATTAAAAAAATCTATGTTATAATCAAACTATGGTGTTCAGTGATGAGGTTTATATCAAATTCAATATGTGTGTTGTAGAAGTTTTTTATCATCTAATAATCCCATTAACAACAGAAAAAGGGATTTGGACCTAGTAGAAAACTCTGCTACCAACCCTATTTTGAGTTCTTAATGAAGTTTTGTAAAAAACTTGAACATCTGATATTTTGATTAGTATTCTAACATGGCATCTGGAGTAATTTCAGTTTCATCATGTTTATGAATCTTGAAATGATATTTTATATCTTTTCCACTACTTAACTCAGGATAGGTTTCCATGTAGTATCAATATCAGAAGTGTTAAAGTTTGTTGTAACTATGGAAGGAAACTAGATCAAAAAATCAAATGGTTTCGCAAATTCTATACATATGAAAGTATGTAAATAATCAATATATAGATACATAGAGAGAACATAGTCGATAGTTAGGAGCAACAACAACTGAGTAAGGAGTCGAAGAACTCTGAGAGCCCAATCTCTGTTCTGTAATTTTGTAGAAGTTGTTGGAGTTGAAGCTATACACAATATCATATTTTCTGATTGTGCACAACATATGAGACGAGTAATATATTTTTTTGTTGATATTTCTAAGTTTTGTTGTGTTCAATCATTTCGAAAATATCTTCTCTATGTTTTTGCAAAAGTTTAAGTTAATTTTACAAGTTCTTGAATTTGAATTGAAATATGTGTGTGTGTGTGTGTGTGTGTGTGTGTGAGCTTATGTGATAGGAGTAGCACAACGTCAAGAAATTGTTTTATAAGTGTTATCATTACAGTGCACAGTCTTTTATGCAGTCTGGAAAGTGCATGGTGAGTCTTGAGAGTTCAACGACAAATAACTTCACTGCACGATCTTTGAAACTATGCTAAATAGAGTTTGCTTGCGCGCTATAGATATGAGATATGGTATCAGAGACAGGTTTATCAAAGCAGTTTTATCAGAGTAGTTCTCAAGTGAAGCAACTTTGTTGTAAGGTGAAATCATGGATTCTACTTCAAATCTGCAACCTCCCACTTTTACGAGAAAAAATTATGAGTTATGGTCCTTGACCATGAAGGTATTATTTTATGTTCAAGATGTTTTAGAGATAATCGAACATGGATATGTGGAACTAGTAGATCATGAAGCATATAATGCTCTCACACAAGTTAATAAGGATGCTTTGAAATATCAAAGGAAGAATTATGGAAAGGAAATGTTTTGCATACATCAAGCCATCCATCAGAGCATAATCCCAAGTGTTGCATCAGTAAGGCAAGGCAAGGAAGCATGGGGCATATTACAAACCTCTTATCAAGGTATGGACAAAGTCAAGACTTCAAAACTACAAATTCTTAGAACAGATTTTGAAACTTTGTTAATAAAGGACTCAGATTCAGTAGATTCATTTTACACCCATGTTATTGGACTCATAAATCATATTAAGTCTCGTGGAGAAACCATAGAGGATAGGAAGGTTGTTGAGAAGGAAATTAGGAGTCTTCCTCTTAAATTGTATACTCTTGTTGTGACATTACAAGTGAAAAAAGACCTCAGTCAGTTTATCCTAGATGAGTTGCAAGCCTCCTGTTGATTTTATGGTAGTCGCAGGAGGTATTAACCTCCACATGTAACCCTGAAAAGAATAGAATATTCCAGGAAGTAAGAAGATGATGCAGGAGCATCGCTTAAAATCCAACCATGCACCATCCAGCTCAGCATACACATGCATTTAGTGGGAGGAGAGAGGCGCAACCCTCTCACATTCAAATTTTGAATTTGATGTAATTGCATTAATGTATCTAAGGTCGTGGAGCGGTGAAGCTATGCCTATGCGTAGGCTTTAGATTAAAGATAAACTTAAATGGTTTTAAGGCTGGATATAGCTCTGATCTGGAATAGACATCCATTAATTGTAAATTCAATGTAATTGAATAGGGTAGGTGAGATGGAGGGAAGAGCTCGAAGAGCCCCCTCATGTAAAAAATCTTTTGATATTATTTTGAGTGAGTAGTGAGGAGAGCTCTGAGAGAGTTAGAGTAGAGAAGAGAAGGATTCGAGACTCTGTCAAATTCTGAGCTCAAGAACACCTTGTAAAGGAGGCATTTCATATTAATATAAAGAGCATATTTTATGCATGAGTTTTTGTGTATCTTTATGTGTTTATGAATGTCTTTGTGTGTTCATTATATGTTGTAGATGTATGTTGTAGGTGTGTGTTTGCAGGGATAGACAAAAATCATTGTCCGCTAGGTTCTTTGATTCAGGTTGGGTTCTTTGAGGCTTCATGCCAAGAGGGTGTGACAGAATGTTGTGGGTTCTAGAAGTCAGTGGCTAGATGCACTCCTAGATTCTGTGGAATTTGGAAAGGGACGTGCCAGGAGGATGCACCAACAGAATTTTTAGGCTCAGGAAGGAAGCCTCAAGGTTGTTGAATACCTTGGAGGTGAGACTGTGTAGAGGAGGACCCAGAAGAGGATAGAATCTTTGAGGAGTTATGTAGAGCTCTACCAAGAGGACATTGAGCAGATGCATGGGTTGCATTGAGGAGAAGAACTCTATCTTGAGTTCAGAGAAGACATAAATTCTAATGGATTCTATGGAAGCTCTGCTAGGAGGGAATTGAGCAGGTGCGTAGAGTGCACAAGAGAACTCTTCTTAGAGTTTGTTGAAGGGAACAGAATCATTGAGGGATTCTGTAGGAGCTTCACCAGGAGGGTGTTGAGTAAGTGCCAGTTTGCACAGGAAGAACTCTCAGAGTTCTGAGCAAGAAGGAAGTGTCAAGAGGACCTTCATAGGGTTTTTGAATACCCTACAGACTCAGCAAGGAGTTGCTTGACCAAGAGACTGCCAAGAGGTAATCAGATTCTCCATCTGAGAGAGAGAAAAGGGTTAAGTCCCTTAGAGGTCTGAGCAACAGAGAAGCTCAGAACAGACAGCACCTTTGTGTGTGCAGGGACCCTGTAGGAATCACAGAGGTCGTGAAAACCTTTCAAGGTTTCAAAGAAGAGAATATTAGGAGGAAAAGTGCTTTTGTGCACAACAGTAATAGCTGCAAGGAGTGAAGGAAGTCAGGGAAACCATTCAAGGTTTCACAAGTCCTGAAATCTCAGGAGGGACAACGTCTTTAAGAACGTAGATGAGAGCGAAAGATATAGATTTCACAGAGGAAATAAAGGCTGAGACCTTTGGAACTTGGAAAATCTTCCAAGGAAAATGAAGAAGTCGAAAGCTCAGGAAGGAGCTACAGCTTTTGTCATATTTGGGCGCACGGACCAATAGCCATCAGATCCAAGGGAAGCTGCATGAGGTTTAACCCTCGCACATTCAAGGAGAGGAGCCGCTAAATCATTTCGGCATTTCAGAGATTCAGGGTTCGGTATTTCAGGAATCCCGATGACAAGAGATCGGAGCACTTCATAGTGAAAACCCCTGAAGTCATGAAACGTGACTTGCCTTTGGAGCAGAACTTCGACATTTTGGCTACTCGGAGTTTGGAAGGTAGAGGAGGTAGAGATTTTGGTACTGAGATTTTCAAACTCCCGATAAGTGAAACAGTGAAAGCATCGTGACCATCCACTTCGGAGGACCCGTGGCAGAGATCCAAACACTTCAGGGCTTCAGATACCAGGGGATCGAGGACCAAGAGTTCAGTCGCAGAGGATTCACAAAATTGCGAATCTTGAAGTCCCGAAAATTTCATACAGTTGAGATTTCGGGGAAATCCACGAAAGGCCATTTTGGTATTTTGACTACGGGAAGATGCAAAGGTGAGAGTTCAAAACTCTTGACCCATGAGATCTAGAAAGGATCTGAGCCACTGGATCAAGGAGGCTCACAGTCATTGATCTTGTTCAGGAGAAGGAGGACCGGAGCTTCAGGATTTCGGTGCTTCGGTATTTTAGATACCAAAAGTATGAGAGGACAAGGAATTGTTGTGCTGGGATTCACGAAGTTCTGAAATGTGAATTCCCGAAAGCACGGGAGGATTATTGTCGGGTCATGAGACAGGATCAGATTTTGGCATACCGAGGTTCGAGATTTCAGAAGTCTCGAGGACAAAAAGTCGAGCAACTTGATGGTGAAACTCCCGAAGTCATGAAACGTGATGTATTGTTGAGTGGGGCTGCGGTCTCAAGATTTCATATTTCGGCATACCGAGGTTTGGCATTTCTGGAATCCTGAAGACAAGGTATTGGAGAATTTTAGCATTAGAAACCTCGAAGTTCCAAAAGAAGGATTGTGATCATGAAGGACACAGTTAGAAAGACCAGGATTTTGGTATTTCGGCATTTCGGTATTCAGGAGATCGAAGAGCTATAACTCTCGACATCTGGGTTCGTGAAATCGCGAAACCCAAAAATCCTTTTTTAGCAAACGGTCACAGTCATATCTGGGAGGTCGTGTGGAAGGTCATTGTTGGTGGCCACGTGGAGGTGAAAGCTCACGCCCGATGCATGTTTGTGCAGGTGGGGTTTTCAAGGAAGGACCTGTGGATCGAATGTTGAGGTTTTGATAGGGATCCAAAGAAGTCACTTCGGCTCATAAGTGAATTCATGAACGATCCTTAGGACGGGAGGTCATGCAGAACCTACTAAGGTAGGGGGCACTGTGTCAGTGTGGTATCAGAGCTTGACTCTGTTTGTATATTGTAGGCAGAGGAAGTGAGAGGAGAAAGAGTACTCTGATACACATCAGTTTGGTATCAGAGGCAGCTTGCAGAGATAGGCAGAAGGAGATAGAGTATTGGAACTCTGTGGAGATTGTTGCAGGTGTGTGGCAAACAATTAGACAGTCAAGAGGATTGTAGGAGAGGCTGGAATCTCTCAGTTGTAGAGTCACAGCAATGAGTTTTCCAGAAGGGCGGACAAGAGTAGGGAGATGGCTATTGAAGGCCATGCACGCGATGGAAAGGAGATCCATCAGTAGCAGAGCAAGGATGCGATCGACAAAGAGCTCGTCGAGATCAGAGAAAGAATTAAAATTCTGGCATTTCAGATGCAGCAGGATGCAAAGTCAAGATGGGTGTATGAATGGCCCATGAAGACGAAGGAAAAATGGTCATTCAAGGAATCGTTGGCCAGAAGACAGCGGAGGCTATTGAGAATGTGGCTGAGGCATGTTGAAAGCCCCAGGGATGATTAAGAGGAAATGGTTCAGGTATGTGAACCAGAGGCTGGGAGAAACCTCAGCAATATTGAGGATGAACTGAGATCAGCTAAAGATCTCAAAGACTGCCATGTGTGCATAGATTTCCAAGAGGGCAGAACCGAAAATTCAAATTACCAGGTGGGAAATGAGATGGGATTTGAGGATATCATAGACTGCTAAGAGGGAAGTAGATAACTCCCATATTGCCAGGAGGATAAGGGGGAGAAGATGAGCTCGGAGCTAAGTTCATATCAGCAAGGACAGCTGACAGAGGAGAAGGATCAGAAGGACATTCTAATCAATGGGGGAATTCAAATATTCCTTCCAGGTAGCCCAGTTGAGGCAAGATTTTGTGTTGTCGATGTAGCAGCAACAGAAAGACATCTAGCAAAGACTGTCAAAGAAGAGGAAGAGTTGGAGTAGATATCAAAATCTGCCCAAGCAGAAGAAGGAAATGAGCATTCCAAGGAATGGCTCAAATTTTTCACCCAGGAAGCTGAAACAGAGACGACTGCAGTGTTGGAGCTTGCAGCAGCAGCAGAAGAAGAAGTAGATAGCATGAGCTTTATTGATCTGTGTGAGCAGATTGAATCCCTGAAGAGAAGGGTGATAGTGCAGAGACTGCACATCCAATAGATGAAGTTGGAAGCAGATGCAGAAGGAGAATACCATCCCAAGGAGTAGGTGGGAGAGGTTGAACTTAAGCCAACACAAAGAGATATGGCAGCAGCAGAGCTGTCACAGGGAAAAGCTGAGCAGTAGCTTAGTGATAGGACTGTGAAGCTGAACTTTCCAGCAGAATGGACACTTAGTGCCACAGAGGATGAAGAAGATGGCATGGGAGATCTAGTTGATCTACCCATTTGCATAGAGGAAGTGCAGCCGAGGAGATTTCAAGGATAGAGCCAGCCATAGGAGCATCTGGACAAGGTGATCAATGAGATCAGAGAGCTGATGATCAGATCAGCAGAAGCTGCCCGTTAAGGGAAGCTGATCGGAAGGGAAGAAGCAGCAGCAGTAGTGGAAGTAACAGAGAGATGGAGCAGAGAGATAGCTCCAAAGAGTTATTTGGGATCCAGGTGGAGTTCAACAGCCAGGGTGGAGAGCTCATGAGAAGGATCTCATGAATTTTTCACAACAGAGGAGTATGATGTAGGAGCATCGCTTCAAATCCAGCCATGCGCCAGCCAGCTCAGCATACGCACACATTTAGTGGGAGGAGAGAGCCGTAGCCCTCTCACATTCAAATTTTGAATTTGATGTAATTGCATTAATGTTTGTAAGGTTGTGGAGCCACAAAGCTATCCCTATGTGCAGGCTTTAGATTAAAGATAGCCTTAAATGGTTGTAAGGATGGATCTAGCTCCGATCTGGACTAGACAGCCATTAATTGTAAATTCAATGTAATTGAATAGAGTAGGTGAGATGGAGGGAAGAGCTCAAAGAACCCCCTCATGTAAAAGATATTTTGATCTTATTTTGAGTGAGTAGTGAGGAGAGCTCTAAGAGAGTTAGAGTAGAGGAGAGAAGGAGCCAAGACTCTATCAAAGTTTGAGCTCAAGAACACCTTGTAAAGGAGGCATTTCATATTAATATAAAGAGAATATTTTTTGCATGAGTTTCTATGTATCTTTATGTGTTTATGAATGTCTTTGTGTGTTCATTATATGCTATAGATGTATGTTGTAGTTTTGCGTTTGTAGGGACAGACAAAATTCATTGTCTGCTCGGTTCTTTGATTCATGTTGGGTTCTTTGAGGCTTCATGCCAAGAGGGTGTGACAGAATGTTGCGGGTTCTGAAATCCAGTGGCTAGATGCACTCCTGAATTCTATGGAATTTGGGCAAGGACGTGCCAGGAGGATGCACCAACTAAAGTTTTAGGCTTAAGAAGGAAGCCTCAAGGTTTCTTAATACCTTGGAGGTGAGACTATGTAGAGGAGGACACAGAAGAAGACAGAATCTTTGAGGAGTTCTGTAGAGCTCTGCCAGGAGGGCATTGAGTAGATGCATGGGTTGCATTGAGGAGAAGAGATCTATCTTGAGTTCAGAGAAGACAAAAATTATGAGGGATTATGTGGAAGATTTTCCATGAGGGAATTGAGCAGGTGCATAGAGTGCACAGGAGAAATCTACTTAGAGTTCATTGAAGGGAACAAAATCACTGAAGAATTATGTAGGAGCTCTTCCAGGAGGGCATTGAGTAAGTGCCAGTTTGCACAGGAAGAACTCTTATAGTTCTGAGGGAGAAGGAAGTGTCAAGAGGACCTTCATAGGGTTGTTGAATACCCTGTAGACTCAGCAAGGAGTTTCTTGAGCAAGAGACTACCAAGAGGGCATCAGATTCTCCTTCTGAGGGAGAGAAAAGGGTTAAGTCCCTTACAGGTCTAAGAAACAGAGAATCTCAGGACAGACAACACCTTTGTGTGTGCAGGGACCCTATAGGAATCACAGAGGTCGTGAAAACATTTCAAGGTTTCAAAGAAGAGAAGCTCAGGAGGAAAATTTCTTTTGTGCAAAAGAGCAACAGCTGCAAGGAGTGCAGGAAGTCAGGGAAACCTTTCAAGGTATCACAAGTCCCGAAAGCTCAGGAGGGACAACATCTTTAAGAACACAGAAGGGAGCCAAAGATACGGATTTTGCAAAGGAAACAAAGGCCAAGACCTTTGGAACTTGGAAAATCTTCCAAGGAAAATGAAGAAGGCGAAAGCTCAGAAAGGAGCTACAGTTGCCATCATATCTAGGTGCACGGACCGATACCCATCGGATCCAGGGGAAGCTGCATGAGGTTTAACCCTCGCACATTCAAGGAGAGGAGACACTAAATCATTTCGGTATTTCATAGATTCGGGGTTCGGTATTTCGGGAATCCCGATGACAAGAGACCAGGGCACTTCACAGTGAAAACACTGAAGTCACGAAACGTGACTTGCCTTTGGAGTAGAACTTCGGCATTTCAGCTATTCAGAGTTCAGAAGGTAGAGGAGGTAGAGATTTTGGTACCGAGAGTTTCAAACTCCCTATACGCAAAACAGCGAAAGCGTCGTGACCATCCACTTTAGAGGACACGTGGTAGAGATACAAACACATCGGGGTTTCGGATACCGGGGGATCGAGGACCAAGAGTTCGATCGTGGAGGATTCACGAAATCATGAATCCCGAAGTCCCAAAAAGTGCATACAGGATATATTTTGGGGAAATCCCCAAAAGGCCATTTCGGTATTTCGACTACGGGAAGATGCAGAGGTGAGAGTTCAGAACCCTTGACCCACAAGATCTCAAAAGGATCTGAGCCTTTGGATCAAGGAGGCCCACAACCATTGATCTTTCTTAGGAGAAGGAGGACCGGAGTTTTTGGATTTTGGTACTTCGGTATTTTGGATACCGAAAGTATGAGAGGACAAGGAATTGTTGCACCGGGATTCGCAAAGTTTTGAAACGTAAATTCCCGAAAGAACAAGAGGAGTGTTGTCGAGTCACGAGACAGTATCATATTTCGGCATACCAAGGTTCAAGATTTTGGAAGTCCCGAGGACAAAGAGTCG
>JASDQU010104358.1:215941-228673 GCA_032191745.1 Picea mariana | reverse complement strand
CAATAACAGTATAAAATGTTGGAACTACAATCATGTTGGACATATTGTTGCACATTGTTACACTATGAGATGCTATAGTTGTGGTGGATATGGCCACAAAGAAAATAACTATTGGAACTCAAGAAAACAGTCAATGAGAAATTCTTCATACAATATGACAAAAAGAGTAAATGAAACATGTTGGCACAGGGGCAGACCCAGGGTTCAACTCCAAGAGCGCACCAACAATCCCTAACTACTGGCCCTTTCGGAAACACCTGCGAGGCAGATGTAGTCTCACCCGAAGTAGCTATGAGGGGGTTGAAGGACAGAGATGTCTACAACCCAAAGGAATGAAAAGTGTATTCAAAGCAACCAACACACAACAATATAATATTCTTTATCTCCTTACAACCTACTACGCAAGTATGTCTATCAGATCTAACATAGTAAAGAAATAACAGTATATCAAATGGCAAGAACAGAGCATAAATCAGACACGACACAAGATATATGTGGTTCACCCTCTCTCTAGGGCTACGTCCACATAACTGTGTTTATAATATATTAAGATGAAACATACAGTTCTTGTCTACGCTCTTAGCTAGCAGATCTTCTTTCTTCTCCTTTCTGTCTCTCCCCTCCCTATGCACCCAACTGCAGAGTTGATCTTTGCACCCAGCTGAAGATCTTACAATACAGAAGGCTCTCATACTCAGCACTTCTTTGTCACACAATATCACTCACTCGATTCCACAATGACAAAGACAACAACAACAATCATAACACCAACAACAGTAACAACAATAACAACAACCCATCCCAGGTCCTCTTGACCTCTATTTATACATTACAATAGCTCACTGACATCCTTAGGCCGAAAACTAGGTGTCACAAACCCTAGATACCAAAACCCTAGGTGTCTAAAACCCCATGTCAACTTGACCTGCGTTTTCAGGGCTTCACTAGCCTATCTTTCCTTCATTCTCGCACGGTGCTCCAAAGCATCCAAGAGTGGATTTTTCCTCTTGCTGAGTTGTCCATGATCCTTCTTTCTTGTTAATATGTCATCCTCAATCTCCTTATCCAATGTCTTGCTTTCTCTTATTTTGCTCCGTCTTTTCTGCTCTTTTTCTCACTTCGACCCAGTAACAGTCACTGTGTATTCCGTGCAGTTCACATTCTACCTTTTCTTCCTTTATCTTTGCTTACTTTCATAACCAAGAGCCAACAGGCCCCCAACACTCACCTATAACTCGTCTCGAGGCACTTCAGATCTGATCTTTCTTTTTTACTTCTACTTCAGACTGCACAGTGCATCCTTTATTTCTGCTCTATGCCTCCTCTCCTTCCCTGTGCAGACTATATTTTCCATGTCTGGTACCCAATTTCAACTGCACCTGGTACCTAGACCCTTTTCCTCATGCTTTTAGTGAGAGATGCGAGGCAGTTGGTTGTCAAAATACAATTTCAACTGGCCCCCATTCACTAATCCTTCCTTACATTCTCCCTTCAAAGTATTCAACTACGCAGCTCCTCCTTCTGTAACATAGGTGACCTCATATGGCCAGAGCCAATATATTCTGAACTTTCCAAGATGTTTAATGAACTTACTGTCATATACCAATACCAGATCACCTTGTTTAAATGCCTTCTTCTTAATGTGTTTGTCATGGTAGGCCTTCTCTCTTTCCTTATGTACCTGCTGATGGAATCCTACAATAAATTTGTCTTCTTCTAGTTCGACCAACTATGCAAGCCTCTCTCGAACAGTGCTAATGTCATCCATATCTATAAAGGAAGCAATTCTTAGGCTTGGTACCAAATATTCCATGGGGAAAATGGCTTCGAGGTGATAAACCAACTTAAAAGGGGTATGCATTGTTAGCTTCTTGTAAGTGGTTCTATTGGCCCATAGTACTGTTGGTACTCTTAAATCCCAGTCATCCCTATTCACACTGCAAATCTTCGTCAACGTTGTCTTCAAGATCTTGTTGAATGCTTCCACTGTCCCATTTTCTTGCGGATGGTAAGGTGTGATTTTCTGATGGTGGATTGCAAATTCCTCAGCCAGGTCTTTGACTGTTTTATTTATGAAATGTGTGCCTTGATCACTCATAAGGATCTTTGGGCATCCAAACCTGGTTATGATGTCATCAAATATGAAGTGTGCAGTTGTAGTTGCACTACAGTCCTTAACTACTCTTGCTTCGGTCCATCTGATCAAGTATTATGTCGCAGTAATGATGTATCTTGCTCCTGTGTGCTTCCCTGGTGGGTTTATAGGTCCCATGAAGTCAATGGCCCGTTTCTCAAATGCTTGTAGGTCCAGTTTTGGTGCTAAGGTCATTTCATCTCTTCTGGATGGTTTCCCAACTTTTTGGCACACATCGTAGGCTCTGTAATAGTCTTTAGCATCTCTATGTAAGGTAGGCCACCAAAGGCCAACTCTAAGAACCTTCTGCGCAGTTGGTTTCCCTACGTAATTTCCTTCTGCGTTGCCTTCATGAGCTTCTTCAAGGATCAATGGTCGGTGTGCCTCCATAACACACCTCCTCAATATCTCATCAGGTCCCATCTTATATAGTTGTCCAACTATAAGTGAAAAGTTTGCAGCACACACTACTAGTTGTTTCTTCTAGGGAATTGTATACTCACTAGGTACCATTCCTGTTGACAAGAACTAGACTATCTCTGCGAAGTGGTCATCAATATTTCTAATGGTTAGTGGTTGTGCATTCGATAGTGTATCCTCCAAACTGGTCGGCTCTTCACCATGTTCTAACCTCGACAAGTGGTCAGGACCTTTGATCATTCTTCTTGGTTTAACTACGATCTCAAAGTCATATTCCCGGAATAGCAGAAGCCATCTGCATATTCTCCTGCCCAACATTGGCTTGTTGACTAGGTATTTCAACACAGAGTGATCAGTAAACATTTTAAAGTGTCCTCCCAACAAGTAGTGGTGAAACTTCTGTAGCGCATACACCAAGGCTAATCCTTCTCTCTCAGTGGTGGTGTAATTAATCTCATTTGTGGATAGTTTTCTGCTAGAAAAAGATAACAGATAGTCAATATCTCCTTCCCCAGGTTGTGATAACACATCTCCCAATGCAATGGAAGATGCATCGACATGCACATGAAATTCCTTGGTCCAATCTGGGAAAACCAGAATAGGCACAGTAACCATTTTCCGTTTCAGTGTGTCGAAGCTCTGCTGGCATTCTTTTGTCCAGTGAAATTGGCAGTCTTTCTTTAAAATCTTCTCCATGGGTTTTGTACTCTGGGAATATCCTTTAATGAACTTCCTGTAATATCCAGTATGTCCCAGCCAGTGCGCAGTTGTTTGACTGAAGTACTAGGGGGTAGATCAACTATAATAGCAATTTTAAATGAATCTACCACCAATCCCTTCTTCCATACAATATGACCTAATAGCACTCCAAATGGTGACAAGAATATGCACTTCTTCAGATTCAAGGAAATTTGACACTGCTTGCATTTGTCCAACATTAGCCTTAGACATTCAATATGATGTTTTAATAAACTAAAAACAATCCAATCATCAAAATATGCTTCTAGAAATTTATGTAGGAACTCCTCGATTGCTTCGACCACCACCTTGGAAAAGATGGTTGGGGCATTCTTCAATCCAAATGGCATCATTGTATACCAGTAGGATCCCCATTCTATTGCAAATGTGGTCTTATGGTGATCTTCCTTGGCAATATGGATCTGATGGTATCCTGAAAATCCATCTGTAAAAGAATATACCTCTTGGCCTCCCACATTATCTAACACTTCGTTAGTGAATGGTGTAGGGAAGGGGTCATGCAAAAAGGCATCATTCAGCTTCCTAAGATATAAGCAAATCCTGATCTCTCATGTATTCTTGTATTGTACCACCATAGGGCTAATCCACTCTGATTCTTTGACAGGTTCTATAATTCTTTCTTCCAGCATTCTGTCGAGCTCAATCCTCACTTTCTCCTTATATTTAAGGTTCAATCTGTAGGGTCTCTGTTTGACTGGTCTTGCATCTGGTTTCAAAGGTATCCTCATCTCTCCCATAGTCCCTTTAATTCCCTTCATGTCAGTAAACTTGGTTGGAAACAAGTCCTGATATTCATGCAGTAACTCTGTGATGTTGTCAATAGTAGCAGCATCCCAGTAATCTCCAACATTTGCAAGCTTCAGTGTCTACTTTGTTCTAATGTTGACCTTCTTAATCTTGATTGGTTGTCCAATCAATGTTAGCTCAACTCATGGTCCTTCCACATCTCTCTGGCCTTCTGTTTCGACGATGTTCACCTTCCTTGGATCATCGTCTTCATCAGCATTGATGTTGTAACAGCCTTGCAGTTTCTAGAGAGGCGCAATCCATTCGTCCTCTTCTTGTTCTAAAGGGGAGATAGAGGCCTCCTCAAATAATATATGTCTTACAATCTGTAATTCTTGATCTACAGAAGGATATTGACTATCAAATAATATGGTGGTTACAAAGTTCTGATTCATATATTCCCAATCTGCAGTGATGAGGCGCAGCTCCGCTTGAAGGTATCGGGTGATAGGGGTTGTGTCTAGTGTGTTAATGAACTTGTGCACCCACTGCTCTTAAGGAATGGTGCTCTAGGATTCCTCGCAACTTCTCACATGGTCCTTTGGGCAGCTTCGACCTGTGTAGCAAACTTCACAACCTTCTACTTGAGTTGAGAACCGCGTGGTCATCAGGGTACGACATTGTACCCATTCTATAATGTTGTTTTTGTGTGTCCCCCACCATCTCGCTGGTGTTTCTTTCAAGGCCTCATCCATTTCCAACAATCTATATTGGGTTGGTACACTTGCTTCAAATTCTGACAAGAAGGTTTCTAAAGTATTCAGACCATCAAAAGTGGGCAAGTTACTTACTGTTGTGCCGATCCAACAAACATCTCTCGTTAATCTAGCACATCTCCTTGTAGATACTTCATACATCTTATTCTTCCAGTTCTTCGGTGCTTCTTTTGAATCTGATGAAAATGCGTTGTCACTTCTCCAGCTTAGGTTTTCATCGGTCGTAGGATTAATATAATCCTTTTGTCTGGCTGTTAGTTTGTATATGTTTTCCAGTTCATATATGCGGTCTTCTTCTCTGATAGGTTCTGTGTATCGTTGAACTTCATCTGAATCTAATGGTGAAATGACCCTAAGGCCATGTCTTTCAAACGCCATTCATCTTTTCTTTAAATCAACCACAGTGGAATTATTGAAAGCCCAATCAATTCCTAACAGCGCAGGGTAAGGGCAGTTGTCATCAACTATCTCAATTATCTCAAAATATGCAATCATTCTTACTATGTCGATGTCCACGTGGATATGTTCCAATCTTCCAAAGGGGATTATAGCTTGTTGATTAGCCATCCTAAGTCTGATAGGGGAATAGATAAACTTTGGTTTTCCCATCAGTGCCTAGGTTTGCTTCATCATGACATTGACCTTCAACCATAAGTCGAGGACCACATAGTCTATATCATATTCTCCTATCTAAGCATTCAAGTGTAATTCCTTATTTGTCCTTCTCTTCTTGGATAGTGGATGTACTGCTTTATTTAGTAAAGGATCTATCCTTCCTATCTCATACTGTCTGATTAAATTGTGTAGCTCTTGTACAACGCTCTCATCCTGAATCAACTTAATGCAGGTATATAAAAATTCCATGAGCTTGCTTACCTCTTGTCCTTATTTTGGTGAAGGAGACTGATCGAATGCCAGAGGAATTCCATATTCTCTTACTTATGGTTGTCTCTTTGAAGAAGAACCTTGGTCTGTTTTGAACTCTTTTCTTGCCTCCTCAAATATTTGTCTTTATTTCTTTGCATCAAAATTTTGGGTCTTCTTTGTAGCTTTCATGACTCCTGAGTATTTTGTATCCTTTCCTTGGGTCAGTCTGTCTTCTCATGTTACAATGCCTACTCTAGTGATAACAGTGACTCTAGGGTCTTCTCCGCGAGGTTGAACATATATTATTTTCACTTACAGGTTTTGCTGAGGTCCTCGTCTTTCCTGAAGCTTAGCTAGCAGCACAGGACAATCCTCTATAACATGTTCGAAGGAACTGCAGTAGCTATAAGTATTGCAAGGGTTCTGACAGTCCCTTGCTAAGTGTACTGGTTGTGAGTAGTTGTAACAAATGATATTTCCTCGGCCTCAACCCATACCTCCTCCTCGTCCTCATCCTTTGAATCCACCATGAGGATTGAAGTTTCCTCTCCTAGGGGAGTTATACTACATAGTGTTTTCTTCATGCTATACTTCACCTTAAATTTTGTATATGTCTCTTGACCTTTCGTGTATGAGTTCATAAGCCCAAAAATCCCTATCATCATGCCCCACAGACTTAGAGAACATGAAATACAAATTTGTGGGTGTCTGAACATATTTTTTCATGTAATAGCACTCACCAGGGAGACGTCTATTCCTACATACCTCACACCAGGGTAGGGTGACTTGCTTCAAAGGGCTCGGGGCTCCAGAGGCCAAGTATTCATGGAATAGGGGATAGTGCTCCTTGTCATGGCATCCTGATTTGCATCTGACACACCAAATGTCTTCTCTTTTATCTTTTCCCTTGTCTTTCTTCATATCTTCGACCTGTAGAGACAAACTAGTTAGCTGACTCAATATTTGACTCATACCTGAGCTTGATTCTCCCATAGGGGTTGATTCTAACTTCATGGAAATATCCCATGCCTCAACCTGTGAAGCCATCTTCTATTACATTAGAGGAACTCTGATGTGTGGTAAGAGGGCAGCAATGAACCATTCTTTGTTCTACTCATCTAGGATTTGAAAATTCAGTTGGCCTGTTAAGGTCTTGAATATCTGATCGAATTCCCAAACGGGTTCGGCGACCTTCTGCTTGATCTCTTTCAACTCTATAATACATTGTGACTCTGACTTGGGTTTCTTGAATTCTGAAATCAACGCATTCTTGATCTCATTCAGCGGCTTAAGCTGTGCAAGTCATTGGACAAGCTTCATGTACCATCTTAGTGCGCGATCTCTTAGGGTATTACTAAACTGAGTTCTTTTAATAGCTTTGTCAATGACATTCTTAATATTCCATATAGCTTCACATAGAAACCAGTGTTGATCAGGATCTTCAGATCCATCTCCCCTAAAAATAGGGAGCCTCATTTCATCTATCATAGATCTTCCTAGGGTTCCTGACTGAGTATGTGGTGGACTACTAGTGATAGTGCTTTGAACACTCTGGTGGCTTGGATTACTCTGATTGCTTAATGCTATTGAATCAACATGAAGGATAATAGTACTTACTTCAGCAGCCTACACAGTTCTTGAAGTTTCTGGCTCTTCCTGGCGATGTTCTTCATCTTTCCCTTCCTCTATCCCAATGGGTTCTAAATGCTCTTCGTCCATCAGATCTGCCTCTTCTCCAATGTAGAAACCCTCGTCCCTGTAGTTCTGCTTAAACAGGTTCACAAGATGAAATTCTCTAAACACTCTCCCACTGCGCGTATGTCCAGCCTTTGTGTCGTTGTCGCTGTCTGAATTCTTGAACATTAGCTTTTTCAAATCTGACCAATCTATTGTATCTTCAAGATGTTCTTCTCATGCAATAGAATCTTGATCCTCAACTTCAGAAAATGTAAAATTTTTCCTCTAGGTCCCTTGAAGAAATATCTCTCGGCTTGACTATATGACTCTACTTTGTCAACAACAAACTCGGTGATGTACCCTCCAATGGTGCTATCAAACCAGTGATCTACTACTCTTGACATGTTATTATCAACTCTCTTGACCTTCTTAATCAGCATCGATGTCCAAACCACAAGAGGTTTAGATCTGATCTCAAACTGGGTATCTGCTAACCTAGCTAACCACTCATATAGCTCCTGATGGATTCGTCCAAAGAAAATCTCGTGTATATCGGTAAAGATATATCTTCCTAACCAATCCTCTATTCTAAGATTAGGGTTCTTATTCTGGGCTTCAACGAAGTCCTTTTCTTAATCCTCTATCCACTTTTGAATCTTTGTCTTTGATGGGAACCACCTTGAAATTCCCTCAAGAAGATTCATGTCCCTGCAACGGAACCATTTGTTGGCACAGGGGAATACCCAAGGTTCAACTCCAAGAGAACACCAACAAGTCCTAACTATTTTCCCTTTCGGCAACACCTGCAAGGCAGATGCAGTCTCAGTCGAAGTAGCTATGAGGGAATTGCAGGACAGAGATGTCTACAACCAGAAGGAATGCAAAGTGGATTCAAAGCAGCCAACACACAACAATCTAATATTCTTTATCTCCTTACAACCTACTACGCAAGTATGTCTATCAGATCTAACACAGTAAAGAAATAACAATATATCAAATGACAATAATAGAGCATCAATCACACACGACACAAGATATACGTGGTTCACCCTCTCTCTAGGGCTACGTCCACAGAACTGTGCTTATAATATATTAAGATGAAGAATACAATTCTTATCTGCGCTCTTAGCTAGTAGATCTTCTTTATTCTCCTCTATGTCTCTCCCCTCCCTGTGCACCCAGCTACAGGGTTGATCTTTGCACCCAGCTGAAGATCTTACAATAAATAAGGCTCTCATACTCAGCACTTCTTTCTCACACAATATCACTCACTCGATTCCACAACGACAAAGACAACAACAAAAATCATAACACCAACAACAGTAACAACAATAACAACAACCCATCCCAGGTCCTCTTGACCTCTATTTATACATTACAATAGCTCACCAACATCCTTAGGCCAAAACCTAGGTGTCACAAACCCTAGATACCAAAACCCTAGGTGTCTAAAACTCTAGGTCAACTTGACCCATGTTTTCAGGGCTTCGACAGCCTGCCTTTCCTTCCTTCTCACGCGGTGCTCCAAAGCATCCAACAGTGGCTTTTTCCTCTTGTTGAGTTTTCCACGACCCTTCTTTTGTGTTGATCTATAATCCTCGATCTCCTCGTCCAACGGCTTTATTTCTCTTACTTCGCTCTGTCTTTTCTGCTCTTTTGCTCACTTTGACCCAGTAACAGTCATTGTGTCTTCCGCGCAGTTTTCATTCCGCATTTTCTTCCTTGATATTCACTTACTTTAATAACCAAGGGCCAACAAAACATGGAAGAAAAATGAATTTGCAGTAATAGAAGATCAAAGAACAAAGTTCAAGAAACCAGGACACTCACAGATGTGGATAGCAAAGACTGAACAAGTGAACAAGAGTGAAGTCAATTGCTGCAAAAAGAATTGCATTCATGTGACAAGCATAGTATAAACTTTCCCAGACAACTTAAGAGAAATGTACAGTAAAGAAGCATCTTTGATAAATATGGATACATTTGGTTAGAGATCGATGAGAATAAATGAGAAAATCCAAGGGTTGTTTGAATAATATGAGCTACAATTGTGCAGTGTTCCAGTAGGACAGTGGCATCCGCAGAAGAAACATTCTGATGTACAAAATGATGTACATACTGTAGAGATAACAAGAGGAGAGACCCTGTCAGAAAAATCTACCCTTTTAGAAACAAAGGGGGAGAACAGTCAGTAAAAACTCAAGGGAAGTATTTTTGTTATTAAATAAAAAAGTAATTAGATTAAGTTTTGAAAAGACTTGATCACTACAAAAAATTGGTATCAAGAAGACTACTCATTTGAAACACAAAAATACCAATCAACTGAGATAAGAAGTTAGTAAATTAACAGGGGAAGAAACCTTGTCAAGAAGAGATACCTTTTCAGAAAGAAAGAGGGAGAGTAGTCAGAAGCAGAGAGAGAGCATATTGATAGGGGGAGCCATTCAGTTATGGCAAGCAGAACATGATTGTAGGAAGAGTTACCCAAGTTTAGATTCCGGTCAGTAACATACAGAGCTTTACCACAGGAGGAAAAAACCTTTGCCATTGATGTCAAAGGGGGAGAGAAAAATTCATACGAAGAAAGCATCATCACAGGGGGAGTTCTGTATATGAAGCTAGTGGGTTTCCCTCAATGACAAAGGGGGAGATTGTTGGACATATTTTCATTGATGTCAACAGTCAATGTGATGATTTGTTGTTACGATAAATTATCATTTACCATATATGAGATTGTCATTGATTTCAACAGTATATCAGTTAGAAAAAGAAGAAAAAAGTATAAATATCAAAGCTCGGAAGGGAAAACGCAGTACAGAAGCGAATGAAGATCAAAGCTCAGAAGGAAGAGCGCATTGCACAATATATCAGTTAGCAGAAGAAGCAAACAGTATGAAGCAATTTGTGATTATTGTTGATCACGATATGATCAACAATTTTCCTATGATTTGAAATCACTCTGAAGTCTGGAGACCCGAAGAAGATCTCGATCGTTGATCCGAAAGGGACACGCGTCAGTGGATTGACAGCTCCGGAAGATTGGCGTACGGAGGAAAGAAGGGGTTGAGATTTGAAATATTTGAAGTCTAAAGACCCAAAGGAGATCTCGACTGTTGATCTAATGTCGGGTGTACTCTTGATCGTTGATCAAAATAGAGTGGAAGGATAGCGTAATCATAATAGTCGAAGTCCCAAAGTAATTGGTTGTCATCCATATCATTTCTTGATTAAGTCATAGCCGTCGAATTAAGCAATGAAAGGATAGAGGTAAGGATCATATATGACCATTGATCTGGTTCCATGATATAAATGTGAACCATATGATCTGTTTGGTGAAATCATATTCGAGATATTTGAAAGGTTGGAAGTCTTGAAGACCCAAAGGATGGAGTCTCGAACTCTCGACAATCGTCCAACTCATCGGGAGATTGAATCATGACCGTTGAATTGATAGGCACTCAAGCGCTCGTCTTGCCTAACATCTGAATAAGGCCATTGGTCATATGGTAAAGAGATTTAAAGGGAAGAATGTAATGTGTTGCTTAAATTGATAAGCATGTGGTTCTATGCCTATGATCATATGAACATGGTTTGAAGGAAGCGTTGATTTCTATTATCACAGAGACAAAAGAAATCGATCCATGCCTATGATCAATTTATGAAAGTAAAGGGGGATTCCAGGTTTAGCGTTGAAGACCCGGAATGATGATCTGTGGTGGTCCCAAAATTTGATGTAAATAAACAAGTTAGTTATAACTTGTTTCACAAGTCGACTCAATAACTTAAACAAGTTTTGAGCATAAGAAACTATAAATACAACCATGATTGGTTCACTAGATGTTGTGCTTGTGGAAGTATATGGGCTTGTGGAAAAGAGAGGCTCACTGAGGAAAAGCAGCCTGCGAAGAAAAATGAAGGGGATACGGACCTGAGGTCCATGTGAATATCAGAGAGAAGACGAAGTCAAGAAGGCGTGAATATCAGAGGAAAGACGAAGTGAAGAAGGCATGAATTTCAGAGAGAAGATGAAGTGCAGTGATGAGTGTTGATGGTATACCTATGATCATAAAACAAAATTGATTCAATAATGGATCACTGCTACTAGAGTTGGTTGAACTACTATATGAACTCTAGTTGGATAAAAGACTACGTTCTATCAGCAAGCCGGGTCTTGTGGTAAGTTGGGTCTTGCTTGAGAGTTGGTGTTCCTTACTTCAGTTGGTGCTGAAACAAAATAGTTGGTGCTGGGAAAATATTTATTACTATATTCACATATATATGCATATACATTATACAAAAGCTTATACAAACATCCGGTATCTCTTGTCCATTGTGATTATGATATAATTGTTCTTAATCTATTCAATTATGTTTTAACTGCTAACTTTTAAGACGAAGAAAAGTTAGAAAATTCCACACACTAATTCACACCCCCCCCCACTTAGTGTGGGTAGTGTGTTCAACAAAAGCGACGTAGAAAGTTGGCTTTTCCTTGTAGGCTCTGCAGTTGGCATAAATTGCTAGGTGGTGGAAATTTCGTGATAGCTTGGACCTTGAGGGGGGTCCACTGTGATGTCATGTTGGGATACAATGAACCCAAGAAGGTGTCCGAAAGTGATGCAAAATACACATTTGAGGGGGTTCAAGCAGATATTGTATTGGCGATATCATTGGAAAATGATGCATAAGTCGTCTAAATGTTGTGTTCGCTTTTTGGATCAAGCAGTGAGGTCATCCAAATAAGCAAGAATGATGAGAGAAAGATCATGAAAAACATGGGTCATGGCCCTTTGGAACATAGCACCTGCGTTCTTGATTCCAAAAGGCATGACATGATAAGAAAAGGTACCCCAAGGGGTAGTAAAAGAGGTTTATACTAATCTGTTGGATGGATTTGGATTTGATTGTAGCCGAAGAACCCATCCATAAAGGAAAATGCCTCATGGTCGGCACAGTTATCGATAATTTGGTGGATGAAAGGGGTTGGGAATTTTTTTTTGGGACAAGCATGCTTGATATCGCGAAATTCGATGCAGATGCAAATAGTTCCATGTTTCTTGTTAATGTGGACGAGGTTGGAGACCCATGAAGTATACGCAATGGGGTAAATGAACCCAGCAGTGTGTAACTTGTTAATGTTGGATTTGATAGCCGCAGATTTTGATGGGTGAAGGGGGAGTTTCTTTTGACATACTAGGGTGACATCGGGCTATGTCAATTCGATGTTCGACGATAGAAGGATCGAGGTCAGGCATCTCCGTATATGACCAGCCAAAAATATCTTGGTATTCCTGAAAGAGAGATTTGTAAGCAGTGAGTTCTTCAGGGGAGCATGTGCCTCCAATTGATCTGGATTTTATAGGTTCTTAACAC
>JASDQU010104358.1:177110-204161 GCA_032191745.1 Picea mariana | reverse complement strand
CATGAAAGTGGTTGGAGCATTTGTCAAACCAAAGGGCATGACCAACCATTCAAAAAGGCCTTCCTTTGACTTGAAGGCGGTCTTCCATACATCTGTCTATTCTATCGGGACCTGGTGGTAGCCAAACTTCAGATCAATCTTACTAAAGTATTTGGCCCCCGTGTTGATCAAGGAGGTTGTCGATTCAGGGAATCGAGTACTAGTTTCTGACTGTGATTTTATTTAGAGCCCGATAATCAATACAGAGTCGCCAAGTTCCATCTTTCTTCCGTACCAACATGATTGGGCTCCCACAAGGTGATGAGCTAGGGCAGATGTGCCCCTTGTGGAGCAGTTCTTGGATCTATCGCTTGATCTCCTCATTCTCTAACAAAGAGCGACGATAGACTGGCCCATTGGGAAGTGGTGCATCAGGGGTTAGATCGATGGGATGCTTGACCTGGCAATGTAGAGGCACCCTTGTAGGTGAGGAGAATATATTCAAGTATTCTTCCACGACCTTATCTACTTGCTTCTGTTGTGTGGAGCAGTTGGCCACAGAGACCCTGGATGTGTCTGTGATCTTTCGCTTATTCTAAAAGCGAATCACGAAGAAGACAAACTTCCTCATCTGAGAGATGACCTTCCTGCATTGCTTAGCAGAGATCAAGGAAATAGCACTAGGTGGGACTGCCTTGGGTATCCTGTACAATTTCCTATTCAAAGTAATAATAACACTACAAGGCCTAGACTCATATACAGCATGATGTTTCCATAAATAAGGTTGGCCCAAAAGAACATCNCAATGGTGTAGGGTTGTGGGTGCAACGTTGTTGGCAGGGCTAGCCACTTGATGAAATCTGTTGAGATGAGGTTCTTCTGGCTACCGCTATCAACAATGAAGTGCAGTGGGGTGCCTTTTACCCACATCTATGAATGGAAGAGGCGCTCTCCTTCTTTTGGCTCGTCTGGTTCAGCAGGCTGGATCTTAGTGGTAGCAACGGTGGCATTGGGTTCCACATCAATGATCTGTCTTCCCCTTTATGGTTATGGTTCAGAGTTAGAATCCACATCTGGTTCAGAGGCTTTCACTTCAGCCACCAGCGACTGTTTTGAGCGGCAGTCAACAGTGTTATGCCAAGGGCTCTTATGAAAGTCGCACCACTTCCTGGTATCTTTCTTTGTCTTTCCGGTGTCATTCTTTGCTTGTGGATTGGACTAGTAGTCTTGATACTATCCATCTTTGCTTTGTACTTTGTTCTGTGGGTTGGGGCTGCCCTTATTTGGCTTTTGTTGTGAGGGGTTCCCAGGCCCAAATTTTTGTGTCTTTTGTTTGAGCTTCTACTCAATTTTTACGACATATCGGTAGGCCACGCCCAAGGATGAGATGTCCAGAAATTCCATTTCGGTCTGGATGTATCTATGCAAAGCACCGCAATACTTGGGCACCATATGTCGCTCTAGATCTTTTATACCCAGCTTGGTGTGCAAGGTATGGAAGATATTTGTGAAATCTGGCACTGCTTGGTCTCTTTCTTGCCATAGTGTGGTCCTTTTGGTATAGAGGTCGTCGTAACTTCCAACAGGGTAGTATTATTCCTTAATAGCATCCCTCAAGGATTCCCAGGTGGTTGTGACTGAAAATAATGAGGTTTCCTCTGCTTCCTTTTGCTCACAGAAGGTTTCCCACCAATCTTTGACATGGGGAATGGCTTTGAGGAGCACAAAAGTAATCTTTTCTCTATTCGAAAAGTTATGGACAGAAAAATACCCTTCTAGTAGATTCAACCACTTGTTTACAATATCTGCATCTATCTGACCTTCAAATATAGGAATATAGAAGTTTATTTGTACCTTTAAGGGGGCGGTGCCTCCATTCGAAGAAGATGCGTCGCCTATTGGTATTCGTCGAAGGATTTGCGCGAAACTATCCATCATCTCGTTCCTATGTTGTGTGAGGGCTTCTTCAATCAACAGTTTGAAAGGATATCCTATCCTATCATCTTTCTTTTCTCCTGCCATGAGAGGTCACTTGGGCGTGTGATAGCTTATGTCCTCAAGAGAAACAAGCTCGAGACCCAACTCTTTGTACTCCAACCTCGTTGGGGACATGCATAAAGACGACAAGAAGTAGACCGCTCTGATACCATTGATCTAGATTTTATGAGTAGAAAGAAATGAATACAAATTATTAATAGGTGCTTAACACAAAATAATAGAGATACAATAAAATTAGTTTTCTATTCAATAACGAAATAAGTTGAAACTGTAAAATGCAGCGGAAACAAGCTTGTTGGAATGGTGGCAGCTTATCTCTGAGAAGAGATGTGAGGGTTTCGTTCATTCGCTAGAAGAAGATTACAATGAGGCTCTGAAGGCATTTTTACAATAAATAAGAATTCCAAAAACCCTAGACATCCAAAAACGTAACCCTAGGAGATGAAGTGCCAAAAGTCATGTGGTCCCCGTTTTGGTAAGTTAGTACATCAACTTCTCGGGGTCATAACTTTTACATACGATCTCCGTTTTAGGCATGTGATAGCCCGTTGGAAAGGTATCATCGAGGAGATTCATTTTGGGGGCTCAATCATGCATTTATCTATCATTGAGGAGATCAATCCCGAAAAACCTTCATTTAGGCCCTCAAAATGGCCCCGGAAGTTAAAACTACTAAAAATAGTAAATTGCCAAAATTGTCAGAAAATTGTTTTGAGCTAGTTGGAAAAGGTGGGTGGCCACTGATATCCATCTGGATCACCAATGGTGATTTCTTCCACAATTCTTGGTTTAATGGAAATGTCAATTTTGATGGTGGGGGAGATGTTGGCCATGTTGTCTTCCTCAAAATCATCTGGGGAAGGGATAGGGTTGTTGAACAAGTCTAAGCCCCGAAGGAATAAAATCCTTCATTTCAATTGTGCATATGGAGTCTTGGGTAGGAGGATGAAAGGCCTCCTGTGAAAGAAAAAGTGCTCGATGGTGGAGCACATTACATGGGCAATCGGGGGTAGTGAGTTCCTCCAGGATATCTTCGTTGCGGTGAAAAATGCGAGAATATAGAGGATCCTAGGAGGTGACAGGGGGAATTGTCAATGGGTAGTTCTCCTCAAGTGGCAAGGACGTATAAGGGGTATCGTGGATAGGGTGTGAGGGCCGATAGACATAAAGTACCTGTCCCGATACCATGGAGGGTGCCTTTTTCACTCAGGTACTGACGACGAAATACATCGAATATCAGTAATGTGAACCATAGTAGGGAGTGGTTGAGAAGGCTCAGGCTGAGATGTTTGGCATATTGCAGCTAATGTCTGGAGAAACTAAGGTGGAGTTGGGAAATGATGAGTGTAGTGGCCATATTTTGAGCATATGGCACAAGTGAATTTGGTTCGCAACCCTTTATTGCTTGCGGTTGAGGACTCTGTAGTAGCAGTGGAGTGGTGAGCAATTTGGTTTCTCTAGGGAGTTGGATTATATTGCGTAACTCGTGAAGAGTAGGACATCTATTAATGGGGTATCCTTCTCTTTCGCAAAGTGCACAAGGAGGTTGAAATCGAGGAGGAAGTGGGGTTGTAGTCTCTTTCTTCTTTCGTCTTCCCCCAGCAGTGGCAGTGGGGCCAACAAATGGGGGTGAGGATGGTGTGGCAGGAGCTTGTACCAGAATCTGCATCGGTATTCCCTCCGTCTAAGGAGGGACAGATTATTGAGGAACCATCGTGGGTGGGTGAAGATACCATACAAGGATGACAAGCACCATGTTAGGAAGGGTAAGGGTCGCATTTACCTTGAATGCTTGGACTCTGGGTGGGGTGTAGAAGAAGGGAATTTGGGTAATGGCTTGGGGGACTGTCTCCCAAACCGGGATTTTCCCCTGGAGGGGGGGGGGAATCTGGGATAAGTGGTGTAGTGGGGTTCTTAGGGAATTCATGAGGTAATATTTCTCCAACTGGTGAAACTTCAATGTGGGGAGGGGCCTTGGTGGGAGGAGTAGTGTCTTTGATATATGTTCCATTAGAAGATACTACACACACTTGTGTTGAAGGGTGTAGGAGAGGTGGTGCTCCATGATATCCTCCCAATAAGGAGGGGTCCTTGAAAATTTTGGGACCCATGTCAATGATCGAATAAGCCTCTGAGATAGTGCAGACAAGGGGGAGAATGTTATCAATGTTGGCAGAATGGTTACTCTCATAATTTGTGATTTGGTCGATGGTGACAATTTTCCCGCTGTGGGGGAACATCATCATTCGAAACATAGAAGAGGCTACCACCTTCATGGCATACATGAAGCTACATCCAAACAATATATTATAATCAAGTGAGGCGTCGATAACTTCAGTGTTAATGAGGATGGTTTTTTCCCCAAGTTCTACGGGGACATTTTGGAAGATCCCTTCAGCGGACGACAGTCAGTCGTCATAAGCTCTAAGGGTGATGGTGGATGGTACTAGATCTGGGGAGCCAAGTTTCTTCCATATGAATTTGGACATGATGCATGTGGATTCACCTTCATCGATGATACACCGATGAACTATGATGTTCCGAATTTTAACTGGTATCTGGAAAGATACCAGGGCAAGGAGGTGTAATTCTCCACTATCTAGATCAAAGGTGATGAGTCTAGTATATGTTGGTTTGACTTCCCCCAACGCGAAAATCAAGGATTTTCATTGAGTTAATGGACTGGTTTGGAGGACCTCCAATATAGACATGGCTACAGGAGATTGTGCTAAGTCGTCGACCGGAATGTAGTTATGTGCTTCCCTAACATGAGGGTTATTTACATTCTGTCGTAAAGGAATGCGAGGTATACGAGGGTTTGGTTCAGTATTAGGGTGTGGAATCATCAATGATTGTCTGGTGGTAGCTGGAGCCTCTTCTAAGGTCATTGGCGTAGAGTCAGAAGGCATGTCGTATTGACGATCGCGTGTTTGCAGAATAATTTCTTCTTCGTTGGTGAGGAGGATATTGCGATCAGTCAGATTTCCAGGTTGAATGGGACCTGGGTTTTGATATTGCCCCATTTGTGGTGGAGCAGGCTGTACCTCTTATTGGGTATTCATTACACCTTGGTGTGGAATAGAGTTTTTCAAAAAGGTTGGAGGTGGTTGTTGCAAATACTGTTGTGGGGCCTGTTGAGGGGTGGGCGGCGCTGGAGGACATTGCGTGTTCATGGACTCTTTCATTTGTTTCAAGTCAAAATTTGGGGGCAATGGTGAGTATAATGTCCATAATCACCACAGAGAGTGCACGAGAAGTTCGTCTTGAGATTATTGGTGTTCTTCCCTGGTCGTTTGTTATTATTTTCCCCTTGGGAGTTTTGGTTGCCTTGATTCTGGTTGCCCCCAGTGGGATGGTTTTATTGGGGGTTATTTCCTCCTGGTCCCAGGTTATTATTATTTCGATTTTTTCCTTTCTTCTTGGCATTATTCAAATGATGGGCCAGAATTTCCGTATTCAACTTTTCAAAAGTATGAATCTGTTGAATGGGAGAGGGTTGAACAATGTTAACGTCGACATGTGGTTGTTTGTGTGGAGGAGCAACCAGCTATGGAAGACCAAGAAATGAAAAGTATGGATTTTTTTTTGGAGATGATCCATATGGTGTATAGGAATTCTAAGTACCTCCACAACTACTATGGTCACATGTAGGGGTTGGGAGTGGATCCACACTTGATTGAGATATCGGATGCATCTGGGGTACCGGTGGGGACCCCCCCAACGAATGAGAGGGAACAACAGGATATGAATGTTGGTGAGTGGGGGGAGGGTAATAAGAAGGCCCTCCATATGGTTGTGCATACTGAGGTGCACCATAAGTAGGTGAAGGTTGGTTTTAAGGGTTGCGGTGCATCATGGAACCAATCAACCCATCTGCAGCGTGGGACATCCCAGGTTGGTCTTGGCCAAATGGTATGGATCTGGGTGCATCATGTAACACTGTGTATAAGTAACCTAATTGAGAATAGATGAGGTCAAATTGTTGGGCCTTGTTAATGGATTCCTCTTTGGACTGAGGAAAAGTGGATGTGACATCCTTGGCGATAACCAAGACAAGTGATTTGAGAAACCAATCAAGACTTTGTTCTTTGTTGGTCTTTGCCTTACACAAACTACGGTGTCGATGCCATTCATGGATGTGATCATCTATATGGATAGCAGTAGTTTGTTTGAACTTCAAGAGAAGTTATAAGCCAGTATCATGACAAACTGGTAATTGGAAAAAGGGAAAAAAGGCCTTGGCCAATGATTCAAAGGTCACATGGGACCCTGATTTTTCGTCCACATACCATTTGGCTAAGGAACCCGTGAGAGTTCGTTGAAAAAACCTTAAGTGGATGGAATCATCTATGATCCTGTTTGAAGAGCACCATAAGTGGAAGGTCATAACATGGTTGGCGGGATCGCCCCCTGGTTTTCCTTGAAACTTTGGAATATATGAAGGCAATTTTGTAGGCATATTGGGCCAAGTGAGATATGCAAAATGGGATCATTCGTGAGTTTGGTTAAATTAGGAATGTTAAGGTATTCCAAGTATGGCATAGGTAGATTTGGTGGAGGATTAGTTCCAGCCATCATGTGAGTAGGTAGTGGACATGTCCCTTGAGAGAGATTTGGTGGGGTTGTACTTCTCCCTTGAGAAGAAAATTCCCCCCCGCCTCCTTGTGAAGGAGAACTAGTGGATAGATGGCCTTGGGAAATGAACCCAAGCAAAGTGGAACCAAGTAAATCTGATCCAAAAATAGTAGCACTCACGGGGGTGTGATATCGTTCAACCGATGAGTTGGCAAGACTAGGGACTCCTCCTAGAATAGGAGGGAGATTTTGCAAATGTATAGAATGATGAGGATTTTTTGTTTCCCCTATGGTTTCTGACTAGAAAAGTGGATGTGTGCAAAATGGTGACAAGAGAGAAATAAATGAACAAGAGATTTTGTATATTTTTGGACCTTCACAAGATAGTGTAACGCACAATTGCATGTAATCAAATGAGCATCATACATAAATCAACTGTAAAATAAACAAGCATGTGAATAGGTGGATTTTGTCTGCGTGGGGGGAATAATAAACACAAATTCTCGTGTCCTAAAAGACATATCATCCTTCCTCTCAAATAGAACATGGCCTTCCAAAGTCACTCAATAGTGGGGTCTGAAGCCACCGGAAGAGGAACTAGTGAAGGTTGAAATAATCAGTTATAATGAGGGGTAGAGGGTGCATATCCCGAAAGAACTGGTGATATTGCAACCCATAATTGCCACCTAGGTAGATGTCCTATGTTTGTTCACTAGGTACCTCGATCAAAGTGTGGCATTTAGATTTTTGGCCTCAGAAATGGGTCATGGGCTGGATTCCCTTCCAATAGTTGGGTGACTCAAGGAGGGATGCGCGGAACAAATGGACCTCGGCCTTCGACTCTTCACGGGTATCTCCCCGCCTTATGGTGTAGGAACACTTGACTTGGAGGATTTAAAAGTTCCCTATTTCTCAAGTTCTATTGTTTGAAAATGTGAGAACCAGACAACTGGGGGTTATTTGGATGCCTACCCCCGAGATCCTACCTAGACTAAAAAAATTCTTTTGGCGCCTCATGTGGAGGAATACTTAGTGTGTTTTTAGAAAAAAATTAGATGTGGTGGGCTGAGAGATTGGGGGTGTGAACCAATCTCGTTTGAATTAAATGGGTGTGGATAATTTCCAAAGAAGTAGTGGGACATTTCATAATTCCTTTGGATAAAACCTACTTCAACCTCCACTATTCAAAAAATGGAAATTATGTGTGTGAGGAGTGGCTTTGTGTGCAAGCAAGTGAAAAAGTGTGCCAAGTTTTTAATAAGTTAAGTGTGAAATTGCAACATGTGGACTTCATGTGGTCCTTACAAATCTTCTTTACCTAGATTACTATGTGTCATTGGTACAACCTTGCAGAATATTTAAATCCCTAAAGAACTAGCAATGTGGAAATATGAGTCCTTTACAAATCCTTTAAACTCTCTAAATTTTGTTTACACTAAGAAAGCTTTGAAACTATCCTAGATTGCAAGCATGTGGGCATGTATGGGCCCATTACTTTGATCTTTAAACTTCCCTGGATTGTGATGTAAACTAAGAAAGCAATTTTAAGAAACTATCCTAAGTTTGCAACATGTGGGCATGTATGGGCCCTTACAACACTTTAAGATGATTTCAAAAAACTAAGAGGAACCCTAGGGGGGCTTTGTCCTCTCCTAAATATTTTTGTTAAGGGAGATGAAATTTCCCTTTAACCACCCTTTTGATTCCCAATATCACACTAAGGTGCGAGATAAAAGCACACTTGAGGGTCAAAGTTAACTTCTAGTCCCAATGTAAGTGTTTTATGTATGAAAGCAATAACCTCAACTTAAAATTTAACAAGCCAAATAAGCCATCCATGTGGAAACAAAGAAAAAGAGGAGAATATTGGTTCTTTTTAACCCCTAAGTGCCTATGTTAGCTAACCTTTCATATGGGAAAGGACTCTAAGTGGAGTGCAGTCTCCTTACAAAGTGCATGAAAGTAAAAATCAGAAGGCTAGGAGCCTTCAAATCATCATAAAAACTCATACAATTTTGAAAAAATGGAGATATGCGCGGGTTACAATTCTGATAGGCGCGTAGAGGGCACACAGTGCCAGAATGCACAGTGTAAAGAGACCTGTTTTGCACACAGTGTGTAGAGTGCGCGTCTGTGGGTAGGAAAATCCGCGCACTTCCTATCACACGTCGGGGGAGAAATTTCAAAGTGAAATACTCCTTCCCCAACTCTAAATTTTGACTTTGGCAGGTTGGGCTAGGCCGGTTTTGGTACCTACAAGACAAACCAATCAAAATGAAGTGCTCTCTAAGATCAAATAGGGAGGAATTTGATATCAATCCCCAGTATGGTCGTCAATCTGTTGTGTTGGTTTTGTCACTTGGGTGAGCAAAACAACAACACTTGCATGCCTAGATGAGCCTGCTAGACAAGAAAGAAGTTTTGTGAGTAGGTTAAACAAGCCAAACACATGTATAAACAAATAAATAAAACTAAAACAGCTAAGAAATAAAATTTAGAAAGCATGAGAAACTTATAACCATGAAAATCAAACAATGGCCAACATAATGCTACCAATGGATCAATAGATTAGTAGCCAAAACACCGTAGAGAAAAATAGGGACTTATGAGTCCCCTCTTTTTCCTTGGGAGGGCTCTTGAGTTCCCTAATGGACAGCTCTTCATACAATGGAAGAAATGGAAAATGGTGAAGAACAACAATGTTTATTCCCTCAAGAGATGAGTGGAATGGCCTATTGCAATGGTGCATGAAGGCTCCAAAGAGAAAAGAGGATTCTCAAGGGAGAATTCTTGTAGCATAACAATACTATGAAGATCTTGGTTTCTTAGTGCACCCATGTCTCTTATTTATAGCATTCATACATGGGAAAATGTAATTGGTTCATAGTGTGAACAAGGGGCCTTTTAGGGCACCCTCTAGTCCTTGACCAGCCTCCCATTTGGATTTCTCTCAGATATGAGGGTCAAATCATGTTGGGGGTTGGTCCATAAGTGGTTGAAGGGATGACAAGATCCATAAATGTGGCGTTCATAGAAGTGTGTGGATTTGATCGTACACAGTCGTGCATGGTGCGCATTATGCGTGTTGAGGGTTGTGTTGGCCCGTGCACACTGCACACTGTGAGCACGCTTCCTTTGCTGAATTTGCGCACTGTAATTTTTTACCCAATTGTATATTTTTTTGCCTTTTGAATGCATTTTGGTGTTGTAGGTGGACTAATTGTTGTTGGGATTGCTATGTTTCTTTAACCATTTGTGTGCAGTGTTGTGGACGATATTTCAATGATAACAACATCCTTCGTATATAAATTGTTATCCTTTTTAGGGAGATCTTCCCCAACTTGTTACCAATAATAAGGAAACATAGGACATATTGAAGAGGAAGAGGAATACATGGAAGAGGAAGAGGAAGGGAAAGTGAGGGCATAAATAGCAGCAAATATTGAACAATGGCAAGCGGTGCAGAAGGTAATGGTGGAGGAAAATAGGTATGGTTAATATGTATATATAATTATTAATTGATTTAATTTTAGTTTTTTGGGTTTTGGTTTTGGGGTATAATTAGAGTTTCCTAAAATAACCATATTAGTAACCTTTGAAAAACCTATTTTCCATTGGATACAGAAATTATGCCAATATAGAATCATTATTGGAATTTATTAGGGATGGAAACATTTGGGAAATTGGAAAATGTTGATGCCAAAACCATAGCCAAATACCTTCAAAAAAAATCCTCTAAAAGTCAGCAAACCCCCCAAACTAATGAACAAGTACCATGGGAATCAATTGATTCTCCATGCACTCCCAAATTGAGTAAAATATCCAAGAGAAAATTCTTAATTGTTAGAACTAATGTTCAAGAACAGGTTGTTGATACACTCAATGTGGTAGAAAAACTTGACAGTGAACATTCCTCTTTGACATCACTAGCATATGGAACATTTATCAGTTTTTATGATACTGTTATAGATTATGATCTTGTTACATGGCATGTCTGAATAACAGAAACAAGGAAAGTGTTTATTGGTATATCGAAGGAATATTGTTATCAATTATTTAGAGACCATTGACATCTCCCCTTCCCTAAGATACCATTTCATTTGAAAAATATGGTCGAACAATATATGCAATCCAAATTTGGTGAGGGTTGGTCGATTAAAAAAGTCAAACTACAAATGTCACAAAATTGAAAAAGGTTCAGATGTAATCAAAGTAAATATAATTAAAAATATTCATGAGGATCAAAGTCTAACAAAAATTCCAATAATGCATACTTGTAAAGGCACGGAAATATTGGTTAAAACCTATTAGAAGTTGGAAGCTCAAGGAAAAGTTGATGAGGAGAGTGCCCATGTATTGAATTTTCCGTAAAACATTATTTCAATTTTCTTAATAATTATTGAAAAATTATTTGTGCATAATTAAATTAAATTATTATATGATTTGGGATAAACCCTCAAAGTCAAGGCTAGCAAAGAGACATGTCACTCACCATAGTGACCAAAAATTAATACAAGCACTAATTGCAACTTTTGTAAGTATCTTGAATATGAAAATTGGTTGTTTTAGATTTCCTAGTGAAAAAAAAAAAAAAAAATTGATATCTAATTTGTCCATGTGCCATATTTTGACAAGAATAAAAATATGGCCAACATCCAACTCACATGGAGAAATAAAGTATTCAATAGAAATGATGGACCAATTTCATTATTTTGATGGATACTTAGGTGATATGGATGGACCTTTAATGTTATGTCTCTTTCACCATGCACGTGGCAATGTGTAACATACTTTGTTTCAAATTCATTTAGCTTCTTCCCTATGCCAATAACTAGGTTTGTGTAATGAACATGAACTTTTCTTATGCCCTACACATTTCATATTATGAAAAAGTATAGACTTTTGATCTAGATCTTGCAATGTCCAAGTTGGAATATCAATTTTGGGATTCTATTCTCCTAGAAGCCATATAAGTCTAAATTGTTCCACCACCATGTCTTTTCGTGATTGAAGAAGTCCATCTCCCTTTTGCTTTCAATCCCCCTCTTAATCTCTCAATTTCTTTGTTTCTTACCACTATTTCCATATTGCAACCTCTCCAATTGAGTCCATACATCTAATCTGTTCCTTCTTCCATTGGGTTGGAAAATAACTTGGAAACCACCTTTAAACAAGATAATTTCAATAGTTTCTAAATAAATGGACATGATAATTTTGATTGAAATTCATTTGACAATATGAACAAAATCAATCCCAGACACCTGCAAATTGTTATAGTATCTCAAGAGGGAGAGATGATGTGGGTGGTTGAGGAACTCTAGTCTTGAAAGTACTTTTTTCCCCACTGTTGTTTTTTATTTTTCTTCTTCCCGAATTTACAACATCCTTCATGAATTCAATGTTACATTCGATTAAATTCAACATGTATGATATGTTTGAATGTTTTGTATATGACCATGTATATGCTTGATGGGTCCAAATTGTATGATATTTTAATATTCACAACAATCCAATTTGAATGGAGTGCCATTATTTCTAATGAATTCATAAAAACAAGCTTCATCAAATCACTCTCATGCTCCACAATTGCAAGTTTTCTAATTTCTCAACGATCACTCATTCCAATTGGCTTGATTTTCAATGGCAAATTTTGTGCATAAGTTTAACACCAATGGCTTAAGTGTCTACCAACTTCTTTATCCTCAATAATCCTATCATGTGCTAAAGGTTTTGAAATCAATATTCTAATCATGCATGGAGAACTTGTAGCTCAATCATTTCCCTTACTATTACATAGAAGTAATCTTTCAACAATATGATGTGTGCTTCTAGTATGGAGTTTATTTCCTTTATAATATAATAGAATGGAAATTATTAGAAGAGTATCCATATGGATCTAAGGGAAATATGACATGAGTTATTCCACTGATTTAGCTCAATTTACCAGGTCTTTGGAATGATGCTTATGTGTAATATTCATTCCTTGTTATACATCTCCAAGCTCATTTACTTAGGCTTTATTCTTCATAGACATTATAAATAAGTATGTTTTTCATGCACTTCACTCTACATGTGAAAGAATATGTGCAATATGGATTAGTCCATGTTTGAATATAATTAAAATTTACATTGTTATATCTCCCAAAGGAACCCTTTCCAAAATTGTTATTATTCTACGGAAATAATGGTGTTCATGCAAAAGATTGGCAACAAGCACTAACTGCCACCATAAACTATTATTGGTGATGATATTAACTTGGCAACCCCAAGTTTTTGTACATGGAAGGATGGAGTTTCATTTAATTCATGCCATTCATGTCAAGGAATGTGGGAAACCCCAAATTATTTTGGTCTCCTCACTTTTTTCTTGTGTGTAGGTGGGCTTGCTATTTTTGGATCCCATGTCATCTCAAAAAAGTCAACTGATGACCAATACTTCTCCTTATTCAACAATACTTTTGTCTTCTTGCCAAATACTCCCTTGTGTGGTGATTTCATTTTTCTTGTTGCTCTCATCGGTCTTCCTCTTTCCATTTCACTTGTTCTTTGCCTGAAATTTCATTTGGGCATTTGCCTTTTTGCCTTGCCACTTATCTTATCAACCCCAAGTATTTGGTATGTGGAAGGATAATGTTTCTTTTACTACATGCCACTTGTGTCAAGAAAGGTGGGAAACACCAAATTCATTTGGTCTCCTCAATTATTTATTGTGCATTGGCGGGATTGCCAATTTTGGCTACTAAGTCGTCTCATAATATTTAAGTGGTGATCAATGCATTTATAGTGAACCTTGGTAGATAAGAGATCAAATATGAAATATAAACCCTTAACTTAAAAAATACAGAAACACATTCACACCGTAAACAACACAAGAATATAGAGAAGAGCCCTTAAGGTAGGGAAACACCATCAAATACTCTATATGGAAGGAATTACTCAACAACTCATGTTTGTTACAGTACAAATAATCCAACATATCCAATACAATGATACTCATGTGTATTTATAATTTCTCATGTGTATTCCTTGAGGTCTATGCCAACTACTCTTTATTAATATTTTATTTCTTATAACTACCTAGTGGGATTATTTATTACCCACCAATTACCAAATGGGATTATTCCATGATTGTGAGCACAATACAATCACTATCCCCTTGGGTACCTTCCTAGGTCCCCCATATTATCATCCATAGGTACACTGCATTCCATCCCCCTTTGTATGTTTCATCCTTGAAATATGTGACGAATCCATACAATATGAATGGCTAAGTAATGTATCCAAAAGGTACCAAGCACAAGCATCCATCCATCCTAGTAAAATGTGAACATGGGGTCCAATTACTTCCTTGCCGCCTTAATCTTGATTTTGGTTACTATTTTGGTGCCATGTTGTCACTATGCTACTTTGATATCTCCATGCATTTCTTTTAGTTCTCCATGTGCCTCCATATTGGTTTTATTTTTGGTTCCATGTTGGTCCATAATAAGTTTGTTGATGCTCATGAGCATGCCTTGATGATTGTTGTTTCTCAGGGTGGTATGGATGGAAATATACAATAGCCTTAGCTATTGGTTCTTTAGTCTTTGAACCTTCAACCTGTGAGTTATCTAGAACCTTAGATTCTTCTTCCTTTTTATGTCCTTCTTGGGGTTTTTCTTCATGTGCTTATGTATATATTTCTTCTTCTAATTCAAAACCGTACTTTTCATCTAATGTATCAATAGGTACTTCAATTATCTTCCCCATAGGGATTTCTTTATGTGCCCCCTTGGGCCCTTCATTTTTAGTAAGAGAAATACCTTGTAGTGTAATTTTATTTTTCTTATACCAAAGCTTTGTAAACGTTTTTTGCACATCAATATCAATTGTACCAACTAAGTCCATCCAAGGATATCCTAGAAAAATATCCACATTGTCTATATCTGTAGCATGAAAATATGAATGCAACAATTTTTATTCATAGTAACCTTTAAATCTTAAAAAAATTGAACATTCTCACCCTCAACCTGTGTGGTTTGAATGTGATTTGTTGGGACTTGCAATTTTTTATCCATGTTAACATTGATGAAATTAGGCTTGCTACTAGGGTTTATAGTTACAATGATATTCTCTTGCTAAATGCATCCATGAACCTGTAATATGAATTGTCACATGAAAATAAACCCTTATAGATCTCATTATCCTTCTTCTTGGCATGGAACCATCTCTCTAGGTATAGTTTCTTATGTTCTTCATCTGAAATTTTATTTATCTCTTCATAGTTAAGTCAATATGAGTCCCACCATATGCAAGCATAATACTTTAAATTAATGTATGGATCTATTTTCCAGCATATTGGTTGTTTGGAATTTATTCATTTTTATGTATTCTTCAATACTAGGACCATCTGATTTTCCTATAAACTACATCCTCCTCGTTCTAACCCAAAAATAGAACTAGGGTTTTGAAGAAAATCACTTACTTTTCAATGGGAGTTCCTTTATGTGGTTAGGGTTTTGAGGTGGAAAATTTGAAATGATCGTAACTCCCTCAATATTTCTTTGAATCTCTATTATGACAACAACTATGAAATTCCATAGTCATTGTAAATTTATTGTCACTAGTTTGATAGAAATTTTTGCAATCTATCGAAAGATATATGCTCTATAGTCTACACAGTCGTCACAAAAAACCCATAAAATAGTTTATTTTAAATCAATGATGACTTCACTTCGTAGTCTCTAATTTGGACAATTTTTTTTATTGGTTTTTTTTTTTTATATGAACTCAGATATATAGTTGGATTCCTCATATTCTACATAGAAAGTTTCAGAAATTGAATTGAATTATTTCATCCTCTTTTTCCCTTGAAAAATATGCACAGTGAAAAAAATCATTTTATTTTATTTTTCCCAAGAAAGAGCTCTAGTACGACTTGTAATGGAACTTGGTAGATAAGAGATCAAATATGAAAGATAAACCCTTAAATTTGGAAATACAAAAATGCATTCACACCATAAAAAACACAAGAATATAGAGAAGAACCCTTAAGGTAGGGTAACACTATCAAATACTCCTTATGGAAGGGATCACTCCACAAGCCATGTTTGATACAATACAAATAATCCAACATATTCAATAAAATGATAATCATGTATACTTATACTTTCTCATGAGTATTCCTAGGGGTCTATGACAACTACCCCCCATGGAAACCCCAAGTTTTTTGTACATGGAAGGATGACGGTTTTTTACTACATGTCACTCATGTCAAGGAAGGTGGGAAACCCAAAATTCATTTGGTCTCCTCACTTCTTTCTTCTGTATGGGTGAGCTTGTCAATTTTGACTCCCAAGACATCTCATAAAAGTTAAGTGGTGTAAAATACTTGTTCTTATTTGACAATATCTTTGTCTTCTTACCAAACACTCCCTTGTTTGGTGGTTCCCTCTTCCTTGTTGCTTGCCTCAATCTTCCTCTTGCTATTTCACTTGTTCTTTACGTGATGTTTCATTTGGGAATCTAATTTATTGCCCTACCACTTATCTTTAGAACCCTACTTTTTTGGTATGTGGAAGGATGACGTTTCACTTAATCCATGCCACAAATGTCAAGGAAGGTAGGAAACCCCAAATTCGTTTGGTCCCGTCACTTCTTTCTTGTGCATTGATGGGCTTGCCAATTTTGGATCCCAAGCCATATTATAAAATTTAAGTGGTGGCCAATACTTCTCCTTATTTGAAAATATATTTGTCTTCTTACGAAACACCCCCTTGGAGGTTCCATCTTCCTTGTTGTTTGCCTTGTTCTTCCTCTTGTCATTTCACGTGTTCTTTTCTCAATGTTTTGTTTGGGTGCCTACCTTCTTTCCTTGCCACTTATCTTGGGAACCCCAATTTTTTTGTACATGGAAGGATGAAATTTCATTTACTCCTTGCCACTCATGTCAAGGAAGGTGTGAAACCATAAATTCATTTGGTCTCATCACTTATTTCTTGTGTGTGGGTGAGCATACCGATTTTTTCTCACAAGTCATCCTAGAAAAGTTAAGTAGTGACTAATACTTCTCCTTGTTTCACAATATATTTTTCTTCTTACCAAACACTCCCTTGTGTGGTGGTTCACTCTTCCTTGATGTGTTTGTACCTATGCATATTCCATCACTAGGTAAATTTGTAAATTATGTATCATTCATAGATGATTTCTCAAGGAACGCATCGATTTATTTTCTTATAAAGAAATATGAGGTATTTAATAAATTTAAATATTTTAAGGCCCTAGTAGAAGATCATGCAGAGAAGAAAATAAAGGTACCGAGGATGGATAGTGGTGGAGAATTGTGCAAAAATGAATTCAAATAATTCTATAAGAAGTGTGTTATAGTAAGGAAAAAGACAACTCCATACACACCTCAGCAAAATGGAGTTGTTGAAAGGATGAACATGACATTGATGGAAAAATAAAGGATCATGCTCAGTGGTGTCGGGTTAGGACAGGAATTTTGGGTAGAGATAGTGGGTATTGCATGTTACATAGTCAATCGATCACCCCCGTCAGCACTGGATGACATAAATCCACACAAGGTAAGAAACCATCTCTTGAACATCTCAGAGAGTTTGTATGTGGTGCTTATGTACATTTTCCAAAAGAAAATAGGAGTAAGTTGGATAATAAAGCTAAAAAATGTATCTTTATTGGTTATAAAGATGGTATAAAAGGATATAATTTTTGGAACCCAAAAAATGAGAATATTGTTTACAATCATAACATTGTTTTTAGAGAGGTTAAAGACGTTCCCAAACAAGAATTCCTACCCAGGAAAGAAGAACCTAATAAAATAGAGTTTGAGTTGGATGATGCAAAATATGAATCAATGGAAGAAGATGAATCAGAAGAAGAAGAACCTCATACTCTAGTATTGAGGATATCTGTGAGGGAAAGAAGGCAACCAGAGAGGTATAGTCTATCTAATTTGTGTGTTAATTTTGCTTTATCTATTACTGATTATGATCCTAGGACTATCATGGAAACAATGAATTTAGAGGATAGTAAAGTCTAGAAGAAGGTCATGGTTGAAGATATGGATGCCTTGGATAAGAATGAGGCATGGTATCTAGTTGAGTTTTTAACTGGAAGAAAGGCCATTGGTAGAAAATGGGTGTTTAAGAATAAGTTGAATACAGAAGGAAAAGTGGAGAAATACAAATCTCAGTTAGTAGCAAAAGGTTATTCTCAGGTAGAGGGAATTGACTTTGGTGAAATTTTTTCTCTTGTTGCCAAGTTAATTTCTATTAGATTGCTTTTATCTATTATTGTTGCTTTTGATTTTGAAGTAGAATAGATGGATGTGAAGACAACATTCCTACATGGGGATATGGAAGAAGAAATCTACATGAAGCAGCTAGAAGGATTTGCAGTGAAAGGAAAGAAAGAACTAGTTTGTAAGCTAAAAATGTCACTATGTGATATGAAGCAATCACTTAGGATGCGGTACCAAAAGTTTGACACATACATCCTTGGACTAGGATTTGTGAGAAGAAAGGTTGATCATTGTATATATTCCAAACAGGTTGGTAATCACTTCATTTATGTAGTGTTGTATGTCGATGACATTTTCCTGGTAGGAAACAACATGGATGTTATCAAGGAGGTGAAATCACAACTATCCTTTAAATTTAACATGAAGAATATTAGTGTTGCTAACTTCATTTTGGTAATGGAGATTAAAAGAGATCGCACAAAGAAAAAACCCTATTTGAATCAGAGAAAACATGTTGAGATGATATTCCATAGGTTTAATACGCAAAAAAGTAAATCGGTAAAGGTTTCTCTTCATGTAGGTGTAAAGTTATATGCAGATCACTATCCCAAGACACAAGAAAAGGAATAGGACATGTCCCATGTTTTGTATGCTAGTGCAGTTGACAATTTGATGTATGCAAATGGTCTGTACTAAATAGAACATTGCACATGCAGTGGGATTTTTGAGTTGGTATATGTCAAAACTAGGGAAGGAGCATTGGGCAATAGTAAAGAGGGTTTTTAGGTATTTGTGTGACACTACTTGTTATGGATTTTGTAACCAAGGAAGATTAGTATTGGACAGAGTGTTGGACATACATGGGTTTTTTTATGTAGACTGAGCTGGAGATATGGATCGCAGAAGATCTACAAGTGGGTATGTGGTTTAACCTATTTGGAGGAGCAATGAGTTGGATGAGAAAAATACAGGCTATAGTGGCACTCTCAACTACAGAAATTGAATACATGAAAGCCTCACATGCAAAAAAGGAAGCGATATGGTTATAGAGATTGTGTTCATGTATTAGGTTGGTACAACAAGTAGTGAGATTATATTGTGATAGGAATAGTGCAATCTTCCTAGAAAAGAACATATCTTATCATTCAAAGAAAAAGCATATTGATGTTTAGTATTGCTTTGTGAGAGACATGGTTGAAGACAAGAAGGTGTTGTTTGAGAAGGTTGACACTTTAAATAATGTTGCAAATTCAATGAAAAATTTTGTGAGAATCAAGAAGTTCTCCTGGTGTAGAGGAACAATGAGAATTGATGCCTTGGATTGTTGAATATCTAATCTTGTGACCCCCTCGGTGCAAATAAAACAACACGTGGGAGAATTTTGGGTATGTGTTATATTCTTTGCATGTGTGTGGGGGGGTGCATTGGATTTTATGACAGGGTTTAACGATCCCACCACCTAATGGTGTACATGTGGGCCAAGCACTACCTGAGGGGGGATCACAGGGGGGGCAATATTAGCCCGCCTTTCTTAGGAAAATCCTTCGACTCAGGGTGCAGCGCCCTGAAAGTTTTTTGGGAAGTTTTTTCTATTTTAGCAGTTTTCACTATTTTTAGAATATTTCTAAATTAATATCAGATCAAGGGATTACGGTTTTGGTAGTTGTAAAATACCTAAAATATTGTATATATTGTATTTTGAATGGTGAAATTAATACAATGAAAATTTGAGAGGTATGGCACCAAGGAAGGTTGGTTCTCTCTCAGTTAAGGGTTTCCAGTGTAAATTTTTGTGCACTATGTGTATGAGCCATTGATTAATTTTTTTTTTTGATTAAGAATCCTTATGCATTGCTTTACTTCACGAGTTTAAAACTTACACTAATTTTCGCCATTCCCCCCATGCCAAGGAATGTGGGAAACAACAAATTCATTTGGTCTCCTCACTTATTCTTGTGTACGAGTAGGTTGGTCAATTTGCACTCCCAAGTTGTCTCAAAAACATAAGTGGTGACCAATACTTCACCTTATTCAACATTTTTTGTGTATTCTTGCCAAGCTCTCCCTTATGTCATCATTCACTCTTCCTCGTTCCCCACTTTAGTCTATCTTTTGTTGTTTCTCTTGTTCTTTGTTGAATGTTTCATTTGGGAATGTGTCTTCTTGTACTACGATTTATATTGGCAACCTCAAGATTTTGGTACATGGAAGGATCACATCTCAATACCACCCATGTTAATGAAGGTTGGAAGCCCCAAATTTCTTTGGTCTCCTCACTGCTTCTTGTGTGTGGATGGGCTTGCGAATTTGGGTTCCCAAGTGGTATAAAAAAAGTCAAGTGGTGACCAATACTTCTCCTCATTTGACAATTTTTTTATCTTCTTTCCAAGTTCTCCATTATGTAGTCATTCCTCTTTCTTATTCCCAACTTCAGTATTGCTTTTGTTCTTTGTCTTGTTCTTCATCAAAATTTGCTTCTAGGCATGTGCCTTCTTGCCTTACAACATATCTTGGAAACCATAAAATTTTGGTACGTATAAGGAAGGGATATCATTTTCTCCATGTCACTTGTTGTTCCAGAGTCTGTACTTAAGGCTTAGAAGTATAGTGTCTAGGCATATGAAAGTGAGTAAAGGGTAGAGAAGGAAGAAACATCAACCTTCGGCAAGGGAAACTAGGGATGGTTTATGTGTTGGCGGTGTCTAGCTTCCAACTATTCCTGGATGTTTATATCTCGTTCAATCGTTGCCCATGAATGTTCGAGTTCAACCCGGGTAGTGGATGTTTTAAGAATAGTATCAAAAAGGTTTAAGGCAATATGTGTTTGATCTGATAGTCCAGGTTCGATATTAGACTATCTTGTTACAGGGACAGTCATGGAGGAACAGAAAGATAAGAAAATCTCAGGGGGAATTTAAGTGTTGTCTCAATTTCGGTCATATAAAAGAGAGTTTACAGTTTCAGGAGTGAAAAAAGGGTGCAAACCAAAGGCCCTTTCCTGTAACTGAGTTATATTTTAATAAAAATGTATCGGATTGGAGAAAACATTAAGTTGTCTATCGATTAAGCCTCCTATCAAGGGAGAATCTCACGTATAAACAGAAGAAGAAAAATGTAAAGAAATAACCCAATGAAGCATAAGATATATATAGAATTGTTAAAGTGTTGACTAGTCTTATACCTGCTGATAGCTGGTACAGAGGAAAAATAGTAAACAATATAGAAAAAAAAAATTCATTCACTATAGTAGAGGTTGTACTAAATTATAGCGAAGCATTCATCAGATACAAATATGAAATGAAATGAAATATGAGATACAAGGAAACAAACTCATAACACAATCGTGACAGAATTGAGAATCTTCGGATTTGCGTTATATTAACTCTCAAAATAGAAAACCTCTATTACAATCAACACAAAAAGGTCCAGCCTCTTTTCCTTCTTTCTATGATATATACAGATTAACATAAGATGGGATCTCAATCGTTACAAGATTTTCAGTTACGATAAGAAGGAGAACAATCGTTTCATTTCCTTATCTCTGTCTTCATTTAGTACCAGAAGCTTTCCCTCTCGCATGCTCGGTACAAGTAACACATCTTTCCACTAGCCGAGATATCAACCTTGACGGTTCTGCTTGAAAATTGGCCTCAAAAGAGTAACAATCTCGGGCTAATTGCGGCAACCGTTCTTCCATCTGTCTGTCTATGATGTCAATAGAGCACAATTGCACACTTGGTTTAATCATACATTTATCTATTTGAACTATGTCTGCCATAGTTACTTGTGAGATCTCGACCGAATCTCTTTCTTCTTTTTCATTCAAATCAAGTGAGATTTTTGCTATATTCATTTGACTCAATGCCTCAGCATTACCTTCGCTATCAATGCCTAACAGATTACCATCTATAGAACCAAAAGCCTCTTCTAAAGATTTCATTACCCTCTTGGCTTGCAGCTTACCTTCGGAGATACTGTGCTCCCATTCTTTTAATAAAATATTTCCTCTAGTCTGCTCTGAAATGGAAAACCTGGGAGTACTTCTCGATTCCCTGTTGTTTGTAGCTATTATAGCCTCTTGAAAAGCGACCCGAGCTGCTCCAGCTTCTCTTTCTCTGACAGATAAATTTTCCAAAACTTGATTAACAAGTAAGTAGTTGTCCCAAATCACCTCTACCTTGGCGAGTAAATTTTGCTGGGCCGCAGAAACTCTGCTCCGAATCTCCATCACCTGGGACTGGAACATCCCGATATTTATAACTTTACTTTCAGTGATTTCCACTCTAGCTTGTAGCTATTCAATCAATTCTTTTTGCTGGCCCGCTTGTATCTGACCATTCCGAACCACCAGCTCTGCTTGTTCGATCTTAGTTTTGAGCAGCTCTATCTCACTTTTATCGGCCAACCTTGCTTGTTCTATCTTTACACTCACCTGGTCCATGGCAGCCTCCTCTGCTATGGCTAGTCTGGCTTCTAGGGTTTTGATGAGGCGATTTTTTCGCTTCAGCTGGTTTTTCAAAACCCCGACTGAAAATTGATTCGCTGTGGCATATGCCCCTAATGTCTCGGCTATTTCTATCGTGAACTGTTCATTCTTCTTGTCTTTCCCATCAGTCAATACTTTGTACTTCTTGGCTATTGATTCCCCTTTCTGATAGAATTCTCTCTTTACCACAACCTTTCTCTGCTTATCAAAGAAGAACTCATTTGGAGGGAGCTCTTCCATCCTTATAGGTCTCAATTCTTCATTTAAAATCCACCCTGCATCAATATTTCCCTGAGTTGACTACAAGGGAGTAATGGATGTGATGGGGTCTCCGATTTTCTTAGCTGGTTGCCCCGGAGTAGTAACCGGAGTCTACTTTTTCGGCAGGTCGAGAGTCTTTATCTCTGTTTTCGGACTCTTAGTTTGCTCTTTCCTATCCTAATGTTTTTCTTGGCTGGGTGTCGCATCTTTGGAGCCTTCAGCTTCTTTTTGTTTCACCTCCGCCGTACTCAGATTCTCACCCCGCAATACTGCGGGAAGACAACTGCGTCAATGTTCTTGGAATTTTAGAACATCGGCCCTCTCTTCAGGTGCCAGGGTTTGTATCCGAGCCAAAATCTTGGCATAAGATCTTGCACCTCGGAAAATGTCATCCCAGATCGAATTTTCATGTTCGAACCTTTTGAGTCTGCAACTGGCCAGATGATTACTTACGACCCTTTGCGGATCGTGCTTCTTGAATTCAATAAGAACCAATTTTAGGTCTTCCAGGGTTGCTGCCTCAGCTTTAGCATGCCCGAAATCTAACAAAGAATATGAATTTAAATGAACAGGAAAAGGTGGCCATACCTTCTTTGAATATCCCTTAAGCTCCTTGCTTATGCCACCGACTACTGTTTGTCTAGCAACGTCACGACAAGCCATCTTGTTGGGTATGAATAATGGTAATGCATGCTAGGGAACAGAAGCCCCGAAAACTCTGAGATATGAGAATTTGTCTTCTACATACCAGTCATCTATACTGCTCAAATTCATCACTATACTATCTGAGATCTTGGGTGGCGGGTGGCCGAAAATAGTGACATGCAGCGGTACCATTACCCAGTTAAAGATTTCATATACGAAATCTGTCGCTTTATTTTCCCACAATTTTGAATGATAGACGTGGATGGGCTCAGCCTCTGATGGAGTCCAACTCCAGCTCATTAAGGAAAAGGGTGTTAGAAAACACACGGCGTCCATAATTTATGCGGACATAAAAAATGAAGCAATCTTTCCTCTTTCTTTCTGCGCTCGATACTCTGTAACTTGACTGGTCAAGCTATCAGACAGCATTTTCACCCAGTCGAAGGAACAGCCTTCGGCAACTTGATGTATTAGAGGCACCCATTGAAGAAAGAAATGTGTGGTGTCCTCTCTCCCATATAATCTGCAGGTCATCATAGTTATATACTTGAACTATGGTTCCGAGGAAGCTATTGAATATATACCATTATTGTCTGCCCTGAACTTTGCAGGGTGTGAAACCCAATCTTTGATTAAGCTGGACATAGTCTTGTCATATTGCACACATTCCTTCTGTTTGAATTTCTCCAAGAATTCGGCATCGTATGTAAGGTCCGACACGGTAGGCAACTTGTACATAGCCTACAGTTGTTTGGGTCTGAAAGTCCCGATGGTGACCTTCTGTTCATTGATGATGGTTCTGGTTGGTATGTCCACATGGTCTAATTCCCATTGGACCATATCATAGTAAGGGAGAAGTCGTGGCCTAGCCACTACTTTATGCATTCCAGATTGGATGACGATCTTATATTTGGTGGTTAGGTCATCTTTTTCATTGTCACTGGAATCATCAGAATAATCTACTAATTCGACCTGTAGAACATCAGAAACAAACGACCAGGTTGAGACAAAGTCAAAAATTTGAGGTGAAGTATCAACGACATTGTCTGAACCTTTTCCCAAAACCTCAACGTTGGCTTTAGATGCTTTTTGCGGGGCCACGACGGGGGATCCTGCTTTAGCTCTTCTGCGATAAAAATATGTATACATACAGAAATTAGTTCGTTGAGAAAAGTGTGCTCTGCATAATATAGAAATGAATTTGTAATAATGAATAAAAGCTCTATATATTCAAAAACTCGGTACTTTTAAAGAACAGATCGGTCAAATCACGCTTAAATATAAATTTAGCAATAAAAAACCCAATCTTTACTTGTCGATTCGCCTTGTTTCTAATTAATGCCATAAATTTTGGCGGTTCGAAATGTCAATTGGCGTAAGGAAGAATTAAGATTGCCTCGTAAACTGTGCATGCATCAAATCACGAGAAATACTGGCTTAGCTCAATTAATCAGGTTTTACCAAAGTTAATTAATCTTTCGGTACTCGCTGCATCGGGAGTTTTTGCTTTAACCCTTTGAACCTCTAACACCCGAGATTGCGATGATTGTCTTTAGTTAATAAAAAATGTAATTATGATTAGGTGCTTAATTAATTACGTGATTATTTATATCACAATTTCGCGACTTGAAGCTTCGAAGGTATAGCCTCTGGGAAGTTTGTATGCCGAGTTACGAAACCGCGAGATCACGATGATATGTTTTAATTAAAAGGGAGGATAAAATCGGATTAAGTGTTTAATTAATTATGTTTATATCTTTATTGTGACTTCACGACTCGGGGCTTTGACAGTGTAGCTTTTTAAAAGAAAATACGTTGAGTTGCGAATTTCCGACAGAACTTAACCACGGCTAAGCTTTTACCTTTAACCTTAACGCGGGTTACTAAAACAAGAAATTTGTGGTTTCGGCTATCGGGGTTATGACAGTAAGACTTTTGGATTTAGTAAACGTCGAGACGTGAAACACCGATGATTCTTAATCGTAATTTAGGAAAATTTTACTCTCGTTACTGACCTGGGTAAAATTTTAAAACGATTTCGCTGTTTCGTTGTTTGGGACTTGTGAACTATGTGATCTATAGCATCCGACATACGAAATCCCGAGGTAAAAAAGGGGGAAAATTATTTGAACGAAAAGTAGAACTCGCCTTGAGAGTATGACAACCATCGTCGCTCACGTGATGAGACTTCAGAGATTTTGAAACAACAGAAGGAAAATACGAAAACCATCTTTCGATTTCGAGCATTAAGACATGAAATTCAAAACAGGCTAAAAAACAAAGGTGGCTCCAACTAGGGATCTCGTTTTCTTGTAAGACGAGAAGAACAGTAGACCACGTGTCAATATTGGGTAAATGGAGTCAATGGCTTTAATCCAGGGAAAACGTTCATGAGAACAAGATATCGAAGGGGAAAGAGACTTCGTTTTTTACCTTTGAAAAGCTTTTCAAACTCAGATACTTTTTTAAACTTAGCTGTAGTCCCTTTCATGACTTTCCCCTTCCCGTTACTGAATTTAGGTATGCCTTAAGACAATCAAAATAGTTCTAGGATACCCAACAGATCTTGTGGCTATCAGCTTGCATCAAAAGAAGAAGATTATATGTTTTTAATCAGGAAGCCCTGTTTGAACATGGGATGTAGATCAGGTTTTTTAAAAAGAATTGGTTACCAAAGTAGAGTGATATTCATGTATAACAGCCTTACAAATATCTCAGATATTGCTTCACTGCCGGCGAGCTTGTTCAGTACCCCGGTGAAGTTATCTGGCCCCTTTTACTGAATTTCCTTTCACCACTTCAGAATATATTTGTTCATTTAAATGCTGAGACGAGGGCAATCATTTTTGAATTTCCTTTCATCATCTCTTGGACTAGATGGGGGAAATCATTTCTGAATTTCCTTTCACCACCTGTCTTATAATTTGCTTTTTTAGAGCGTGAAGATGGGGGCAATCAATTTGTATCAGGGCTGATATCTATGTAATATTTTGCATTATAGGTCTGTCAACTTACTTTGATTACTCGGTACCAACCTTCCCTTAACCTTCACAACACCTTCGTTCTCAGGGAAAAAGGGAAAATAACTTTCTTAGGGTATTCTATTTGAGCAAGCCTCAATCCTCTGAAATTGTTGAAAAACCTAGGAAAGTCAGAATCACTTTAAGCGTCCCTTCGTTTAGCAAGGGACCGAGGAGTTGTGAAGACCCACTTTCTTTCCACAATCTTCTTTGAAGCTCTCGAGGTTGAAACGAAATCTCTTCTCCCTGTATGTGAAACAAAAAGATGTTGACTTTTTAAAGGGTAAACCTGAAGACAGAAAAGGGTGACAGATAGTGATTTATGGACTGAAAAATAGAAGTCAAAAAATCAAAACTGACTCTTGTAAATCTTTTTCGGGGGCACTTTACTTTGACTGACTACTTTAATTTGAGTGACTTGTTTAATTTGTCTTATTCTTTCATAAACGATTAAACAAGGAAACATTCTGTTATTTATTAGTTCGGACGATGTTGTTGTCTGAATGAGGTTACTTCGGTTTTCTTTAATAGACCTTCGGAACAAGTCTTTTAGGAAATCTCACCTTTACCTTATCGTTTCATTTTCTTTGCACCAAATCAAAAATCTTTGGTATCACCTGTTTAAGTCGATTTATTTTTGACACCAAATTTTGGTTTACTTCTCCCGCTTGTTTTGTTTGCCGTTGGAATCCTGTAAGAGGCAAATACGAAGGTTATCGAGGCTATCTGAAAGGTGTCAAAAATTCGTGAAAGAAAATCAAAATAACAAAACGAAATGGAAAATATATATACACAAGTAAAAATTCTATATATGAATATATAAATCTAAAATTAAATGAACTCCC
>JASDQU010104358.1:144655-154767 GCA_032191745.1 Picea mariana | reverse complement strand
TAGATCTTGCAATGTCCAAGTTGGAATATCAATTTTGGGATTCTATTCTCCTAGAAGCCATATAAGTCTAAATTGTTCCACCACCATGTCTTTTCGTGATTGAAGAAGTCCATCTCCCTTATGCTTTCAATCCCCCTCTTAATCTCTCAATTTCTTTGTTTCTTACCACTATCTCCATATTGCAACCTCTCCAATTGAGTCCATACATCTAATATGTTCCTTCTTCCATTGGGTTGGAAAATAACTTGGAAACCACCTTTGAACAAGATAATTTCAATAGTTTCTAAATAAATGGACATGATAATTTTGATTGAAATTCATTTGACAATATGAACAAAATCAATCCCAGATGCCTGCAAATTGTTCTAGTATCTCAAGAGGGAGAGATGATGTGGGTAGTTGAGGAACTCTAGCTTTGAAAGTACTTTTTTTCCCCACTGTTGTTTTTTATTTTTCTTCTTCCCGAATTTACAACATCCTTCATGAATTCAATGTTACATTCGATTAAATTCAACATGTATGATATGTTTGAATGTTTTGTATATGACCATGTATATGCTTGATGGGTCCAAATTGTATGATATTTTAATATTCACAACAACCCAATTTGAATGGAGTGCCATTATTTCTAATGAATTCATAAAAACAAGCTTCATCAAATCACTCTCATGCTCCACAATTGTGAGTTTTCTAATTTCACAACAATCACTCATTCCAATTGGCTTGATTTTCAATGTAAAATTTTGTGCATAAGTTTAACACCAATGGCTTAAGTGTCTACCAACTTCTTTATCCTCAATAATCCTATCATGTGCTAAAGGTTTTGAAATCAATATTCTAATCATGCATGGAGAACTTGTAGCTCAATCATTTCCCTTACTATGACATAGAAGTAATATTTCAACAATATGATGTGTGCTTCTAGTATGGAGTTTATTTCCTTTATAATATAATAGAATGGAAATTATTAGAAGAGTATCCATATGGATCTAAGGGAAATATGAGATGAGTTATTCAACTGATTTAGCTCAATTTACCAGTTCTTTGGAATGATGCTTATGTGTAATATCCATTCCTTGTTATACATCTCCAAGCTCATTTACTTAGGCTTTATTCTTCATAGACATTATAAATAAGTATGTTTTTCATGCACTCCACTCTACATGTGAAAGAATATGTGCAATATGGATTATTCCATGTTTGAATATAATTAAAATGTACATTGTTATATCTCCCAAAGGAACCCTTTCCAAAATTGTTATTATTCTACAGAAATAATGGCGTTCATGCAAAAGATTGGCAACAAGCACTAACTACCACCATAAACTATTATTGGTGATGATATTAACTTGGCAACCCCAAGTTTTTGTGAATGGAAGGATGGAGTTTCATTTACTTCATGCCATTCATGTCAAGGTATGTGGGAAACCCCAAATTATTTTGGTTTCCTCACTTATTTCTTGTGTGTAGGTGGGCTTGCTATTTTTGGATCCCATATCATCTCAAAAAAGTCAACTGATGACCAATACTTCTCCTTATACAACAATATTTTTGTCTTCTTTCCAAATACTCCCTTGTGTGGTGATTTCATTTTTCTTGTTGCTTTCATCGGTCTTCCTCTTTCCATTTCACTTGTTCTTTGCCTGAAACTTCATTTGGGCATTTTCCTTTTTGCCTTGCCACTTATCTTAGCAACCCCAAGTATTTGGTATGTGGAAGGATAATGTTTATTTTACTACATGCCACTTTTTTCAAGAAAGGTAGGAAACACCAAATTCATTTGGTCTCCTCAATTCTTTATTGTGCATTGGTGGGACTGCCAATTTTGGCTACTAAGTCGTCTCATCAAATTTAAGTGGTGATCAATGCATTTATAGTGAACCTTGGTAGATAAGAGATCAAATATGAAAGATAAACCCTTAACTTAAAAAATATGGAAACACATTCACACCATAAACAACACAAGAATATAGAGAAGAACCCTTAAGGTAGGGAAACACCATCAAATACTCTATATGGAAGGAATTACTCCAAAACTCATGTTTGTTACAATACAAATAATCCAACCTATCCAATACAATGATACTCATGTGTATTTATAATTTCTCATGTGTATTCCTTGAGGTCTATGCCAACTACTCTTTATTAATATTTTATTTCCTATAACTACCTAGTGGGATTATTTATTACCCACCAATTACCAAATGGGAATATTCCATGATTGTGAGCACAATACAATCACTATCTCCTTGGGTACCTTCCTAGGTCTGCCATATTATCATCCATAGGTACATTACATTCCATCCCCCTTTGCATGTTTCATCCTTGAAATATGTGAGGAATCCATACAATATGAATGGCTAAGTAATGTATCCAAAAGGTACCAAGCACAAGCATCCATACATCCTAGTAAAATGTGAACATGGGGTCCAATTACTTCCTTTCCACCTTAATCTTGATTTTGGTTACTATTTTGGTGCCATGTTGTAACTATGCTACTTTGATATCTCCATGCATTTCTTTTAGTTCTCCATGTGCCTCCATATTGGTTTTATTTTTGGTTCCATGTTGGTCCATAATAAGTTTGTTGATGCTCATGAGCATGCCTTGATGATTGTTGTTTCTTAGGGTGGTGTGGATGGAAATATACAATAGCCTTAGCTATTGGTTCTTTAGTCTTTGAACCTTCAACCTGTGAGTTATCTAGAACCTTAGATTCGTCTTCCTTTTTCTGTCCTTCTTGGGGTTTTTCTTCATGTGCTTATGTATATATTTCTTCTTCTAATTCAACACCTGACTTTTCATCTAATGTGTCAATAGGTACTTCAATTATCTTCCCCATAGGGATTTCTTTATGTGCCCCCTTGGGCCCTTCATGTTTAGTAAGAGAAATACCTTGTAGTGTAATTTTATTTTTCTTATACCAAAGCTTCGTAAACTTTTTTTGCACATCAATATCAATTGTACCAACTAAGTCCATCCAAGGATATCCTAGAACAATATCCACGTTGTATATATCTGTAGCATGAAAATATGAATGCAACAATTTTTATTCATAGTAACCTTTAAATCTTAAAAAAAATTGAGCATTCTCACCCTCAACCTGTGTGGTTTGAATGTGCTTTGTTGGGACTTGCAATTTTTTATCCATGTTAACATCGATGAAATTAGGCTTGCTACTAGGGTTTATAGTTACAATGATAATCTCTTGCTAAATGCATCCATGAACCTGTAATATGAATTGTCACATGAAAATAAACCCTTACAGATCTCATTATCCTTCTTCTTGGCATGGAACCATCTCTCTAGGTATAGTTTCTTATGTTCTTCATCTGAAATTTTATTTATCTCTTCATAGTTAAGTCAATATGAGTCCCACAATATGCAAGCATAATACATTAAATTAATGTATGGATCTATTTTCCAGCATATTGGTTCTTTGGAATTTATCCATTTTTATGTATTCTTCAATACTAGGACCATCTGATTTTCCTATAAACTACATCCTCCTCATTATAACCCAAAAATAGAACTAGGGTTTTGAAGAAAATCACTTACTTTTCAATGGGAGTTCCTTTATGTGGTTAGGATTTTGAGGTGGAAAATTTGAAATGATCGTAACTCCCTCAATATTTCTTTGAATCTCTATTATGACAACAACTATGAAATTCCATGGTCATTGTACATTTATTGCCACTAGCTTGACAGAAATTTTTGCAATCTATCGAAATATATATGCTCTATAGTCTGAACATTCGTCACAAAAAACCCATAAAATAGTTTATTTTAAATAAATGATGACTTCACTTCGTAGTCTCTAATTTGGACGATTTTTTTTATTGGTTTTTTTTTATATGAACTCAGATCTATAGTTGGATTCTTCATATTCTACATAGAAAGTTTCAGAAACTGAATTGAATTATTTCATCCTCTTTTTCCCTTGAAAAAACTCCACAGTGAAAAAAAACATTTTATTTTATTTTTCCCAAGAAAGAGTTATAGTACAACTTGTAATGAAACTTGGTAGATAAGAGATCAAATATTAAAGATAAACCCTTAAATTTGGAAATACAAAAATGCATTCACACCATAAAAAACACAAGAATATAGAGAAGAACCCTTAAGGTAGGGTAACACTATCAAATACTCCTTATGGAAGGGATCACTCCACAAGCCATGTTTGATATAATACAAATAATCCAACATATTCAATAAAATGATAATCATGTATACTTATACTTTCTCATGAGTATTCCTAGGGGTCTATGACAACTACCCCCATGGAAACCCCAAGTTTTTTGTACATGGAAGGATGACAGTTTTTTACTACATGCCACTCATGTCAAGGAAGGTGGGAAACCCAAAATTCATTTGGTCTCCTCACTTCTTTCTTGTGTATGGGTGAGCTTGTCAATTTTGACTCCCAAGCCATCTCATAAAAGTTAAGTGGTGTAAAATACTTGTCCTTATTTGACAATATCTTTGTCTTCTTACCAAACACTCCCTTGTTTGGTGGTTCCCTCTTCCTTGTTGCTTGCCTCAATCTTCCTCTTGCTATTTCACTTGTTCTTTACGTGAAGTTTCATTTGGGAATCTAATTTATTTCCTTACCACTTATCTTTAGAACCCTACTTTTTTGGTATGTGGAAGGATGACGTTTCACTTAATCCGTGCCACAAATGTCAAGGAAGGTAGGAAACCCCAAATTCGTTTGGTCTCGTCGCTTCTTTCTTGTGCATTGGTGGGCTTGCCAATTTTGGATCCCAAGTCATATTATAAAATTTAAGTGGTGGCCAATACTTCTCCTTATTCAAAAGTATATTTGTCTTCTTACGAAACACTCCCTTGGAGGTTTCATCTTCCTTGTTGTTTTCCTTGTTCTTCCTCTTGTCATTTCACGTGTTCTTTTCTCAATGTTTTGTTTGGGTGCCTACCTTCTTTCCTTGCCACTTATCTTGGGAACCCCAATTTTTTTGTACATGGAAGGATTAAATTTCATTTACTCCTTGCCACTTGTGTCAAGGAAGGTGTGAAACCATAAATTCATTTGGTCTCATCACTTATTTCTTGTGTGTGGGTGAGCATACCGATTTTTTCTCACAAGTCATCCTAGAAAAGTTAAGTGGTGACTAATACTTTTCCTTGTTTCACAATATATTTTTCTTCTTACCAAACACTCCCTTGTGTGGTGGTTCACTCTTCCTTGATGTGTTTGTATCGATGCATATTCCATCACTCGGTAAATTTGTAAATTATGTATCATTCATAGATGATTTCTCAAGGAATGCGTCGATTTATTTTCTTATAAAGAAATATGAGGTATTTAATAAATTAAATATTTTAAGGCCCTGGTAGAAGATCATGCAGAGAAGAAAATAAAGGTACTGAGGATGGATAGTGGTGGAGAATTGTGCCAAAATGAATTCAAAGAATTCTATAAGAAGTGTGTTATAGTAAGGCAAAAGACAAATCCATACACACCTCAGCAAAATGGATTTGTTGAAAGGATGAACATGACATTGATGGAAAAAGAAAGGATCATGCTCAGTGGTGTCGGGTTAGGACAGGAATTTTGGGCAGAGATAGTGGATATTGCATGTTACATAGTCAATCGATCACCCCCATCAGCACTGGATGACATAAACCCACACGAGGTAAGAAACCATCTCTTGAACATCTCAGAGAGTTTGTTTGTGGTGCTTATGTACATTTTCCAAAGGAAAATAGGAGTAAGTTCAATAATAAAGCTAAAAAGTGTATCTTTATTGGTTATAAAGATGGTATAAAAGGATATAATTTTTGGAACCCAAAAAATGAGAAGATTTTTTACAATCATAACGTTGTTTTTAGAGAGGTTAAAGACGTTCCCAAACAAGAATTCCTACCAAGGAAAGAAGAACCTAAGAAAATAGAGTTTGAGTTGGATGATGCAAAATCTGAATCAACGGAAGAAGATGAATCAGAAGAAGAAGAACCGCATACTCTAGTATTGAGGAGATCTGTGAGGGAAAGAAGGCAACCAGAGAGGTATAGTCTATCTAATTTGTGTGTTAATTTTGCTTTATCTATTACTGATTATGATCCTAGGACTATAAGGGAAACAATGAATTTAGAGGATAGTAAAGTCTAGAAGAAGGTCATGGTCGAAGATATGGATGCCTTGGATAAGAATGAGGCATGGTATCTAGTTGAGTTTTCAACTGGAAGAAAGGCGATTGGTAGAAAATGGGTCTTTAACAATAAGTTGAATACAGAAGGAAAAGTGGAGAAATACAAATCTCAGTTAGTAGCAAAAGGTTATTCCCGGGTAGAGGGAATTGACTTTGGTGAAATTTTTTCTCTTGTTGCCAAGTTAATTTCTATTAGATTGTTTTTATCTATTATTGTTGCTTTTGATTTTGAAGTAGAATAGATGGATGTGAAGACAACATTCCTACATGGGGATCTGGAAGAAGAAATCTACATGAAGCAGCTAGAAGGATTTGCAGTGAAAGGAAAGAAAGAACTAGTTTGTAAGCTAAAAATGTCACTATGTGATATGAAGCAATCACCTAGGATGCGATACCAAAAGTTTGACACATACATCCTTGGACTAGGATTTGTGAGAAGCAAGGTTGATCATTGTATATATTCCAAACAGGTTGGTAATCACTTCATTTATGTAGTGTTGTATGTCAATGACATTTTCCTGGTAGGAAACAACATGGATGTTATCAAGGAGGTGAAATCACAACTATCCTTTAAATTTGACATGAAGAATATTAGTGTTGCTAACTTCATTTTGGTAATAGAGATTAAAAGATATCGCACAAACAAAAAACCCTATTTGAATTAGAGAAAATATGTTGAGATGATATTGCATAGGTTTAATATGCAAAAAAGTAAATCGGTCAAGGTTTCTATTCATGTAGGTGTAAAGTTATATGCAGATCACTGTCCCAAGACACAAGAAAAGGAATAGGACATGTCCCATGTTTTGTATGCTAGTGCAGTTGACAATTTGATGTATGCAAATGGTTTGTACTAGACCGAAAATTGCACATGCAGTGGGATTTTTGAGCCGGTATATGTCAAAACTAGGGAATGAGCATTGGGCAGTAGTAAAGAGGGTTTTTAGGTATTTGTGTGACACTACTTGTTATGGATTTTATAACCAAGGAAGACCAGTATTGGACAGAGTGTTGGACATACATGGGTTTTTTTATGTAGACTGAGCTGGAGATATGGATTGCAGAAGATCTACAAGTGGGTATGTGGTTTAACCTATTTGGAGGAGCAATGAGTTGGATGAGCAAAATACAGGCTATAGTGGCACTCTCAACTACAAAAATTGAATACATGGAAGCCTCACATGCAAGCAAGGAAGCGATATGGTTATAGAGATTGTGTTCATGTATTAGGTTGGTACAACAAGTAGTGAGATTATATTGTGACAGGAATAGTGCAATCTTCCTGGAAAAGAACCTAGCTTATCATTCAAAGAAAAAGCATATTGATGTTCAATATCGCTTTGTGAGAGACATGGTTGAAGACAAGAAGGTGTTGTTTGAGAAGGTTGACACTTTAAATAATGTTGCAAATTCAATGAAAAATTTTGTGAGAATCAAGAAGTTCTCCTAGTGTAGAGGAACAATGAGAATTGATGCCTTGGATTGTTGAATATCTAATCTTGTGACCCCCTCGATGTAAATAAAACAACACATGGGAGAATGTTGGGTATGTGTTATATTCTTTGCATGTGTGTGGGGGGGTGCATTGGATTTTATGATAGGGTTTAACGATCCCACCACCTAATGGTGTACATGTGGGCCAAGCGCTACCTGAGGGGGGATCGCAGGGGGGCAGGATTATCCCCCCTTTCTTAAGAAAATCCTTCGACTCAGGGTGCAACGCCCTGAAAGTTTTTTGGGAAGTTTTTTCTATTTTAGCGGTTTTCACTATTTTTAGAATTTTTCTAAATTAATATCATATTAAGGGATTAGGATTTTGGTAGTTGCAGAATACCTAAAATATTGTATATATTGTATTTTGAATGGTGAAATTAATACAATGAAGAGTTGAGAGGTGTGACACCAAGGAAGGTTGGTTTTCTCTCCGTTAAGGGTTTCTGGTGTAAATTTTTGTGCACTATGTGTATGAGCCATTGATTAATTTTTGTTTTGATTAAGAATCCTTATGCATTGCTTTACTTCACGAGTTTAAAACTTACACTAATTTTCTCCATTCCCCCCATGCCAAGGAATGTGGGAAGCAACAAATTCATTTGGTCTCCTCACTTATTCTTGTGTGCGAGTAGGTTGGTCAATTTGCACTCCCAAGTTGTCTCAAAAACATAAGTGGTGACCAATACTTCACCTTATTCAACATTTTTTGTGTATTCTTGCCAAGCTCTCCATTATGTCATCATTCACTCTTCCTTGTTCCCCACTTTAGTCTACCTTTTGTTGTTTCTCTTGTTCTTTGTTGAATGTTTCATTTGGGAATGTGTCTTCTTGTACTACGATTTATATTGGCAACCCCAATATTTTGGTACATGGAAGGATCACATCTCAATACCACCTATGTCAATGAAGGTTGGAAGCCCCAAATTCCTTTGGTCTTCTCACTTCTTCTTATGTGTGGATGGGCTTGCTAATTTGGGCTCCCAAGTGGTATAAAAAAAGTCAAGTGGTGACCAATACTTCTCCTCATTTGACAATTTTTTTATCTTCTTTCCAAGCTCTCCATTATGTAGTCATTCCTCTTTCTTATTCCCAACTTCAGTATTGCTTTTGTTGTTTGTCTTGTTCTTCATCAAAATTTGCTTCTAGGCATGTGCCTTCTTTCCTTACAACTTATCTTGGAAACCATAATATTTTGGTATGTGTAAGGAAGGGATATTATTTTCTCCATGCCACTCATGTCAAGAAAGGTGGGAAGCCCAAAATTTGTTTGGTCTCCTCACTTCTTCATATGCATTGGCAGGCTTTCCAATTTGGGCACCCAATTTGTCTAAAAAAAGTTGAGTGATGACTAATACTTCTCCTTATTCGACAATTTTTTTGTCTTTGAGATCTCCCTTGTGTAGGTTTTCAACATTTACAGAATAGAAATTCACATATAGATTATTTATAAAACAGAAATAAAACAATAGCAATCACACATACTACTAAGAAATTTACCATGGAAACCCTTAACTGAGAAAACCATCAAATGTTTAGAGCCGCACGTCTAACTCTCATTGTATTAACTTCAAAATCACAATACAATATATAGGATCATGCAACATCCAAAACCTTAATCCATTGACTTGTATTAGATTCCTTGACTGGAATTACATTATAGTGGACCGAAAAATCATTGGTCGAAAAACGCCAAAAACAAACCAATTTTTATTTTCTCAGGGGATACACCCTCGAATAGGGGGGGAGAGAAATTGGCCCCCTCTTTCTCCCATTCCAATGTACAATACATGGAATATTCATGCAAAGAATATAAAACATACCCAATATTATCCCACTTGTTGTTTTCTTTGCATACAAGAGACCACAAGATTACATGATCAAGAATCAAGGGAAACAATGCCCATTGTTTCTCTACACAAAGAAAACTTCTTAGTGCTCGCAAAATTTGTTAATGAATCTACAACATTCTTCAAAGTGTCCACCTTTGACGACAATACCTTCTTGTCTTCAACCATGTCTCTTACAAAGTGATACTAAACATCAATATGCTTTGTCTTAGAATGATAAGATGGATTATTTGCCAGAAACATTTCATTCTGACTGTCACAATCTAACCTTATAGCTTGTTGTGCAAACCCATTACTTGAACACAATCTCTGTAACCATACAACTTCCTTACTTGCATGAGTGGAAATTCCTTAATTGCATGAGTGGATGTCATGTATTCAACTTTTGTAGTTGAGAGAGAAACTACATATTATCTCTTGCTCGTCCAACTGATTACTCCTCCAAATAGGTTAAACACATAATCACTTGTAGATATTATATGATCCATATCTCTTGCCTAGTCTACATCAACAAAGTCATGTATTTACAACACTATGTTTGCACTAGTCCTCCTTGATAGAAAATTCCATAATATGTAGTGCCACGTAAATACTTGAAAAC
>JASDQU010104358.1:123506-144605 GCA_032191745.1 Picea mariana | reverse complement strand
GATGTGTGAAATATTCTTCGAGACCATGTGAGGTCACAAAATTCAACTGAAGAGTCGATGATATATCGGCAGTAGATAAATTTTCTGCAGGACTTTTTCCTTTATGTTCTGCAGGGGTTATCGGATGGATTTTGCTTCTAACTTCGGAGTAGTTCGATGTTAGATCCTTAGTGTCGAAGAGAGGGCTGTGTGAAGTCAAAGGTTTAGAAGAACTTTTGGTCTCCATTTGCGGGTATTTAGGCTAATAGACTGCAGGGGTTGGCTTAAGAGATCCTCTCGTCTTTAAAATTTTCTCAGGGTCGGTAACGGGTGTGGTTTGTTTACCATCCGAGTTTTTCCTGGTATTCCTTCATCCGGATGCCAGCTTATTATTCGTGGAGTCGCCAAGTGAAAGATTGGAAATCCTTTAAAAGGTGTGCACTCTTTGTTCACTATCAAAGGGTGGCACTTTCAACGAAATAAATGTTGTTTTCCCAGGGAAAAATATTTCATAACTTCGGTCCCCGGCAACGGCACCAAAAAGATGTTGTTCCAGAGTCTGTACTTAAGGCTTAGAAGTACAGTGTCTAGGCATCCGAAAGTGAGTAAAGGGTAGAGAAGGAAGAAACGTCAACCTTCAGCAAGGGAAACTAGGGATGATTTATGTGTTGGCATTGTCTAGCTTCCAACTATTCCTGTATGTTTATATCCCATTCAATCGTTGCCCATGAACGTTTGAGTTCAACCCAGGTAGTGGTTGTTTTAAGAATAGTATCAAAAAGGTTTAAGGCAATATGTGTTTGATCTGATAGTCCGGGTTCGATATTAGGCTGTCTTGTTACAGCGACAGTCATGGAGGAACAGAAAGATAAGAAAATCTCAGGGGGAATTTAAGTGTTGTCTCAATTTCGGTTGTATAAAAGAGAGTTTACAGTTTCAAGAGTGAAAAAAGGGTGAAAACCAAAGGCCCTTTCCCGTAACTGAGTTATATTTTGATAAAAATGTATGGGGTGGGAGAAAACATTAAGTTGTCTATCAAGTAAGGCTCCTATCAAGGGAGAATCTCACGTATAAACAGAAGATGAAAAATGTAAAGAAATAACCCGATGAAGCATAAGATATATATAGAATTTTTAAAGTGTTGACTGGTCTTATACCTGATGATAGCTGGTACAGAGGAAAAATAGTAAACAATATAGAAAAACAAAATTCATTCACTATAGTAGAGGTTGTACTAAATTATAGCGAAGCATTCATCAAATACAAATATGAAATGAAATGAAATATGAGATACAAGGAAACAAACTCATAACACAATCATGACGGAATTGAGAAACTTCGGATTTGCTTTATATTAACTCTCAAAATAGAAAACCTCTATTACAATCGACACAAACAGGTCCAGCCTCTTTTCCTTCTTTCTATGATACATTTATACAGTTTAACATAAGATGGGATCTCAATCGTTGCAAGATTTTTAGTTATGATAAGAAGGAGAACAATCGTTTCATTTCCTTATCTCTGTCTTCATTTGGTACCAAAAGCTTGCCCTCTCGCATGCTCGGTACAAGTAACACATCTTTCCACTAGCTGAGATATCAACCTTGACGGTTCCGCTTGACAATTGGCCTCAAAAGAGTAACAATCTCGGGCTAATTGCAGCAGCCGTTCTTCCATCTGTCTGTCTATGATGTCAATAGCGCACAATTGCACACTTGGTTTAATCATACATTTATCTATTGGAACTATGTCTGCCATAGTTACTTGTGAGATCTCGGTCGAATCTCTTTCTTCTTTTTCATTCAAATCAAGTGAGATTTTTGCTATATTCATTTGACTCAATGGCTCAGCATTACCTTCGCTATCAATGCCTAACAGATTACCATCTATAGAACCAAAAGCCTCTTCTAAAGATTTTGTTACCCTCTTGGCTTGCAGCTTACCTTCTGAGATACTGTGCTCCCATTCTTTTAATAAAATATTTCCTCTGGTCTACTCTAAAATGGAAAACCTGGGAGTACTTCTCGATTCCCTGTTGTTTGTAGCTATTACAGCCTCTTGAAAAGCGACCCGAGCTGCTCCAGCTTCTCTTTCTCTGACAGATAAATTTTCCAAAACTTGATTAACAAGTAAGCAGTTGTCCCGAATCACCTCTACCTTGGCAAGTAAATTTCGTTGGGCCACAGAAACTCTGCTCCGAATATCCATCGCCTGGGACTGGAACATCCCGATATTTATAACTTTACTTTCATCAATTTCCACTCTAGCCTGTAGCTATTCGATGAAGTCTTTTTGTTGGCCCGCTTGTATCTGACCATTCCAAACCACCAGATTTGCTTGTTCGAGCTTAGTTTTGAGCAGCTCTATCTCACTTTTATTGTCCAACCTTGCTTGTTCTATCCCTACACTCGTCTGGTCCTTGGTATCCTCCTCTGTTGTGGCTAGTCTGGCTTCTAGGATTTTGATGAGGCGATTTTTTCGCTTCAGCTGGTTTTTCAAAACCCCGACTGAAAATTGATTTGTTGTGGCATATGCCCCTAATGTCCCGGCTATTTCTGTCGTGAACTGTTCATTCTTCTTGTATTTCCCATCAGTCAATACTTTGTACTTCTTGGTTGTTAATTCCCCTTCCTAATAGAATTCTCTCTTTACCACAGCCTTTCTCTTCTTATCAAAGAAGAACTCATTTGGAGGGAGCTCTTCCATCCTTATAGGTCTCAATTCTTCATTTAAAATCCACCCTACATCAATATTTCCCTGAGTTGACTGCAAGGGAGTAATGGATGCGATGGGATCTCCAATTTGCTTAGCTGGTTGCCCCGGAGTAGTAACCGGAGTCTGCTTTTTCAGCGGGTCGGGAGTCTTTATCTTTGTTTTCGGACTCTTAGTTTGCTCTTCCCTGTCCTGGTGTTTTTCTTGGCTAGGTGTCGCATCTTTGGAGCCTTCGGCTTCTTTTTGTTTCACCTCTGTCGTACTTGGATTCTCACCCCGCAATACTGTGGGAAGACAACTGCGTCGATGTTCTTGGAATTTTAGAACATCGGTCCTCTCTTCAGGTGCCAGGGATTGTATCCAAGCCAAAATCTTGGCATAAGATCTTGCACCTCGGAAAATGTCATCCGAGGGTGAATTTTCATGTTCGAACCTTTTGAGTCCGCAACTAGCCAGATGATTACTTACGACCCTTTGCGAATCGTGCTTCTTGAATTCAATAAGAACCAATTTTAGGTCTTCCAGGGTTGTTGCCTCAGCTTTAGCATGCCCGAAATCTAACAAAGAATATGAATTTAAATGAACAGGAAAAGGTGGCCATACCTTCTTTGAATATCCCTTAAACTCCTTGCTTATGCCACTGATTACTGTTTGTCTAGCAATGTCATGACAAGCCAGCTTGTCGGGTATGAATAATGGTAATGCATGCAAGGGAACAGAAGCCCCGAAAACTCTGAGATATTAGAATTCGACTTCTACATACCAGTCAGCTATACTGCTCAAATTCATCACTATGCTATCCGAGATCCTGGGTGGCGAGTGGCCGAAAATAGTGGCATGCAGCGGTACCATTACCCAGTTAAAGATTTCATATACGAAATATGTCACTTTGTTTTCCCACAATTTTGAATGATAGACGTGGATGGGCTCGGCCTCTAATGGATTCCAACTCCATCTCATTAAGGGAAAGGGTGTTAGAAAACACACGGCGTCCATAATGTATGTGGACATAAAAAGTGAAGCAATCTTTCCGCTTTCTTTCTACGTTCGATACTCTGTAACTCGACTAGTCAAGCTATCAGACAGCATTTTCGCCCAGTCGAAGGAACAAACTTCGGCGACTTGATGTATTAGAGGCACCCATTGAAGAAATAAATGTGTGGTCTTCTCTTTCCCGTATAATCTGCAGGTCATCATAGTTATATACTTGAACTGTGGTTCCAAGGAGGCTATTGAATATATACCATTACTGTCTGCCCTGAACTTCGCAGGGTGTGAAACCCAATCTCTGATTAAGCTGAACATAGTCTTGTCATATTGCACACATTCCTTCTATTTGAAGTTCTCCAAGAATTCGGCATCGTATGTAAGGTCCGACATGGTAGGCAACTTGTACATAGCCTGCAGTTGTTTGGGTCTGAAATTCCCGATGGTGACCTTTTTTTCATTGATGATGGTTCTGGTTGGTATGTCCACATGGTATAATTCCCACCAGACCATATCATAGTAAGGGAGCAGTCATGGCCTGGCCGCTACTTTATGCATTCCAGATTGGACGATGATCTTATATTTGGTGGTTAGGTCGTCTTTTTCATTGTCACTGGAATCATCAGAATAATCTACTAATTCAGCCTGTAGAACATCAGAAACAAACGACCAGGTCGGGACAGAGTCGACACTTCGAGGTGAAGTATCAGCGACGTTGTCTGAATCTTGTCCCGAAACCTCAACGTTGGCTTTAGATGCTTTTCGCGGGGCCATGACGGGGGATCCTGCTTTAGCTCTTTTGCGATAAAAATATGTATACATACAGAAATTAGTTCGCTGAGAAAAGTGTGATGTGCGTAATATAGAAATGAATTTGTGATAATGAATCAAAGTTCTATATATTCAAAAACTCGGTACTTTTAAAGAACAAATCAGTCAAATCACTTTTAAATATAAATTTAGCAATAAAAAACCCAATCTTTACTTGTCGATTCGCCTTGTTTCTAATTAATGCCATAAATTTTGGCGGTTCAAAATGTCAGTTGGCGTAAGGAATAATTAAGACTGCCTCGTAAACTATGCATGCATCAAATCACGGGAAATACTGGCTTAGCTCAATTAATCAAGTTTTACCATAGTTAATTAATCTTTCGGTACTCATTGCATAGAGAGTTTTTGCTTTAACCCTTTGAACCTCTAACACCCGAGATTGCGATGATTGTCTTTGGTTGATTAAAAAATGTAATTATGATTAGGTGCTTAATTAATTACATGATTATTTATATCGCAATTTCGCGACTCGGAGCTTCGAAGGTATAGCTTCCAGGAAGTTTGTATGTTGAGTTGCGAAACTGCGAGATCGCGATGATATGTTTTAATTAAAAGGGAGGATAAAATCGGATTAAGTGTTTAATTAATTACGCTTATATCTTTATCACGACTCGGGGCTTTGAAAGTGTAGCTTTTTAAAAGAAAATACATCGAGTTGCGAATTTTCGACAGAACTTAACCACGGCTAAGCGTTTACCTTTAACCTTAACGCGGGTTACTAAAACAAGAAATTCTTGGTTTCAACTATCGGGGTTACGACAGTAAGACTTTTGGATTTAGTAAACGTCGAGACACGAAACCTCGATGATGCTTAACCGTAATTTAGGAAAATTTTAATATTGTTACTGACCTGGGTAAAATTTTAAACGATTTCACCGTTTCGTTGTTCGGGACTTGTGAACTATGTGATCTATAGCATCCGACATACGAAATCCTGAGGTAAAGAAGGGGGGAAATTATTTGAACGAAAAGTATAACTCGCCTTGAGAGTATGATAACCATCACCGCTCGCGTGATGAGACTTCAGAGATTTTGAAACAACAGAAGGAAAATACGAAAACCATCTTTTGATTTCGAGCATTAAGACATGAAATTCAAAACGGGCTAAAAAACAAAGGCGGCTCTAACACCACTCATGTCAAGAAAGGTGGCAAGTCAAAACTTTGTTTGGTCTCCTCACTTCTTCATATGCATTGGCAGGTTTTCCAATTTGGGCACCCAATTTGTCTAAAAAAAGTCAAGTGATGACCAATACTTCTCCTTATTCGACAATTTTTTTGTCTTTGAGATCTCCCTTGTGTAGGTTTTAAACCTTTATAGAATAGAAATGCACATATAGATTCTTTATAAAACATAAATAAAACAATAGCAATCACACATAGTACTAATAAATTTACCATGGAAACCCTTAACCGAGAAAACCATCAAATGTTTAGAGCCGCACCTCTAACTCTCATTGTATTAACTTCAAAATTACAATACAATATATAGGATCATGAAGCATCCAAAACCCTAATCCATCGACTTGGATTAGGTTCCTTGATTGGAATTACATTATAGTGGACCGAAAAATCATTGGTCGAAAAATGCCAAAAACAAACCAATTTTTATTTTCTTAGGGGATACACCCTTGAATAGGGGGGGAGAGAAATTGGCCCTCGCTTGCTCCCATTCCAATGTACAATACATGGAATATGCATGCAAAGAATATAAAACATACCCAATATTCTCCCACTTGTTGTTTTCTTTGCATACAAGGGGCCACAAGATTACATGATCAAGAATCGAGGGAAACAATGCCCATTGTTTCTCTACACAAAGAAAACTTCTTAGTGCTCACAAAATTTGTTAATGAATCTACAACATTCTTCAAAGTGTCCACCTTCAATGACAATACCTTCTTGTCTTCAACCGTGTCTCTTACAAAGTGATACTAAACATCAATATGCTTTGTCTTAGAATGATAAGATGGATTATTTGCCAGAAACATTTCATTCTGACTGTCACAATATAACCTTATAGCTTGTTGTGCAAACCCATTACTTGAACACAATCTCTGTAACCATACAACTTCCTTAATTGCATGAGTGGAAATTCCTTACTTGCATGAGTGGATATCATGTATTCAACTTTTTTAGTTGAGAGAGAAACTACATATTATCTCTTGCTCATCCAACTGATTACTCCTCCAAATAGGTTAAACACATAATCACTTGTAGATATTATATGATCCATATCTCTTGCCTAGTCTGCATCAGCAAAGTCATGTATTTCCAACACTATGTTTTCACTAGGTCCTCCTCGATAGCAAATTCCATAATATGTAGTGCCACGTAAATACTTGAAAACCCTCTTTACAGTTGTCTAATGATCCTTCCCTGGTTTTGACATATACCTGCTCAAAAATCCCATTGAATGTGCAATGTCTGGTCTAGTACATACCATTACATACATCAAATTGCCAATAGCACTAGCATAAGGATCATGAGACATGTCTTCTTCCTCTTCCTATGTCTTGGGACGCTAATTTATAGATAACTTTACACCTACAGGAATAAGGACCTTCACCAGTTTGCATTCCTACAAATTAAACCTCTACAATATTGTCTCAACATATTTCCTTTGATTCAACCAAAGTTTCATGTTTGTCTGACCTCTTTTAATTTCCTTTCCCAAAATAAAATTTGCAGCACCAAGATCTTTCATATCAAATTTAGAAGATAATTGGGTTTTTACCTCCTTGATGATTTCCTGCTTGTTTCCAATCAACAACATACAACACCACATAAATAAAATGATCTCTAACTAATTTGAAATACACACAGTGATCAGGTTTTATCCTTGTGACACCAAGTCCAAAAATATAAGTATTACACTTTTGATACCACATCCTTGAGGTTTGTTTTAACCCATATAGGGAATTTTTCAGCTTGCATGCCAGCTCTTTGTTACCTTTCACTGCAAAACATTTTGGTTGTTTCATGTAGATTTCTTCTTCAAGATCCCCATGTAGGAATGTTTCCTTTACGTCCATATATTCTACTTCAAGATCAAAAGCAACAACAATAGACAAAATGAATCTAATAGAATTCAATTTAGAATCAGAAGAAAAATGTCACCAAAAATCAATTCCCTCTACCTAGGAATCTCCCTTTTCTAATAGGAAAACTTTATACTTCTCCACTTTACCTTTTGCATCCAACTTCTTCTTAAACACCCATTTTCTACCAATGGGATTTTTTCCAGCTGACAACTTAACTAGATCCCAAGTCTCATTTTTATCCAAGGAATCCACTTCTTCAACCATGGCCTTCTTTCAGATTTTATCATCCTATGAATCCAATGCCTCCCTAACTGTTCTAGGATCATCATCAGTAATAGACAAAGAAAAACTAGAATACCTTTTTGGTTGTCTTCTTTCTTGAACCCATCTCCTCAATACTAGAGTATGAGGTTCTTCTTCTTTTGATTTTTCACCCTCCAACTCAAATTCTACTGTCTTCGGTTCTTTTTCTTTTGGTGGGACTTTCTATTTGGGAACATATTTAACCTCTCTAAAGATAATGTCCCGACTATTGACAACCTTCTTAGTTTCTAGGTTCCAAATTTTATGGCATTTTATACCATCTTTTTAACCAATAAAGATACACTTTTCAGCTTTATTATTCAACTTACTCTTATTTTCCTTTGGAACATGTACGTACACATCGCAACCAAACACTCCAAGATTTTCAAGAGAGGGTTTCTTACCATTCCATGCCTCATGTGGATTTTTGTCCACCAATGCTATTGAGGGTGATCTATTTACCAGGTAACATGCAGTACCCACTACCTTTGCCCAGAATTCTTGTCCTAACCCAACACCACTAAGCATGTGCCTTGCTTTTTCCATAAGCATCCTATTAATCCTTTCTGCAACCCCGTTACATTGAGGAGTGCATGGAGTAGTATTTTACCTTGCTATACCGAACTTCTTACATAATTTGTAGAATTCATTCCAGTAGAACTCTCCACCATTATTTGTCCTCAACACCTTTATTTTCTTCTCTGTTTGATTCTCCACAAGAGCATTAAACTCTTGAAATTTATTAAATACCTCATATTTCATTTGGAGGAAATAAATCCATGTATTCCTCAAGAAATCATCAATGAACAAAACCTCATACATAGATTTACCTAGTGATGGAACAAGCACAGGTCCAAACACATCATTGTGTACTAACTCAAATATTCCCTTTGCTCTTGTAGCACCAGATGATAATCTTACCTGATTTTGTTTACCATATATGTAATGTCCGCATAAATCAAAATCCAGTGTGCAATTAGAGATACTTTCAACCATACCTTTACCAGGTAGTGCTCGAAGGCCCTTCTCTCCAATATGTCCTAGTCTTTGATGCCATAGCATTGTCTTTTCTCTAGAGACCATAGGGATTTTGTCTTCTTCACCCTTAGGAACAAAAAAACTGTTACACCCATTATTGATTATGCTTCCCAATAGCTTGTATAGAGTTTCATTTTGAACTCCCCTCATTAACACCATTTCTCCTCGAACCATTTTATATGTTTCCTTTTTGAACACAAAATGTACACCTAGATCACTCATCTTGCTTACAGATATCAAGTTTCTATCCAACTCTAGAATGTGAAAAACCCCAAGGAGTGTTCTAATCCTTCCATCCTTGAGCCACAACTTGTCCTTTTCATGTCTTGTGATTCTGGTTGTCGAGTCATCTCCTAGGAAAATGTCACCTCCATTATACTTTTCATTTTCACAAAGCCACTCCATGTGGGGATTCATATGAAAAGAAACACTTGAATCAATCAACCATACATCATGATATGCATGTGTGCTTGAAGAATCCAAGTACACATCCCATACTTCTCAGGAGGATTTCCCTTCTATGGAAGGAACATCATCAGATCTATTCCCTCTCTCAATACTTTTTTATATGAAATCCTTCTTGAAATTCCCAACTTTACCACATTTCTAGAATTTATTTAAGGATTTTCCTAGAGATTTAGATCTACCTCCAGATTTAGATCTTCCACTTGAGGACTTGTTTTTATTTCTATGCATGGGAATTCCTCTTACAGATAAGGAATATGTGCTATGGATATCCATGGTTTTCCTCCTTGTTTCTTCCAATAACAATGATAAACCACATCATCAAACTTTAATGTTGTCACATTACTAGTAGTAGCTACAACCATGTTATCCCATGAATCTGGGAATGAACACAGTAAACTAATGCACTTATCTTCATCTAAAATTTTAATATCCACAAACAAAAACTAACTTACCATAGTATTAAAGGCATTTAGATGCTCTGTCATCGAGTTTCCATCGTTCATGCTCAGGAGGTACAACTTCTTATGTAGGAAAAGTTTGTTTACCAGGGACTTAGAATTATACAAAGCCCCTAACGTATCCCACAATTACTTAGTTGTAGCTTCTCTTGGTACATTTAGTAACAATAAATATGAAAGACACAATAACTAAGTTGTGTTATTTTCTTTCCTATCCAACTTCGTCCAATCTTCTATTAACATACATGTAGGTGCAATACTCAGATCCACAATGACCCAATGATCTTTGTCTATCAAAATATCCTCCATCTTCATATTCTAAAGCTCAAAGATTTTCCCACTAAATTTCTCGATCTCTATTTTTTAACTGCTCACCATTTTCTTTCACTACAAGAATCACCACTCAGAGCTCTCACTCAAACCATGTTTATCATAGACCCAAGATAACTAAACCCTTAAAAACAAATGTGTTCCCCTGAAGTCAATAACTACTTTGATACCAAATCTAGTTTTTAAACCTTTACAATATAGCAATGCACATACATATTCTTTATAAAATAGAAAGAAAACAATAGGAATCACACATAATACTCAGAAATTTACCCTGGAAATCGTTAACTAGGAAAACCAACAAATTTTTAGAGCCAGGCCTCTAACTCTCATTGTATTAACTTAAACATTAAAATGCAATATATAGGATCATGTAGCATCCAAAACCCTAATCCATTAACCCATATTAGATTCCTTAACTGGAATTATATAATAGTGGGCCGAAAAACACTAAAAACAAACAAAAAGGGACCAAAAAACAACCCAAAAAAATTTCTCAAGAGCATAGCTTAACAATGGGGGTCGAATGCCCCACTTTTCCCCCATTCCAATGTATATTTCATGGGATAATAATGCAAATAATATAACACATACCCAACACCTTGTTTCATTGTTCCCTCTTCCATGTTCCTTGCTTCAGTGTTCCTTTGTTATTTTCCTTGTTCTTTTTGGACATTTCATTTAGGCATATGCCTTCTTGTCTTATGACTTATATTGGAGATCCAAGATTTTGTACATGGAAGGATGGAATATTGTTTTCTCCATGCCACTCATGTCAATAAAGGTGGGAAGTACCAATTTGTTTTGGTCTCTTCACTTCTTTCTTTTGTGTGGGTGGGATTTCCACTTTGGTCTCCCATGTTGTCTCAAAAATGTCAAGTGGTGACCAACAATTCTCCTTATTCAACAATTTTTTTGTCTTCTTTCCAAGATCTCCCTTGTGTTGTCATTCCCTCTTCCGTGCTCCCTGCTCTAGTCTTCGTTGTATCATTTCACTTGTTCTTCTTTGGATGTTTCATTTAGGTTTGTGCTTTCTTTCCTTGCGACTTATATTGGCAACCCCAATAATTTGGTACATGGAAGGATGGAGTATTGCTTTCTCCATGCCACTCATGTCAAGGAAGGTGGGAAGAACCAAATTCATTTGGTCTCCTAAAAAAAATTTGTGCACATGTTAGATTGCCAATTTGAGCCCCCGAGTTGTCTAAAAAAAGTTAAATGGTGAATAATACTTCACATTGTTCGACAATTTTTATGTCTTCTTGCCAATATCTTCCTTATGTTATCGTTCTTTCTTTCTTATTCACCACTTTAGTCTACCTTTTGTCGTTTTACTTGTTCTTCGTCGGACATTTCGTTTGAGCATGTTCCTTATTGCCTCGTGACTTATATTGGAAACCTAATAGTTTGATATGTGGAAGGATGGTGTCTCATTTTTTCCATGCTTCTCATGTCAAGGAAGGTGGGAAGCAACAAATTCATTTGCTCTCCTCACTTGTTCTTGTTTGTTGGTAGGCTTGCCAATTTGGCCTCCTACGTTGTCTCAAAAAGGTCAAGTGGTGGAAAATACTTCTCCTTATTTGAAAAATTTTATGTCTCCTTGAAAATATCTCCCTTGTGTCATCATTCACTCTTCATTGTTCCCTTCTCCAAACTTCATTTTGTCATTTCTCTTGTTCTTCATTATACATTGCGTTTGGGTATGTTCCTTCTTTCCCTGTGACTTATCTTGGAAACACCAATATTTTGGTACACGGAAGGATGACATCTCATTTTATCCATGTCGCTCATGTTAGGGAAGGTGCTAGGCACAAAATTCATTTAGTGTCCTCATTTATTTCTTGTGTGAGGGTGGGCCTGCCAATTTGGGCTCCCAAGTGGTCTAAAAAATGTCAAGTGGTGACCAATACTTCTCCTTATTCAGAATATTTTTTTTTCTTGCCAATACCTCCCTTGTGTCATCATTCCTTCTTCCTTGTTCCCCACTTCAATCTTCTTTTTTATTTTCACTTATTCTTCATTGGACACTTTGTTTGGGCATGTGCCTTCTTTCCTTGTGACTTATCTTAGCAACCCCAAGATTTTGGTACATGGAAGGATGGTGTCTCATTTTATCCATGCCACTCATGTCAAGGAAGGTTGGAACCATATTCATTTGGTACCCTCACTTCTTTCTTGTGTGTGTATGGGATTACCAATTTGGGATCCCAAGTCGTCTCAAAAAATTCAAGCGATGACCAATACTTCTCTTTGTCCAACAATGTTTTTGTCTTCTTGCTGAGATTTCCCTTGTGTCATCGTTCCCTCTTCCTTTTTCCCCATTTCAATCTTCACAACTACCTTATTGATAATGGAACAAAAAATGATATCATTCCTATTACCATTCTCACTGTGGTCTTCCTCCATTCATTCTCATTGTGGTCTTCCTCTTTCCATTCTCACTTCAGTCTTACTCTTGCCATGTAAAAGAACCAAGAATAATTATTTTTTATCCAATGCTACCCTCTCTCTAGTTTCATAAATTATCAAATCAAATAAGAAATGAGACATGGACTCATGACCCAAAGTTGTAATTTGATATCACGAGTCCAATGGAATTGATGGTCCATCAATTTGATTCTCAATTATCATTTTATGGTGAGTTGTTACTCGCTTCCAGTAGTCATTAAGGGACACACGGGAAATTTGTGTTGGGGGGATAAAAACAAAAATGAGAAATATAATTGAGTGGCATAAGCTCCTACAAGCATATTTGTACAATTCCAACATGACTAAACCATCCACAAGATCTTGATCCATAGTTTTTAAAAATTGACACTTAGGTGCAAAAACTGCATTGTCTCTCATTGAAAAAAATCATAGTTCTAGAAATTGTCAAATATAACAGACTCTAAGACATATATTTATGGGAGAGGGGAACCCCTAGCTATAATTTGATGTCACAAGTCCAACATAATTGAAATTTCATTGATGTGAGTCTCAATTATCATTTATGGCAAGTTGCAACTTGCTTTCGGTAGCCATTAAGGGACACGTGGTGAATTTGTGTTAGGGGTATAAAAAACAAAATGAGAAATAGAATTGAGTGCCATAATCTCATACAAGTGTATTTGGGAAAAGAAAATTTGAGCATGCCATCCACAATCTCATGATCGAGAGTTTTCAAAAATTGACCCCTATGTGCAAAAATTGCATTGTTTCTTATTAAGCAAAACCCTAGTTTTCAAAATTATCGAATAAGACAAGTTATGGGCCATATAATCATAGGGGAGTGGAATCCCTTGCTATAATTTGATGTCATGGGTCCAACAGTTTTCATGGTTCATTGATACGAGTCTTTGTTATCATTTTATGGTGATTTGCAACTTACTTCCTGAAAGATTCAGGGATACATGGAAAATTTGTGTCGGGGACATAAAAACCAAATCGAGAAATAGAATTGAGTGCCATAAGCTCCTAGAAGCATATTTTGGCAAGCATGACATGAGCATGCAATCCAAAATCTCTCGATATATATTTTTACAAAATTGACCCATGTGTGCAAAAATTGCATTATCTCTTATTAAGCAAAACCCTAGTTTCAGACATTGTCGAATAAGACAAGCTCCAGGCCATATAATCATAAGAGAGGGGAACCCATAGCTATAATTTGATGTCACAAGTACAAAGGAATCAATGTTTCATTAATCTGAGTCTCTATATCATTTTATGGTGAGTTGCAACTTGCTTTCGATGGCCATTAAGGGACGCATGGAAAATTTCATCCTAGGGCATAAAAATGAAATTGATCAACATAATTAAGTGTTGTAAGCTCCTACAAGTGTATTTTGGAAATTTCGATATGAGCACGTGATCAAAAATATATTGTTCTAAAGTTTCCATAAATTGACCCCTAGGTGCAAAAATTGCATTCTCTCTTATTGAGAAAAACTTTAGATCCAAAAATTGTCAAATAAAACAAGATCAAGGCCATATACTCATGAGAGAGGGGCACCCCTAGCTATAATATGATGTCACGAGTCCAAAAAAATCAATAGTTCATTGATCCAAGTCCCAGTTATCTTCTTCTAGCCTTACCAATTATTTTGGAAACCCTAAGTTTTTGGTACGTGGAAGAATGGAATTTCATTTACTCCATGCCACTTGTGTCAAGGAGGATGGGAAACATCAAATTCATTTAGTCTCCTTACTTATTTCTTGTGTGTGGTAGGCTACCAATTTTATCTCCCAAGTTGTCTCATAAAATTTAGGTGGTGACCAATTCTTCTCCTTATTCAATAATATCTTTGTCTTCTTACCAAACACTACCTTGTGTGGTGGTTCCCTCTTCCTCGTTGCTTGCTTTAGTCTTCCATTTTTCGTTTCACAAGAACCAAGAATAATGAATTTCCATCATTGTTGGAGATAATTAACTCATCAAAAAAGGTAAAAAAACTGACATAAGGATGGCTTATAAAAGGCTTTGAAGTAAAAAAAACAAGGTTTTTTTCTTGGAATTAACACACCAATGATTATCTAGATGCCCTTCTAATGCTTGATTGAAGCATAGCCAATTGAAGCATAAAGTGGGCTTATACTTGGTGAATGTTCTAGGATGCCCCCATTTCTAATCATACCACCAAGTTTGAGGTGCTTGAAGGCCCAGTTTAAGAAAAATATCATCTAAGATAGGTGAAGAGGGATGTTGACTTGGAAAAAACCAAGAAGATCAAGAAGACATGTGGCAAGCTCCAAAATTTTCATGTCATCATGGTGGTTCCATTAATGCTAAATCATCAAGTATGTGGGACAATAAAAAATTCCCATGTGATAGTATGTCATTAACAAATAAGGATTGGAAGTATAACTTATGGATCTAGAGTATGCCACATAGCAACATTGTGCACTTTACAAGGTAATTAAAACACTTATCTTTGTTTAGTGTCTTATGCCATAGACACAATGTAGAACGTGATGATGTAGTTGTATGAATTTTTTTTGATAGCCTTTATGGTGCATCCTATGATTGAGTCAACTCTCTGGTGCCCCCAAGCACAATTTCTAATTGGGATGTATTGGAAAAAAAATCCTCAATATGTTAAGAAATCCCCCTGACCCCTATATGCTTCTCCTTACTTTCATGAACAACAAGATTGAGAGAGGTGAGAACATTAAATACTTCGAAACTTGATTCAGTAGAACTCTAAACAAGATCCCAATCAACTGAAGTCCTAACAACGTTATTGCCTTATGCTATCATGAGAATGCATTTCCTTGAAATGTCAATGCTCCATTAAGAATGGAATATTTCTCCCCCTTAAGGATACATTGGTTTTTTTACAAGAGATGGAGGAGTGGCTAGAACAAACCCGAGTTGATCTTTCTTTTATCCTTAGGAAGGTAGAAAGGTGCATTTCCTTGTTGAACTTGACCATGGATCCCACCTCAAGATACACGGACAAAACACAATCTAAGGTCCATTTTTAGAGTGAAATACATCAACTACCCCATGACAATTCATATTAACTTTAGCTTAACCAATTGACCAATGAAGTTATCCACATAAGAGTCAAAACATCAAAAGGAAAACAACTTCTTTCTACCTTTAATTTTGCTAAATTTCTTAGTGCATACTTGTTGAGATCAAGTCCCACTTTTTAAATTCCCCTCCCCTTTTCTATTTTCCCAACTTCTTTTGTCCATTTCTTTTCCCTCTTCTATACTTACCCAAAATTCCCCTTTTTCTTTTTTCCCTTCTATTATCCCTTTATAGTTACTATACTTAGTCATTTTTCCAAAACAGTGGGATCGCAGGTTGGCAGATGTCTGGATCCTCATCTCCATCCACACTCTCACATCATGAATCTGACCGACTGCCACATTATCCCATACTTAGTCATTTTTGTAGTCGCGGGTTCCTGGGTTGGCAGGTTTCAAGCTTTCATATCCGTTGTTCTGTGACATATATTTTGTACCCAAACGATCCATGATCTACATTTTGACCATTGGACTCTCTGATCTCCTAAGTATCTCATATCTTCTATATTGAGTCTGACCAACCGCGTTACAACACTTAGCCAATTTTCAACCTTCTGCATCAGCGGGTTGGCGGGTTCACAAAAATCCCAAATCTTATTCGCTCTCATCTGTTCCCGCTACCTTCGCGCTTTTCTCAATATGCATTTAGTATGGTTTAATGCTAATAAATTAGCATGTAGGTTCCATAAAGTTCGTCATTATTAAGCTAAGGGCTCGAGGAGATTTCTCATTAAACCACATTAAAGCATGATTTGTGGAAGATTATATTATATATTTCAAGCGCTCGTTTCAAATACTATTTGGATCAAAAGAACGCTCTTGTCAACCTATGGAAGCAACATCTTGACAACAGTTCTGTGGAGATACTTTGAACATTTTTGGACGAGAAGACCAGAACTTTCAGTGGTCTAGAGCGTATTCTTATTATTCATCCCCTTCTACTCAGAAGGAAGTAATTTGGACGTCCTAAATCACTTGTGTAGGTTGTGTTCCTGAAATTTTTGACTACAAGGAACCAATTTCCTGGTGCATTGAGAAGTATATACCAATTCAGTGGATGATTCAACTCCAAGACCATTATCCTATCTCTCTTTCACCTAAAGTGTTATGTAAAATGTTGAAACTCCTAGAGCCAACGCTCACCTTCAAAGGTGAAGATTGCAAGGACTTCTTGAAAAAGCATTATAACAGCCTGGATCTCTTACCTGAATTATTGGAGAATCCTGCGGCCATCCCTGAATATATTACCAAATTGTAGGTCAACTCGTTTAAAAACCTCTATCGGCAAATTGCTTGGTTATTTACCAGAGTTACGGGCCAAGAAAATACTGCCAGCAATTCCGGTATGATTCTTTATATCTTATATTTTACTGTCAAGGAGCAGGCCATTTTCGATTGGGGAAAGTTGATTTCCATTGAAATATCTTCCCAATTGTCTCAGTATAAAAAGGATAAGAAATTCTTTATGGCTTCTTATTTGGTTTTTGCGATAGTGCTTTGCTAGCAATTTCCTAAATTGTCTATATGCAAGAAGGTGAATTGTGAATTTGACCTTGTGACCTTTTGGTACCAAGCGTTATGGAGGCACAAAGCTTCCCTACATTTTTATGAAGTTTTCAATGACTTTGACTCGTTTCTTAAAGGATTGTTGTTTGGAAAAGATACCCCAAGAATATCCTCTCAGGCTAGTAAATTCCTAGATAAAAAGGGGACTTTGGAGCAAATGGAAAATTACAATATCATTAGGATTTTCGGTTCTAAGGAAAATCCCTCCTTTCTTCCATGCCATATATCTGACAGAATTTTTGTTACAAAAGTTGCAAGGAAATATAATTTATGGTTGCACTTTTTTCATGAGAGACCATCATAGTAAGTTTATTCTGATCATATCCTTTTTTTTTCTTTATCAAGTTCTTCATCTAGTTATTCCACTTCTTTCACTAGAAAGGTTTAACCGAAGACTAATAACTCCTTTTTTCTTCTTACCATGTCTTGTTGATCCTTCTACCGCCCACCGTCTTCCTTCTAAAAATGTATTTCTTATATTTATTTTTTTTATGGTCCGCGGGAGCCCCAATCCCAGTCTTTAAGTCAAACGCATTTACAATTTCAAAGAATATGTAATAGACTATATATTTTTTAGAAATTTCAAGAGAACTGCTTTGGGAAAAATCTCGATTGTGCTTTGTAACCCTATTTTTCAGAAAAGTATTTAAGGTTGATCTATCATTATCTTTATTTGAGCTGCCCATGTGTCCACTCTGTTAAAGTTCTCTTATGCATGCGGATCATCTTCTTTTTATTTTATGTGATCAGAAATATTTATCTTAAACTATGATGGATGTGAGGAAATTTTGACTATTTCTTTTAAATGTGTGGATTGTATGATTCATGGTCCTTTCTCAGGAACTTTCTTTAAAAAGAAAACAAACAAAAAAAAAACATTTTTCCTTTTATTTGATTGCAATTTTTATGTTTATTCGATTACCACGACGAACTTTTGTTAAGTCCCACATTCTGAATATTTAGAAATCCTAAGAAAATCTAAAGAGGAGTATCACCTCTATAAAAACGCAGGGGGATTTACAGCCTCGTGAGGTTGTTGTTTCGGTCCTAATGGATTCAAGTGTCAACAAGGATTTCATATGTGTCTCATGTGAAAGTGACAAACCTAACATATATTGTTTAGGAGATGCCATTAAATAGCATTATGAGTACTCCTTCTCAACAAAATTTTAGGAGACATCCACTCCAACCTACCAAAAAAAAATTGGTTCATGCCCTTTATGATATTGTGAATTGTTTATTTAAGAACTTTGTTAACATGCACATGATAGACACTCTTAGAGCCCCATAACAGATGGAAAACCTTCAAATGGATTTGAGAGGAGAAGTGGTATATCTTAAGTGTTTCATTTGTAGTCCCACTAGCCATGATGGATCCTAGTTTTCTTGTTGTAATTGTATGTTCTACAAGTTGTAAGGTTCCTCCATTTTTCATTATATTGGAAGCGGATCATTTCCACCATCACAACTATATGATTGATAATTGAGCGACAAATAATATAATGTCTCTGGATATTCTTTCTTCAGTCTTCCTCTTGTCATTCTGACTTCAATATTCCTATTGCACGCTTTGATCTTTCTCTTTCCATGCACAAGAACTAAGAACAATGATTTTTTCTCCAACACTACCCTCTCTCCACTACAAGGAAAAGACCTTTTAGCAGAGGTTATAGTGAAGGTTTCAAGTGTTACAAAATTGGAAAAAAAATTCAAAAAAGACCTTCGTTACGACATTTGTTTTCAATAGTGGATTTTTTTGTGGAGACTGTGATGGAAGTTGATTATAACTAAAAAAATATAGGCAGTCGGGGGTGTTAGTGGATGTTTACAAATCAGTGTGTTTGTATAAGGAACAAGTATTGGTGCGTACATACACCTACATCATCGGTGTTGTACACTTAATGTCAAGCACCAGGGCAGTAAAATATGAAAGCACTGGAGTAGTAAATATTTAAGCATTGGGGTGTTTGTCTTATAACACAATGGCTTTAACATTAAAATACATCATGAGAGTTAAAAATAATTAAGCACCAGTGATTTCTACATAGAACGCACCGGTGCGTTATTAATAAGAAGGCACTGGTGTTGTATAAAATAATATGCACCAATGTGTTACAGGAAAAAACGCCTCGGTGCATTAAAAATCAAAAGCATTGGTGCTTTTCAGTAACAAACAAGCCTCGGTGCTTATCAATAACACAATAGCATTGGTGTGTATCAATATACGCATCGGTGCTTTGTATAAGATTAACGCACAGATGGCCAAATTTTTAATATAATTTTGTAGTATTAAATTAATATTGAAACCAATGTTAATTGATTACATAAAAGCACTGATGTGAATTTCATATGAAACGCATCAGTGAGTTTTAATATTAAACGCGTCGATGAGATTAATAATTAAAATACACCGAGAAATATCGACCAGTGATAGTGCAATTATTGTTATGTTTTAATTCTATTATTTATCAAAAAAATTACATATATCTTATATTTTGATTAGTGAATTTGGATATAATGTTTGGATTAATTTATTATATCATTAGATTTTGCATCTCTTCATTATAATATTTAGTCATCCATATATTTAATCAACGATGTAACATTTCACAGTGACATTGGACAACGCAATAGAATAAATTAAAACATATTTTATTATATGAATAAGAGGGTCTTTGTCATACAAAATGGGACATCTATTGGTAATCTCGTGTCTTTCAATTGGGACACTATGTCCATTACATCAAACAAAAATGTCTTATTTTCACAGACAATTATTTCAAAAAAATACAATTGCAGCTTGCATTGATATCCAAATATATTGGACATCATTCTTCATTGGAACTGTTGTTAGTGCTCAAGCTAACTCCATGCCTTGGGTTATTTATTTGAATGTTTGGTTGGTTGTCTCGATTGTTTTGTTCTTCTTCAACTTCCATTTACAAACATAAAAATAAATTGTAATGAGACTATCTAGATTGGTGAGAATAATGAAAATTGAAATAAATAATATACATAAATGTAAATTGAAAAGTGACATACCTCCAAAGCAAGAATTGACTCATGAATCATACACATATGTTCAAAATCAAATCTCATGCCTTGTTTCAACAATTATTTTGTTGGATCAGTTCCATACTTTGTTTTGTGCAAGTTTTATACCCCATAATAAATCATAGATTTAATATAAAGTATTATTTTGGTTTCATTAATTATAAAATGATAGAAGTAAAACAACATAGATTATACTTACAAATTCCATAATTAATTTTTAATATGCCAACATATACTCACAACCCTTAATTAACCCAATGTCAATCAATTTTTCTGATGGCTCTTCTTTGTATGTTAGCACTTGTTTGAAGGAATTCAAGGATGGTTGTTGTAAAACAACTTAAAATGTACAAAAAAAAAACACTTAAGTTGTTATAAGGAAATAACAATTACTCACAAACTTTGTTATCAACCCTTTTCTCCCTTGTCGTCCAATTTTATGTGTAGAATGAGTTTCATTTTCTTTTATTTTCTGTAAGAGAATATTTGAAAATTAATATTTAATGTATAATTAATGATTTGTACCTAAGAGAAAAATTCAATGATTACATACATTTGAAGCACATTGTTGTTGAGATAGTTCCTCCTGCAATGCAATTATGTCCAATTCTTTGACCATCTCCTTGTACACTTTTTTGGACATTCCTACTGGCATATTTTGAATATCAACTCATTGGTCCTCTGGGATTTTCATAATTTTCCCGAAAAAATAACATGACAATAAAGCATTTTTATATTGATATATGAAAACTAAATATCACAAAATTGATATATTAATAAATGAATACTTTGAAATATATATATATATATATA
>JASDQU010104358.1:32731-68577 GCA_032191745.1 Picea mariana | reverse complement strand
GAAGAGAGAGGCGCATTTCTCAGTGGAGGATATTCTCTAGTGTTTGGTTTATTTTCTTGGCATTGTATTGGCTATCTATATTAAGGAAGTTTTTGTTGGGTTTTCTCCCCCATGAGGGTTTCCCAGGATAAATGTTGTGTATCTTGTGATTGTGTTTCTCTCAGTGATCCTATCTATGTTATGGTTATCTAGTAAATTGAAAAGAAACCTAATAATATCTTAAACCTTAACAAGGATGACGTGAGCACACCATCCACAAGCTCCCAGTCTAGAAATTTCAAAAATTCAACCCCAGGTGCAAAAATTGCATTGTCTCTTATCGAGCAAAAACCTAGTTCCATAAATCATTAAATGAAACAAGCTCTGAGCCATATACTCGCGGGGGAGTGGTGCCCATACTAGTAATTCAATGTCACAAGTCAAACAGAATTGACGATTTGTAAATCTAAGTCCCATCTTTTTTTTATGGTGAGTTGCAACTCATTTCCAAAAGCATTTGATCCTCTTTGTTGTCACCTAACAATTTCATGAGGCCATCCACAAATTCATGGTTTGAAAGAAATATTATTGCTATAGTAAGTAAGTGGCATTCACATATACTATTGAGGTAATCCACAAATTCAAGGTTTAAAACACATGGAGCTATTAAGGTTACATCCATTGTTATGTAAGATATGAAGATATTGTATGACTATAGTTAATTTTCAAAGTTTTAAACTGCTCCTCAAATGTTTTCCAATCAAATGCATGTCTCTTTGGCTCTACAACTATTTGATATCACTGGAATTTGTGAAATTCCTAGGGATGGTGATTCCTTCACATAATCACCAATCTCATTCTAGGTATAATTTTTTTGAAATCCCCCTACAATAGATCTCATCATTTGATGGAAATCAATGGCTTAGAGCGACCAAAGAAAAACAAGCTCCCTCCCAAACTCTACTCTCTCAATATTTTTTAACCCTCCATCAAAAATGTCATTTCTTGATACCTTTACCTCCATTAGCTAATACATGGATTTGGGAATGCAATACATGGAGCTCTATGTAGTCACTCATAATTATACTTGAACATTTATGTTAACCCTTGTTGAAAATAGGGGAAACCGTCAATCTTAGACAATATCACTATGCTCATTTTTTCTTCATCATTATTGACTAGCATATGAAGGATTGTTTATGTATTCATGGTGACATCAAATGAGTAGTAGACAAAGGATAAATATAACCTAAGTTTCTAAGTAGTTTATGCTTTCATGCTCCAATTTCTTCTAGCAAATGGAATACATAATGTTTATCATGGGTAGTGGAAATGTTGAGTTATGAACCAACAAATTAGATGGCCAATGATTTTGGGCATTTATAAAATTATCTTATCTTATCTTGTTCTATTGTGGTCGACCTTTTAGATCTTGTTTTCATTTTTATGACTTTTATAAAGGTTTTGTGCAGAGGATAGGTGGGATATTTGTTTGCCTTGCTTTAGTGTAAACGATCCCCTCTTTCCTATGTAGTTTTACCATCTTATGAATAGAATTTTAGTTCTGATTGCTACTTTATTTGCTACTCAATGCTAGCTTACGGAAGAATGCCCCCCCAATCTTTGACACGATGTTGTATTTCAAATTATTTCTAATTTCAACATTTTACTCTTATTTGAAGGGCATGTGTTGATTACTCTAAAATGTTTTAAATCTAGAATTCTTGATTACGTTGAATAAATTTATGAACCTTATTTACATCCCATTGAATTATACTTTTCATCCTTCTATGTTGTGGGTGATTGTGCATGTTCTTAAACCCTACACCTTGTTTCCATACAATCAATACCAACATTGATCTATTTTGCATGATTATCATGAAGTAATCTTGGTCGGTTAAAGAAGAAGAGAAATATGAATATACCATGATCCATAAGGATTCACTGGATTGAATGTTAACCCTATTGCACATGAGTAAGCACTACTTAAATTATAGTTTATTCTTTATAAAAGCTTGCACCCAATAGCTTCAGGTTTGGAAATTTCTAATCTATAATAACTTTAGACATATCAAATGCTTTTGACAAATGTATCCAAACCTTTTAGTAGCCAGTGTTGACAATATCTCAATAGACATGGGCATGTCATCAAAGCTATCAAACAATGTAGAAACATTTTTTAGTGTTTTATATGATGGGTCATTTGACATGTGTATGACTCATACAAAAAGGATTCCTCTCCACCTACATCTTAAAAGACTTTGAAATATTATATCTTACATCTTAGAATATCTAAATGATTATATCTTTCCAACCCTAAACCCTTCTCTATTCTACTTAGATTTTAAGGGATTGTTGTGGTTGTCGGAAAGGGCTTGGTTCTCTATGTTTTCATGTATTTTCATTGTAGTGGGTTTTGGAGTCTATTGTGTTTGTTTAATGACAATAATTTTCTATATCATCCACTCCTTTTTGGATGGAAGTGTCTTTTCATGCAAATAAAGTTGTGGTAAATGAGTTGTTTATCGGGTCTACGTAAAAATTAGCTTTGAGTTATTTGTAGTTCAGTGGTTAGTTTTTGGTTTTCTACCATCTCACTCCATAACACATGAGTGGTAATGTTGGCCATGTTGATCATGAGAGGCATGTATAAGAAAAAAATTCTCCATTTCTTTTATATTTTTGAAGATCGGTGTGCCTCATTAAGAGAGATTGTCTTTGAGTGTTTTCACATATTTTCTTCACATTTGGTTTCCAGGTACAGTGTCAGTGTTGGTTCAATGACTAAAATGTATTATGTCATTCACTTCTTTGATGAAGGAAGTGTCATTTTGTGCAAATGTTGGTGGGGTGAAGGTGTTGCTTATCTGGTACGCTTGAAAATTGTCAATGGGTCATTTGTAGGGTGGTCGGATTTCAATTTGCTACCATCTCACTCAATAATAGGAGAATTGTAAGTTTCACCCAGATCATTGCAGGAGGCATTCAAAAACAAACCATTCTCCACTCTGTTTAGAGTTTCAAGGATTTTTGTGTCTCCTTAAGGGGGCTTGCATCTCGATGTTTTCTTGAATTTTCATCACAGTCGGTTGTCAAGTCGAGTAGGCTAATCCAATGACTACAATGATTTGTCCCATCCACTTATTTATAGATGGAAGTGTCATTTCATACAAACATTGGTGAGTTGAATGAGTTGTTTGTTGGGTTTTCTCAAAAATTGGTTGTGGATCATTTGTAGGCTGGTCATCTTTCATCTTGCCACCATGTCCACTTGGTAACACATGACTGGTAATGTTAGTCATTCTCATTATGGGCCACTCATAATCAAACCCTTTTCCACTGCACTTGGAGTTCCATGGATTGTGGTGCCTCCCTAAGAGGGCTTGCCTCTTGATGTTCTATCAAAGCTTCATCCCAATTGGTACTTTATATTTTAGTTGCTTTCATTTGTTTTAAAGTCTTGTGGTGCATCACGAAATTCATTTATAAGGTCCAATGACAAACAAATTTAAATGTGTTGGTTAATTTGACTTGGCTTAGCCAGTATACATATATGTTGTAATTACAATGGTCCCCTATTACATCTCTATTATGTTATCTCCATTGTAGTATTTTAAAAATGTCACTATATCCAACTCCTTCATATAGACAAACCTAACACTTCCTAAACTATTTTTGTATATATCTCCTAATGTGATTGTAATTTACTTATATTTCTTTGCACTTTCATATTAACTGCCATTTTTTTATACTTTGTTGCACTCTGGTATGGTGTAATATTAGCAATATAACACAAATATGTATTATGGCATGAATTTAATACTAACTTTTAATATTGAATGTTTGTTTTATTTCCAGGGCACCAAAGTTGTTGATCTAGACAATGTTGTGTCTGAATCATAAATGTGCAGTGATGATGATGATGTTGATGACAACGACAATGAGGAGGAGGAGGAGAAGTACGATGTTGATTATTATGGTGGTGGTGGTGGTAGATAGTTACATTGATCATGAGGACTTCGATGATCATTACAATCCTTGTGATACTAGGTATGTATACTAGTTTTTATGATGATCCAAATGCATGTTATATTCTAGATCATATTGACTTGTATCATGGATTGTTATTGAGATATCATGATGATACATATATCGTTTTGACTTTTGTATACATGGAAATCATAAAACATGTTTCTTATGATATTGGTATTAACATCATATATATTTGACTTGTTCTTTTTACTTTTCTATAATGATGTTTACGACATGACAATCTGATGATATATTTGATATTATATTTTCACTTGTTTTAATTAAAGATGATAATGATGATGATATCGATATTACCTTGTTTATATATATTGGAAGTTGTTGATGTTTTCTTGATGGTGAATTACTATATATGATAATATTGTTACTTTGGATGGATGTTGTCCATTTCCCTTAAATTTCTTAATAAATGTACAATATACTTCATTAACTTAATTGACATTGATAAAATGAATACAACAAAGGTGTTGTTGATCCAAAATGGATCATTATATAATTTTTCATCTATCTTGGTACTTTCTATTTGGAAAAATTGAATGACTTGGCTTGTCAGGCTTGTTATCGCACAAACTGTAGATTGGGCAGAGCCCGACCCAAACCACAAGATGGCGACAACTAGGAGAATACCTAACCACGGTCACATTAGGTAGGTAAAAATGTTATCTTCCAAATTGTAGGTTGGGAAAATCCGAACCCAATCCACTGGATGGCGATAATGGTGGAAGATTTTACCCACTGTCACCTCAAATAAACTCGGGACTCCCCCTTGTGTCGGATTCTTCCTTCATACAAGAAAGGGAGGGTTTATATGAGGTGATAGTGGGTAAAATCTCCCACCATTATCACCATCCAGTGGAAAGGGTAGGTCCCAGTTTGGTGATTTGGGGCCTGGAAACTTCCAGATCCAATTTGAGGCATTAGACACAATTTTGGGGGGTCAAAGCCTTGTGGGCTTAGCTTCCAGTGCATCGACGTTGTTCTACACTTCAAAATATTTTCAATGGTGCAAAAATCACCTCAATCGGAGTTTGTATGCAAAATTTATGCCTCCCACAAGTGACCTACCTTGTTGACCACCATGGTACCTCACACATGTGGGGATAGTCACAAGTGGAATTTTGAAAAGATTCTAGAGGGTCCAAAACCCTAACATAATTGAGGGTTGAGGCATGCAAAAAATCTAACCCTAAACTTAGACGACTATCAATCTTTGTTAAATATTGGGACATTCGGAAGAGAAGGAGTTCCATTATTTTGGTATTGTTATTGTTCCATAGTTGAGTAGAGCATTAAGGAGTGGGATATTTAAGCATAATAGAGGAGGTAGAAGATCATATAAAAACCATTCAAGCCATAGTGTGCATGGCAACTCCATAGCAAGTTCCCCTTTCTTTGTATTTCCAATTCGTAATTGAGAAAAAGAGAGCAAACTTCTAATTAATGGGTTTTCTCCCATATTAGCTTTCCCAAGTCACATATTGTGTTTATTTGTGTGGATGGCATGTTCATTTTCTTGTTTCTTTCATTTTGGTTTCAATTATTTCCATAATTTTGAGCACTATGCTAGTCATATTAAATATGAGATCTAAGGTAATAAACTGCATAGTAAAAGATTTTGGAATATTGTACGATTTGTTGGGACGAACAATTCTAGTGGAATATCCATGGCAGTTTACAGATCATATTGGTATTAGAAAAAATTTCTTTGGGGTTTTGTGGGAAGTTGAAGGATCTAAGTATTGGCTTAAGAAGTAAGTATCGAAACTCTAGCCATGGCAAATGATCCCAGTCATAACAACCTTTGGGATGAGGTAGAGGAGATATTTTTGAAGATGGAAGAGAAAGTCATTGATTTCTCTTGCAACATGGCCCTCCTCATGGTGGATCTAGACAACAAACTTGGACCTCTTGGGGAGGTTGGTGGCTCTAACTCAGAAGTTGGATCAAATAAGAAATCAAGAGATAATGAAGACCCAAAAATGGAGCCAGAGAAAGAGAAACCAAGTTCCAACATCATCACTTCTTCACAATCTTTGTTTAAAATGGAAGAAAAAGTGGACATCAAACACTACCAAGGTGTGATTGATGTTGTTAAGTTCAATCATTGATTGTAACATTTATAATTTTCTCTTAGTGTCCATAACATAAGAGAAGAGCAAAATATTTGATTTTCCTTATTAAAATTAGAGGGATATGCCCTAACTTAGAGGGAAAACCACATGGAGACACTTAGGATATAGGGTGATCAACTAGTAACTAGGTGATGGTGTTTAAAACCCTCATCAATTCCTAGTTCTACCCTACTGGGTATGTCAAGGACTAGTGGATCCATTGGAATCACTTCAAGTAGGCGCAAGGGTAGAGAGTGCAAGAGTACACCACCGAGTTCAGAAAAATCATGATTGTGTTAGGTATATCTCCCAAGAAAGTAGACATGCTCCTCAAGTATATAAAGGGTTTAAACGGTCATTTATGAAATCAAGTAATGCTCTTTAAACCTAGGAAAGTTAATGAGGTGTGTGTGCAAGCACAATACCTAGAGAATATAGGAAATAATAAAGGAAATCCAAATGGTTCCAAACATAAAGACCACCAATATTCTTCCAAGGAGGGAAATGAGAAGTGGAAAGGAAAGGGAAAGAAGAAAACAATTATTGCACATTAGTGCAAGGATCCAAATAATTGATACAACCATTTTAATATAGATGGTCACATCAAAGATAAGTGTTGGAAGCTACATCTAGAGCTAAATCCAAAGAACCATAAGGATGTTGAGAAGAAGAACATGTTGGCCATGGATTCAGGCAACCAGGTAGAGAGCATCTCATATGTAGATGAAAATATTTTTTTTACTACAGTGAATATGGAGGTGAAATTGAGTAGCCTTCATCACAAGGAAGGGATTAATACGACTAAGTTCTTCCATTTTAAGATCCAGATCAAGAAGAGAAAGGTGTATGCTCTATTTGATTCTAGTTCACAAGAAAACCTCACAAAAAAAGATCTAATCATCAATTTTGGATTGGAATTTCTTGATCATCCTAACCCATATTTATTGGGATGGGTAAATAAAGATACAAATCTCAATGTCACTAAATGGTGTAACATCAAATTTGTTATAAGTGTAGACTATATTGATGAAGTGGAAGTATATTTAGTACTACTTGATGTGTGTGGTGTAGTGTTTAGAAGCCCCTACATGTATATGAGGGATGAAATCTTCACGAGGAGAGAAAAATAGTACCACTTGATCAAGGATGGTAAGTATATAAGTGTTAACCAATCCAATAAATTGATCAATTCTCATAGGGAGTTTACACTTACTTTTCTTAAGAGAGAATCAGCTAGGTTATGAATCGGTAAAAGTAAAGGCATCTCTAGAGGGATGTACTAAAGAGAAGAAACATAATTTGGAAGAGTTGTTGCAAGCGTATAGAGAATTGTTTCAAGAGATTAAATAGTTACCACCTAGGACGGAAGTGGAGCATGAGATAAATTTGTTTCCTAACTACCCATTTGGGTTGTACAGACAATATGTTTTGGAAGTATATGAAGTGAAGAAATAGTTGCAACAACTGCTAGAGTAGTGAGTGATTCAACCAAGCACTTCACCTTGTGGGTCACCTATCATCATAGTACCAAGAATGATGGTCCTTGGAAAATGTGTATCAAATACAAAGCTTTGAACAAGATCACCTCTTATAGCAAGATTTGCCTCACCATTGCTATCTTGCACAGAGGGCCTTTTTCCATTTCCCTATGCAGACTTATCATCCCCTTTTGATGAATCCAGAGATAAAAATATAAATTTTTCCACATATATGCTCCCTATCTGCTATGCAAGATGTGTATACGCTGGCTGCTCCACTATAGCCTACGTACATCGGGATTTGTGCTAGAAAATACAAAATGAGGTTGGGTTTCCATGTCACGACAGAAGATCTCTGATCCTTGGCCTTCCATATACTGGAAATGTTCTGACTCCGCCCTTCAGTTGCATTCTGAAGGCTATAAGAGCACAATTTAAAGCTATGGAAAAGAGGAGAAAGCATTCAACTTTGAGAGCAAAGTTGCTTTGGAGAAATTACTTCATATTGAATCTGCATCCCTTTGTCCTTCAAGTCTGAACACAGTGTTCAGCCCCCAAGCTCTTTCCCTATTTTTGAGAGGACCTCATTGCCTTTCCTATGAGCTTGCCTTTGGTGGAGGATTGAAGTGGTGGAGACCCAGTTGGAAGGAACTTGGTTTCTTGGTTTCGAACCATGCCGACACGGAAGTTTGTAATGTTGTCACTTCTACTGGTCAATTATTAATAGAAATACTACTTTTCTGTCCTATTGGTATCTTGCAAATATACGATTATTATCCATGGGCGTGTTTGTAATGTTTATTAATGGATTATGCTATCTGATGTTCTAACCCCTTTTATATCATCACTATGTACTTGCTTTGCTTGTTTGTTGAGAACTTCTTGCAGGAATAAAGCTTTGGGTCAAAGTGCTCAACGGTGGAACATCATCAAACGTTGGATCAAGGTAGGCATCTTTCTTATATTGCACATTAGTCTATATAGCATATGTTGGAATTGAGTTGATATCTGCAGTCATACCTGTCTATTGTGGTTTACCCTTGGCCATAGAGAGTTTTTCCCTTGTAATAGAAATGGCGACTCCACTAGGGATAAATCTTCCTTCTAAGGGTTGAAGTACTTTTTCCTCTTACATTGCTCTTTTTCCTTTGTGTTTCTTGTCGTATCACTGCTTGACATGTCTTGTTCACTCTAGGTCTGAGTTTTCAGCCTTTTTCCCTTGCCTGACCTTGTTTTGAAGCATATACGCCCTTTTTGCCTTGGCAGTCGTGGATACACGCTTGTTGTCTCACTGCAAGAAGCGTATATATGCTATGTTCTCCTGAACAGTCGTGTATACCACTTCCCCTTGATTATTTGCTTGGTTTAGTGACTGATGGGTAGGATTTGAAGATTTCTGAGCCTTCTTAGGTCTCTGTAGTGTCTGTTGAGATCATATGGGATGACAGGAAACCTGTTTGGAGTTGAAATTTTGGATGGAGTCTTTCTCTTTGTTTTCCATTTTTTATTTGTCCTTGTTCTCTGGACTGTTTGTGTGGCTGTTTGGTATTCTGCTCGAGTTATTGTTTTTATACACAGTAGAATTTATATATCAGGTTACTCATCAATCCATGCATTTTCTTTCTAGTATATTGAAAATACAAAAAAAAATAGGCATTTTTCATTGGTTGGCATTTTCGTCTTGGAATCTTTATCATTAGCTTAGCACATTTAGTGAAAGATTGTGTTTTACTTCTGAATTGCAAAGTTGAAATTGAAGACTGCATTGTTCTTATTAGCATATCATTCATTGAAAATTTAAAGATAGACTTTGCATTATATCTGTATTTCTTTTCTTGCAGAGTCACAACACCATCAGTTTCACTTCCATACCTTTTTGAGTGACCACGGCCAATAAAATTTACGCTTTAAACTAAAATTGATTAGTCACGATTTTATTTTTTAGGGTGCACAAACTAGCCTAGGATTTAGTGCCTTGGAATAGGATCTTGTGAGTAAAGTTCTCCAGGGCAATTAAATCAACATATGCGTCTGAGACAGGGAGTTGAGAAGTCCATTGTATAATTGGTAATATCAGGAGGCTCCGCTCACATTGGAGTTAATCACGAGGTTGCACGAAGTTAGTTGAAGGGATAACCCCTGGATACTCACCTAGCGTCAGAGATATTTATGTGAATTTATTCATATTTGGGGATCTTGCTAGTACCCATACCTCTATGAGAGGCGATGCTTTCAAGGTTTCGGGATTTTCTACCCTACCCATACGATGATTCAGACTTATGAATGCTCGCATGTGCATCAGTTATACAATGGTTTATTAGTTACTTGACTTAGGTATCTCATAGGTTACTTGCAAGGGTTATTCTACTTATATTCTGAGTCAAATAGGGGTTGGACAACACACAACCTTTATGGAGGATTACCTCTCCGGGGGGATCTGACCGACTGGTTTTTAAGCCTACTAGGGCCCTTATAACTGATTATGTTACCTCCAAACTTTAGCAGGGAGTCTTAGGTCCCTCTTGGACGAGACATACCTTCTTTAGCGAGGAAGTCCACTCGGCCACTTTAGCTCGTTTGCATGCATATTGTCCATTTGAATTTTTGGTATGCTATTTGACTACTAGTTGGCCTTAGGATATATTGTTATTTGTTGGAGAGTCATAAGTCGTCATGGAGTCAGACCAGCTTCCTCGCAGGTCCTGTCGGTTGTTACAGTTACCACCATTTTTCAAGTTCTTGCCTTCTAAAAGGCGTAGAGTTATCAGGAGTGGTACACACACATCCACTTTTTAGGCTTGTGGTTCCACAAGGATGAGTACTGAGTCTAGTCTTCAGAACACTGGGAGTTCTTCAACTCCCATACCCACTATAATTAATGGCACCCCTTCGACACCTATAGCCACTACAGTTGCAGTGTTGGAGGCTTATACCGGTACTATGGCTCAGCCTGTAGTTAATGCTTCATCTCTTGCATCAAACCCTTTTGGGGGTTTCGTTCACTCGCTGAGTGACAATGTTCAAAACATCCCTATGGCTTCTAGTCCATTTTCTTATGGTATGCCTAACTTCACTTCGCAGTTTTCGACTACCATCCCAGTTGTTGGCCCTAATGCTAGCTTTGGATTTGGGGGCACTACAGCTCCTTACACTCCTTTCTCGTTTGGTGGTTCTCATATTCCCTAAGTGAATCCTAATGTGGGAAGTGCCCCTATTCTTAATCCTGGGTCTAATCCTTCTACAGTTGGATGGAACAACCCAACCGGCAGACCAGGTCCTCCCTATATCCCTATCCCCTCGGTGCCAATTCCAACCAATACTTTTGGCATGATGAATCCACTTCAATCCTCCGGGTTCCCACCTAGAGGAGGTCAGTCTTACACTTTGGGAACTCCCCAACCTGGATATAATCCAGTTGGGGGAAATTTTAACAACCCTCAGCTTGGATCTAATCCAACTAGGGGCAACTTTCATAACCTTTATTAGAACATTCCTGTTGGAATGATGCCCAATCCATCTTTTACAAATCATCCTTAAAGAGGGTCTTTTAATCCCGGACAAGGTTTTGGTCCTTACCAGAATCCTGGATGGAATGCAGTTCCTAACACACAATCTTTTGCGGGAGGATGGGGCCAGGTGTCGCAACCCTGTATTCCCTTTCTGGCTATGCTTAATTTGCCAAATGTGTCTAAACTAATTAATAACCCGATGAGTCATGATCCCACATGGCCCCATGTCCCTACCAAACTTTCGTCAAACATTCCAAAGTTTGAAGGTAAGAATGGTGAGGACCCTAGTGACCACGTCACTACTTTTCACCTTTGGTGCTCATCGAATTCTCTGAATCATGATTCTATTAGATTAAGATTGTTTCAGTGCACTCTTATTGGAGTCGCATCGCAATGGTACACTGAGCTACCTAGGGGGACATATGGGTCTTTTCATCAGTTGGTGCTAGCCTTTCTCAACCACTTTAAACTTCCTATTCATTATGATGTTTGCCTTGAACTTTTATCGACTTTACACTAGGGTACCGACACTCACATCTTGAACCATATCCAGGAATGGCGTAGGCGAAGGCGACTGGTTAAGACTCCTACACCCCCCGCCTTTCTTCTAGAATGGTTCCTAAAGTCTTTGCATGCCCCCATTTCAAAGGACGTTTCTACTTTTGGGGTCTCAGCGAGGAAGAAGCTATCTTTAGAGCCCAGCAAATTGATTTGATATATGCTCAGTCTGGGATGGTATACCACCTTCTTCCAAATACACCACAAACAAATCACGATCCTAGACAGAATCTCAGACCTCATGTCGATGGCATTGTAGGGTCCGCCAATGTAAATTCCACAAACTTGGCAATGAAGTTTGTTGGAGGGCCAGCTTCATTTGGATCCTCCAAACCCACCCAATCGGCAGATGTACATTCTGTGCAATCATCGAAGAACCCAAATGGTGACCAGCAACTAGATGGGAATAAAAGGAAAGGTCAAAATAATTGTAACGGTGGGAAGAATAATAATAAACCCAAGGACAAAGATAATAATGGGAAATAGAATGACAATGTTGGAGAGGGAAAGAAAGAGAAATGTAAGGTAAAGTTTCCTTGTAAACTTTGTACCGATGACCACCTTACACACTTATGCCCCAAACTTGTGGAGGCTGCAAGGCTTTTAAATCTACCGCCCGCTGTGCTGACGAACCCATTCCCACACAATCATCACTTAGCCTCGAGCTCTTCGAACGCCGGAAATGCGTCCGGTGGAAGTCAAAACCCACCGTCGCAAGATGGCGATCATTTTTGCATCAATATGGTCGACGCAAAAATTGATATAGCCACCCGCTCTCGAGATTATAGCTCTTCAAAAGCTAGTACCAGCCTAGAAGCTCCTCCTCCTCCCTCGGAGACGAACTTACAGATCAAGAAACCAGAGCCACGGCCTCGTATTCTGAAAGGAGTACTCAAGCGCTCTACCCACAACCCTAATGCTAGAGCCGCCCAGAACTACTCTATTGTTGAGGATCTGGGCCAAACCCCTTGTGCGATGTCGGCTTTGGAGGTACTCCAGACGTGTCCATCATAGAGGAATGCCTTACTCTCTGCCTTAGGAGCTCTAGAACCTAGTGGATCAAAAGTTATCAAGTTTGTTGTCACGGATGTGAAGCCTCGCTTACCCTACCATGTGGCTTTCCAAATCAACGTGGAGTATTCCAAGTACACTATCAAACGAGCGGTCGTTGATGAAGGTGTTGCCACTTGCGTAATGTCCCTGGTTTGTTGGAAATCTATTGGTTCTCCAACCCTTTCCAAGTCGTCGAACATGTTGACTGTATTTGATGTTCATTCCTTCTACCCTCGTGGTATTCTTCTCACCTTTTCGGTCCAGTTAGGTGGGAAGACGATAGAGGTGGAAGTAGAGGTAGTTGATGCACCTCTCGATTATAACTTGTTACTAGGTCGCAATTGGACCTATGCTATGGTCGTTGTCGTATCGCCTGTTTTTCGCACACTTTGTTTTCCTCATCAGGGAGAGATCGTGACGTTTGACCAATTATCCTTTGCGTACTCTAGTCCAAACACATCTGTTGGATTGTCGTTCCCGGTGATCGACAATTCTCAGCCAGCAACTGAGAATATCGGTGTCAGAATGTATTCTTCCCTCATGGGTACTTTCGAATTCTCGCCACCAATTCACCACGTTTACGCCATGTCTAGTAGGCATGCTTTAGTAGGGAGGTCCATTCCTTTCCGCACTTCCTATCTTGGTGATCCATGGACCCTACCTTCTTTGAATTCGTCGTGTGAAGGTCAGTCGCATGCTGGCATGGCTATGCCACTATCGGCAGTGGAGATTGCGTATCAAGTTGTTCTTGACTCTTCCACCAATCTCGATTTTGTTATCTCGCAAACGAACGAGGAGGATCCCATACTTAGGTCTGTATGGGCCACCTCGTTATCTTGTTCGCATGATTTCTTAGATGAGACTTTGCCTTCGAACGAAGCCATCCTTGAAGCCATGAATGTTTCCAAGAGACCTTGGAATGATATGCATCATCGATCTTATTTCCTCCCAAGTCTTGAAAGAATCAAGCAAGATGATTTTCGGTCTACCCTGAGTGAGATAGTCGGTCACGCCATAGTTCCACTAGTTACGCATGGTATTTATGCCAAAGTAAATATGGCGAGTATCTCTACTACCGTCTCGATCGATATCTCTCGTACCCCTGGCAAGATTGAGAATGTAAATATAGGTGCGGATTGTTCGCCAGAAGAGATTCTGATATACACCAACCTCTTCAAAGAATTTCGAGATGTAATTGCTTGGTCATATGAAGAGATGCTTGGGATCAACCCTCGTATTGTCAAACATGAGATTAGGACTTATCTGGATGCTAAGCCTGTTCAACAATCCCTTAGATCTGTTAATCCTAGGAAGGTCCATGTCATTAAGGTAGAGGTAGAGAAGCTACTTAATGTTGGTTTCATCTACCTGGTTCGCTTGACCGAATGGGTATCCAACCCCGTTCATGTGAATAAAAAGCAAGGAACCATCCATTTGTGTATGTAATTTCATGACCTGAACAAGGCTTGTCCTAAAGATAACTTCCCCACGCCTTTCATTGATCAGATTCTCGATGAGTGTGCGGGAAGCGAAATATTTTCTTTTATGGACGGATTTTTAGGATATAACCAAATCCATATCAAACCTAAGGACCAACACAAGACAACATTTATGTGTTCTTGGGGTACTTTTGCATACCGAAAAATGCCTTTTGGACTGAAAAACGCCTAAGCGACCTTCCAACGTGCCATGACTTTCGCTTTTCACGATCTCAAGAACATAGTCGAAGTTTACCTCGATGATCTTGTTGCTCACTCTCGCAAGAGAGTGGATCATGTTAGACACCTTCGGCTGGTTTTTGAAAGATGTCGTTACTATAGAATACGGTTAAACCCTCACAAATGCCTCTTTTGCATTAGGTCTGGCTGTCTCTTAGGATTCTTAGTTTCTGAGACCGGGATCATGGTAGATCCTCTTAAGGTTGAGACAATACATCAGTTGCCTCCCCCGCGCACGATTAGACAACTTCAAGGTTTACAGGGTAAAGCTAACTTTCTACATCGGTTTATAGTGAATTATGCCAATATCACTAAGGTTTTCATGCGCCTATTGAAGAAACACACTCCTTTTATCTGAGATGAGCAAGCCCATGAGTCTTTAGACGCTTTAAAGAAAGCCTTAGTATCGGCCCCTCTACTGTAATCTCTTGATTACAGTAGAGATTACTTGTTGTATATTGTCGCGTCTAAAGAAACGATTAGTATGGTTCTAGTTCAGGTGGATGATGAACTCCATGAGCACGTCATCTACTATCTCAGTCGAAATTTAGTCGGTCCTGAGCTTAATTACTCCCACATTGAAAATCTAGCTTTGGATGTCGTTCACGCAGTCTAACATTTACGACACTATATATTGCTTTGCAAGACTACTGTGGTTGCGGATGTTAATCCATTTCAATATGTCCTCACTAGGAGTATCATAGGTGGGAAATATAATAAATGGATTGTCATCTTACAAGAATTTGATCTCGACTTTGCTTCGGCCAAGTCTAAGAAATCACTAGTTTTTGCAGAGTTAATATCTGATTTTCCACAATTAGATGAGGATGTTATTCATGTCGATTCATTTGCAGATGAACACATTTTCCTTGTCTCATCATCCGACCCTTGGTATGGAGACATTGTTTTATATCTTCAAACATTGAAGTTCGCTCAACATCTCTCGCGAGATGTTCGACGACATGTTAGATACCAAGCTAAAAAGTATACCATCGTCGGTGACACTTTGTATCGCCAAGGAATAGATAGTATCTTACATCACTGCTTAACTCACAAGGAAGTCGAGTCAGTCCTAAATGATTGCCACAAAGGGGCTTGTGGTGGTCATCTATCCGGGCTTGCAACAGCCCAAAAAATCCTGCAAGTTGGTTACTTCTGGCCCACCATCTTTAAATATTACATCGAAGCAGTTAAGAAGTGTCACCCCTGCCAGGTGTTCACTCAGAAAATGCACTCGCATCCAGCCCCTCTTCACCCAGTCATTATTGTCAGTCCTTTCACCAAGTGGGGGGTAGATTTAGTCAATTGCAACCCAACTTTGGCTGGGGGGCATCAACACATTATCGTAGCTATTGACTACTTTACCAAGTGGACCGAAGCCATGCCTACCATAAAATCCGATGGGAAGACTACAGCCTTCTTCGTGTTCAACCAAATTATCACCCGGTTCGGTATCCCCAGTGAGATTGTCACTGATCATGGCAGTCACTTTCAGAATGAAATGATGGTAGAACTAGCATCCAAGCTAGGGTTTAGACATGGTCACTCATCTCCTTATTACCCCTAGGCAAATGGGCAAGTAGAGGACATCAACAAGTCTCTCAAGACCATTTTGCAAAAAACTGTTAGCCGGAGTAATTTCGATTGGCACATCATGCTATATCCTGCACTTTGGGCATACCAAACCTCGGTCAAGACTGCCACCAGTTTTTCACCTTTTTAGTTTGTACATGGTGTGGAGTCGATAATTCCTATTGAATGTGAAATCCCTTCTCTCAATTTGGCAGTCGAGCTCCTACCTGACACTTTAGATTTAGATCAACGCCTTGTACACTTAAAGAGTCTTGACGAGCAGCGTCGGGATGCCTTTACGACTATCGAGGCAAACAAGAAACGTGTCAAGGTTTAGTACAACAAGTCTATCTTTCCCTAGTTGTATGCCAAGGGTGACTTGGTCCTCTTGTATGACCAAGCCAAAGAACCGCTTAGGGCGGGCAAGTTTAAACCCATGTGGCACGGTCCTTATATCGTGTGACATGCTCTAGAAAAAAGAGCCTACGAGTTGGAATATTATGAAGGGAATAAACTGGTTGAGCCCAGAAATGGGCTCTACTTGAAAAGGTATTATTGCTTGAGCCCTAGGCTTGGGAGAAACCCTTTGTATACTAATGTAAATTTGGTGTATATGCATATTTTTCCCCTTTTCTTTTTGTCTTTGGCTTGCTTATCGAGTTTTCCCTTTTGGTTGGCAGATGTCAATGGAGTCGTCGGTCTACCTATGATTCGTAGATGGAGCCAGTCGTCATACACAGAACTTGGCTTCCGCCACTTGGGTGATTTACTCGCCTGAGGGTCTGCTAGTGTCTTCAAGGGGTATATGCCTAGGGCCATCCACGAATAATGTGGTCAAATATAGCGTCGTCATAGAACTTTTGCGCGATGCCATCTCACATGGTATTCACTCTCTAGAGGTTTGCCTAGATTCTCAGTTAGTAGTATGTTAGTTGAACGGTCGTTACCATGTGTGTGATCCTACATTTCTCTGTCGATTCCTACGGGTACGTCTTTTAGTTAGACAATTTGATTTTATTACATCTTTTCACATCCTTAGAAGTTCTAATCATGTATCTGATGCCTATGCTAATTATGTTTTAGATTGGCATTTGTCACATTAATAAAGTAAAGAAAACCATTAAATCAATGTACATATTGTAAGATATGAGTAAAGTCGAAGGTCCCTTTTTATATATTTCAAAAAATATGGTGTTTATATTACAAAATTGGGGCTAAAAACCTCAAAATACATATACAGTCGATATACATATCCCATAACATATACGCATGTGGCGTCGTATGTGTCTCATGATAGTAAACCATAGCATTTGCGAGATGTCGAAAGAGTCATACCCATGCTCTAGGTACACCAACAACCTATCGCTGCATGGCTTCAGGTAGATCCTCTACCTGAACCATAGGAATCCTCTGTATCAGAGGAGACAAGTTGCCCTGCATGTTCTGTAGGACTCTCTCCGCTTCTCCTCCCACTGCCTCATCTCCCCGGTGCCTTCGTCTATGGCGTAGGAATCCCTTTGGTCATTGCGGACCCACATCTACAGTCACACAAGTATCTAATTAATATTCAAACACCATCCAAAAATATTTTTGTTTCCTTAAATACAAAAATACAAAAAAATGAAATATGTAATAACTTTTACTATGACGTCGTAGGCAGCTCCTAGTGGAAGCGGCATATCTAGGTCCCCTCTAAAATCGATCCCAGCATAGGGATATTCATCTAGAGCAATGATTTGTCTCTGCCACCAGAAGAAAAAATCATCATTGTAGGGTGTCACCACCCTACCTCCCCTCTACCATCTCTGACCTCGATCCACCGTGCCATGGCCGGATCACATGGTCCTCTAGGAAGGATCTCCACTCTGGGTCCCAGACCTAGAACCCACTCAAAAAAGAAGCTGCAAAAGATAGAGGCAAACCCAAAGTTTCTCTTACCCCATTGCTTGCACTATGTCAACTGACCTTTCATATTGGTCAGCAGTGAGGTACACCAATCATAGACAATGGGCCTCGCACACTCCAATGCGTAAAACATAAGTGGTCTCGATGCTTGATGTAGCGAGGTCGATCATATGATCCTGGTAAGCATGAGCACAATAATCTTCAGGCTAAGGTTACCTATAGCCCGGATGGGGATTTGACTTCCCACCATGGGAGTCCCTGCAACACAGTGGGCCTCGATGTACTCCTTGACCTTCATCCCACTCCCTGCCCCCCGTGACTTGAGGTCCACAACCTATCCTCGGTGTGAAAGTCCAGTCAAGAAGTAGATGTCCTCTACTTCGATCCTTAATGGTTGTCCATCAAGAATAAATCTCTCACTATCAGGATCCCAATAGCCCACCAGCATATCCAACAACCTCACTTGGGCCCTCATTCCTTTGAGAGCCCAAAACTTGTACAAACCACATCTTTTTAGAGATGATTCAGCCATTGAATCTCGATCCACTACTACATCTACCTTCTCATGCTCTCGCTCTCTCCATTCCAACACCATCTTGCAAAAAACAAATCATTTTTTAGTTAGAAACCCCTTTTTTTTTTGCCTTTTGCGTACATATACACGACTTTACTTGCCCACAGTCATGGGTAGGGCTTGATATATGCCCTGTGTGGTTCACACAGGGGCGTATATCTAGTCGTATATGCAACCTATTCAGAGAAACCCACGTATACCGAAAACTCCAAATTGTGCCCTCAAAAACTAACAAAATAGAACCTAACTCAAAAGTGTAAACCACTGAATTTGAAGAGGATGGGATGAAGAGTTACCTGATCTAGACAGTTCGTGATTTTGTTGCCTATCACTCCCGCAATCGTCATTTGAATCCTGGAGGTATTTTAGTCCAAATTGTACTATTTGGGTAAAAATGAAAATGATACAGTAATTTTTTATTTTATTACTCTTTATAAGCTATTTTTATCCACTTGATATAGTTTTATGCTATTGTTTTGCCTAACGGACTAATTCAAGAATGGTTTTATGCTGGTTTTTGCAGTTTTGACTCAATTTTCTTGCAGATTTCAACGTCATAGTTGGTCGTTCGTCTCCTCGGGCAGGTGTATTCATAACCTAGCATATAGGATAGGTATCTACTCCATCGTGCATTTTTGCATTATCCTTCGACTACTGTTTTTTACGCCTTAGGTACGAACCCATTTATTGCAACACATAACCCCCCATCTACTATTAATAGCATCGTTAATAAATGGTAGAGACTTACCAAACATGGGTACCCTAGTTAGAACCTCTTTTGTCATTTGGCGCCCATGCCGAGTTTTTTCCTTAGGACCAGGAGTCCATTAAAATTCAATACATGACTTTATGATGAGCCTCATTTCTCATTCATGCACATGCAGCCTTATTACCCGCGGACTCCCAAAAAATGAGTCTCAGTTAAGATCTTTTCCGACTCGTCTAAAAACTAAAAAAATCACCGAGTAATTTGTCCCTTTCACACTCGTTAAAGTTGGACTTGAAATGTCATGAGTGTTAGTTAAACTCTTTTCTGACTCGCTATCAAAAATAGAAAAGATTGCCGAGTGAACTTGTATTTTGCACACTCGTAAATTGGATTTAAAAAGACGTCTATTTGGCACAAGTTTACCCCTTTTTCACACCAAGTAGACTAAAAGATATAAAAAAGGACATTTTTTGGCGTTAATTTGTGATTGCATCTCATGCCCTCGCTTGTAGTATTGAGCCTTTAGTTGGTTCTCGCTTTGCGTTATAAACCGTTGCCTAAGCAGTTTGCATCCTCAACCAAGCAGAGCCTTGTTTATATCCTTCGCAATTTCACAGCCTATACCCTGGAGGGAACATCACCTCGAGTGTCCATCTCCCACATGCATTTCCTTGCATTAAGCATAGGTACGTTCCACTGCTGGAACTAGTTTTGCTTACTTGTGACACTCGTTCCCTCCTCTGTATCACAGCATTCTTTGTTATGAAAAAACAAAAAAAGACGGGCGGGAAGGGAGTACTATATTGTAATTGGCAGCAGTCGTGTCACCTTTGAACAGAGCACAAAGTTATTGAGTCCTTGTGTCATCATAATTTTGGGTTTATCATGGCCTTAGGAAGCTAATCTCGCTATAGAGTTTTCTCTACCGACTGGTTAGTCTTCCAGTCTCTATAGAGAACGTTATTGATGCCTCTTGCATCTAATTGTCACATCATTGAGTCTATGTTGTCGGAGTCAACCATATGTATCATGCTCTTGTTCAAAGGAAGTCTATCAATCTGTGTCAGCCACTCCTCAGAAATCTTGACTTTGCATGTCGACCATACCCTCAGTTTGTCTCAAAATCACATGATACTTCGGTCTTAGCATGCACCCTGGCCCTACTTTCATCATTGGTATGTCACCTTAAACCCAGCAATCGACACTTCATCATTGGTCGTTGACTGGGTGGTTTCCCTTGTGTTCGACGGCAAGACATATATTCACACTTTGGGATTTGTGCAGTGTCTTGGGTACCATTAGCCTTATTGGTGGTTTCCTCGCCTTTGTCAGCAGTTTTTCATCATTGGTCGTTATTCAAAGGGTCTTTTTCGTGTACCGCTTGCATTTGGCACATGCGAAAGATGCACAAGGTCGTTGGTTCATGAACATGTTCTCCGTCCAATCTCCACCAAATCATGAAGCTCCTGCTTTGTTCCTCGTGCTGACTGATAAGAGATGTCTCAATGCTCTCCTTTCAGCGGGTCTCTTTCCATCGACTTCAGCTCATTTATTTTGGATATGGGACCTAGATTTTTATGAGTACCTTGAGGCTTGCAGTCATTAGTGGCAGGCTCTCTCGCCATTGACAGATGGGAATACATCAATGTCTCCTGATCAATGGATTTCTCAAGTGTTTGACACCAACTCCTTTATTCACACTTGTAGAAATGTACTCAGTGCCTTGATACCTACTTTGATTATTGGTAGGTTGTCTCGCGTTTGTTAACAGTATACCTCAATGACCAGTAATCAAACGATGTATCATCCTGTTCGACCTCAACTCATTTATTCACATGATGTAGACTTGCACCCTTGGCGGATAGTGTAGAAGACTTGAAGACATCACTATATGGCCGCAGCTTTCCTAAGTTGTTGCTTCCCCTTCATTGGACCAGTACCTATTTGACTTAAGTGATCATGGGAGATCAGATTGTACTCCGTGGTATACAGATATCTTTAGATTGATTTTGAGACTAGTTTCACTGGGCCTTGTTCGTGACTATGACATATTTTGGCATGTAACCACATTTGTATTTGCCTATTCATGGCCATGAACACTTGTTTGGTATATTTTCCACATGGATCTGCATTGTATTCTTGGAAGCCATGTATGCAAAGTTAGTACATAATGTAATTAGTAATTGAGTTCGTCCAACTGGTCCTCTACCACTCCACTTCTGGGTTATTTATAATGTATTTCGACCATCGCAGATACTCCTCTGATCTCACACATTAGGGGGCATCTGTTATAGCAAGATGTTCCTCACCATTGCTATCTTGCACAGAGGGCCTTTTTCCATTTCCCTGTGTAGACTTATCATCCCCTTTTGATGAATCCAGAGCTAAAAATATACATTTTTCCACATATACGCTCCCTATCTGCTATGCAAGATGCGTATATGTTGGTTACTCCACTACAGCCCGCGTACATCGGGATTTGTGACAAAAAATACAAAATGAGATCAGGTTTCCATGTCACGATAGAAGATCTCTAATCCTTGGCCTTCCATATACTAGAAACGTTTCGAATCGGCCCTTCAGTTGCATTCTGAAGGCTATAAGAGCACAATTTTGAGCTATGGAAAAGAAGAGAAAGAATTCAACTTTGGGAGCAAAGTTACTCTGGAGAAATTACTTCATATTGAGTCTACATCCCTTTGTCCCTCAAATCTGAACACAGTGTTCATCCCCCAAGCTCTTTCCCTATTGCTGAGAGGACCTCATTGCCTCTTTCCTATGATCTTGCCTTTGGTGGAGGATTGAAGTGGTGGAGACCCAGTTGGAAGGAACTTGGTTTCTTGGTTTCGAACCATGCCTACACGGAAGTCTATAATGTTGTCACTTCTGTTGAACAATTATTAATAGAAATACTCATTTCTCGTCCATTGGTATCTTGCAAATATATGATTATTATCCATGGGTGTGTTTGTAATGTTTATTAATGGATTATGCTATATGATGTGCTAACCCCTTTTATATCATCACTATGTACTTGCTTTGCTTGTTTGTTGAGAACTTCTTGCAGGTATAAAGCTTTGGGTCAAAGTGTTCAACAGTGGAACATCATCAAATGTTGGATCGAGGTAGGCCTCTTTCTTATATTTCACATTAGTCTATATAGCATATGTTGGAATTGAATTGATTTCTGCAGTCACACCTGTGTGTTCTGCTTTACCCTTGGCCATAGAGAGTTTTTCCCTTGTAACATCACCCTCAAGAATCAGTGTCCTTTGCCTAGGATTAATGATTTGTTATATTAGTTGCAACATGTCAAGTACTTCACAAAGTTGGATCTAAAATTTAGATACCACTAGGTATGAGTTAAAGAAGAAGACACCTAGAACACCACCTTCAAGACAAGGAAAGGTCTATATAAATGGCCAATAATGCCTTTTGGTTTATGTAATGCACTTGCTACATATGTGTTTGATGAATGGTGTATTGCATCCCTTTCTAAATTCAATTGTGATAGTGTACTTAGATTATATATATGTTTATATCTCTACCTAGGAAGAGAATATATCACATCTCATGCAAGTGTTAGACACTTTGAAAAAGCATTAGCTAGTGAATAACCTTAAGAAATATGAATTTTCGTAGTAGTCATTGGTGTATTTGGGGTATGTAATTGGTGGAGGGGAACTCGAGGTAGATCTCGCGAAGATGGAGGCCATCCTCAAGTGGCCAGTTCCAATCAATATCATTGGAGTTAGGATATTTGTTGGGGAAACATAGTAAATATGGAAGTTTATATCATCCTTTTTCATTGTAGTTGTGTCACTTCATGCCATAACAACTAGTGGTAAGGGTTTCCAACGGGGTAATAACTAGTATAAATATTTCAATGAGTTGAAACAAAAGATCAATCAAGCACCAGTTTTTACTTTACCTAATTTATAGAAGCCTTTCAAAGTTGAGATGGATGCAATTGGATATGATACAGGAGTGGTTTGGATGTAGGGAGGTAAGACGATATCTTATCATTCTAAAATGTTTCATGGTGGAGTTTTGAACTACCCTATGTACGATAAGGAACTCTACACCATGGTTTGAGGCATTAAGAAGTGAAAGCACTATCTAATGGGAAAGAAAACCATTATCCACACTAATCACCAGTCGCTGCAATATTTGCAAGCCGGATGTAAGCTTCGGACGGGGTTTTGCAATAGTTTCATCTAGTCAGCAAATATAAGAACTTAGTCAACACTAATAATTTTGCTACCTTCTTTCAAGGCCAACCACATCCAATATTATAGCTTTGGTAACTATTATATACCTGGATCCTTTTACCCATGATGCATACACAGAGGAGTAAATGGAAGATGAGGACTTTAAAGAGGTGTTTCAATAGCTACGGGACCAATTCATGTAGAAGAAGGTGATGACAGGCTGACTATCATCTCCAGAATGGGTTGCTCTACAAGTTACACAAGCTATATGTTCATAAAGATGAAAGAATGTATCTTGTCAAAGAAGCTCACACCTCTAAGGCTGAAGGGAAGTTTGGTGTTGGAAAGACAATTGTCAACTTACATAGGTATGTGTATTGGCCTAGAATACAAGAAGATGTAGATCAAATTATTAAAGGATCCATACTTTGTTGTACTAGCAAGCTTAGTGATAGAAAGAAAGGTTTATACCATCCTTTACTTGTACCCACTAGACTTGGAATAACATTTCCATGGATTTTGTGGATGGTTTTCCAACAACCGGGAAGGGACATCACTATCTATTTGTGGTAGTTGACATGTTCAACAAGATGTGCATTCTTATACGTTGTAAAAATAACATCAAAGGATAAGAAGCAAAAAACATGTTCTTTGAAAAGGTATGGGTGCATTGTGGGATACCAAGGAGCATCATCTCAGATAGTGATACCATATTTCTTAGTGCCTTTTGGGCTACACTTTGGGAGAATATGGAAACCAGGTTGAAGAGATACATAGCTTTCCATCCACAGATAGATCGGTAGATAGAAGTAGTTAAGTACATGACACTGGTTCAACTTTTGAGGGTTACAATTAGAATCATCTAAAGACCTTGGATGAGCAATTGATTTATATTCAACACTCTTATAACATAGAAGTCCACAAAGCTACTAGTAAGTCCCCTTTTGAATTTTTCTTTGGGTATTTTCCACCATTTCCCTTGGATGTTGTATATGGACAACAAGGAGAAGTGGTGAAATACATCACAAGAGATGCATCGAAACTAGAAAAAAATATTTAAATATTAGGCAGATCCATTTGCAAGTATAGGAGACATTGCCAAAGTCAAAGGAAAAGTACAAGAACCAACATGAGTCAACGTAGAATTGAGAAAACATTCAAGGTGCGAGACAGAGTTTGGTTTCATATGAAAAAAGAAAGGTTATAGGGTCATGATAAGAATATAAAGGCTTTGCGGTATGGTCCTTTTTAAGTATTGGCGAAGGTGACTAGGTGATAATTCCTACAAACTTCATCTACAGCCATATATGCATATTTACTTAGTAGTGAATGCAGAAATTTTGAAACTCTATGAGACTTATATGTTGGATCAGGTAAAAAATGATTAGGTCCTACCTGCTATAAAGGAATTATCACTAGAAGATTAGGTAGATTTGGTAGAAGATATAATTTTGCAAAACAAGTTTGGAACTACTAGACAAGGGAAACTTGAACTTGGGTTGAAAGGGAAACTTCTAAGCAAGGCCAAATGGTACTCCAAACAGAAAGTAGAGGATTCCTCACCTCATTCAATAAAATATTTTGGGCACCAAAATCCTCTCAAAATGGGGAAGTATGATCTGGAATGGATCATTAAATAATTTGTCATCTACTTTCTGGGTGGAAAAAATGGAGGAATTAGCTTGCTACACCCATTTTAGGGGCAACTCTCAGTTTGGTGATTTGGGGTCTAGAAACTTCCAAATCCAGTTTGAGGCATAAATTGACACTTTGGGAGGCCAAAACTTTGTAATCTTAGCTCTTGTTCCCTTTATGTTATTCTAGACATCGAAACTTTTCCAACAGTGCAAAAATCACCTCAAACGAAGTTCATATATGGAAGTTATGCCTGCCGCAAGTTGACCTACCTTGTTGACCACCATGGTACCGAGTGGATGCCATGTCAACCCACATTACTCACACACATGGGGCATAGTCACATGTGAACTTTCAAGAATATTCTAGATGGTTCAAACCCCTAACACTAATTGAGGGTTGAGACAGGAAACTACTCTAACCCTAGATGATTATCAATCTATGTTAAATATTGGGCTACTGGAAAGAGAAGGGGTTCCATTATTTTGGTATTCTTATTGTTCCATTGTTGAGTAGAGCATATAGGAGTGGGATATTAAACCATAAAAAAGGAGGAATAATATTTTGTAGCAGTTATTCAGGCCATAATGTCCATGGAAACTCATGCACCTTTCTTTGTACTTGCATTTCATAACTAAGAAAAAAGAGAGAAAAGCATAGACCTCACCTTCTAGCTAGGTTTTCTCCCACATATGATTTCCCAGGTCATTTGTGTGTAAGGTGTGTTCATTTGCTTGCTTTTTTATTTTCAATTTAAGTTATTTCCATAATTTTGAGCACTACACTAGTAATATTAAATATGGGATCCAAGGTAATAAATTGCATAATAAAATATTTCATAATATTGTGAGATCTCTTGTGAAAACATGTTTTAATGGAGTATCCATGGCAGCTTATAGATTCAATGTTAACATGGAAGCTAAATATGGTGCAAAAAAAAGGTTAAGATGGAAGCTAAACTTGGGTTTAAAGTGAAAACTAAACCTAGTGCTAAAGTGGAAGCTATAAAGGAAACAAAAACTATTACTACATAAGATGTTATAGAGGATGAAAATGTTGGCTCTAAAGTGGAATTAAATCTTGGTGCTAAACTGGAAGAAACAAACAATGACAATGTGGAAGCAAAGCTTGGCACTAAATTGGAAGCAAAAATTGCTACTAAATTGGAAGCCAAATGTGGCATTAACATGGAAGCAAAACTTGGTGAGAAAATGGAAGCAAAACAGGGCTCTATAGTGGAATCCAAACTCAATATGATAGGTAATGCCAAACATGGTACTAACGTGGAAGTTATAACATTAGTAAAGTGCAGCATGATAATGGAAGGGATAATAGAATAAAAATTTGATGTTATGGTAGACATTAAGGTGGAATAAAAATCTTAGAAGTTAAACGTGACACAACCACTATTTCAATATTTGGCATCAAAGTAGGTGCAAAAGTCTTAGTATACACTAAAGTTGGTACAAAAATTGATGCAAAATATGACACAACACCTAAATTGATGTTAAACTTGGCACTATTGTCAGTGCAAAATTCAATGCAAATTTCATATTTTCATTAGCACCAATTTTAGCGCCATATGATCATGTTCAATTGAAAAAAAAATACTTTAAATTATAATGCAAATTTAGGCGTTAATGGCCTATTTTGTTGTGGTGTAGTGATATGATAGTAGGACATGTAAGGAACAAACATGTGTGATTTTGATAATTGGATATGTAAGAATTATCTAATGGTTCCCTCACTCACCAAGTTTACCAAAAAAAGATGCATACTCATCGGTACCTACATGCCCGTTCTCACCATCACCCACCCCAAAAAGCAGTTTTCTTAAAAACTTTGTTCACTCGTGTCAATCGGATCTCAGCTCCTCAATTATTGGAGAAAGAAAAATCCCACTTGACTAAGGCCCTTGAAACCAATGGTTACTCTTTGTCCCAAATCAACAAATCCTTTCTCTATGCTCGCTTTTTGAAGACGAGTTGGAAAGAGCTTAAATTAAACTCGTTTGGGAGTCCTCGGGGTATAAGGAACCATGTTTATGAGTGAGAGATGAGGCTCAGCATAAATTCATGTAATAGCTATGAGGGACTCTCAGTCCTATGGAAAAAATATTTGCATGGGCACCAAGTGAAGTAGGGGATCTAACTAGGGAACCCATGTTTGGTAAGTCTCTACCACTTGATAACGACATGACTTATAGCAGAGGGAAGGTTTTGTGTCGCAAAAAATGGTTTCGTACCTAAGGCAAAAAGAGTGATAGTTATAGGATAATGCAAAAATGCATGATGGAATGGATACCTATCCTATATGTTGGGTAATGAAAATACATGCATGTGGTGATGAACAACCAACATAACATTGAAAACCGCAAGAATCCCTGGTGAAAACTACAAAAACCAACTCAATCCACCTTTGTATTAGTCCATTAGGCGAAAAAAATGGCTCAAAACTATAGAAAGTGGGTAAAAATTGTTTATAAATAGTAACAAAACCAAAAATTACTATACCATTTTGATTTTTTACCCAAATAGTGAAAATTGGACCAAAATACCTTTGAGATTCAAATGGTGATTGTGGAAGCATCAGGCAACGAAATCAAAAATTCTCTGGACCAGGTAATTCTTCTTCCCTTCCTCTTAATTTCTAGTGGATTAAATTTTTAAATTAGGTTTCAAATTTTGAGAAATTTAGGGCACAAATTGTGTAATTCAGTGTACGCAGGCTGTCCCTTATCGGGTCGTGTATACCATGGGTTATATGTGTCTGTGAAAACTACAGAACACGTATACCCAGCCCTATACGCGACTGTAAGCGAAGCAGCTCGCGTACAAGCATGGAATCAAAGATTTCTATGGGTGCTAACTCAAATTTTGACTTGTCTTTGGCTGGATGGTTCTTGAATGGAGAGAAAGAGAGCACAAGGAGGTCGATGTTGTTGTGGATCGAGATCCGGGGGCCCAAATGACCTTAAAGAGATGTGGCTTATATAAATTTTGGGCACTCAAAGGAATGAGGTCTCGGGTGAGGTTGCTCGAGATGCTTGTGGGTTACTGGGACCCTGAGAGTGAAAGCTTCAACCTCAATGGGCAACCATTGAGGATTGAAGTAGAGGATATCTACTTTTTGACTAGATTATCACGCCAGGGAGAGGTTGTAAACCTCAAATCACCAGGAACAGGGAGCGGAATGAAAATAGAGGATTACATAGACGCCACTGTGTAGCAGGGACTCCGAAGGTCAGGAGTCAACTCCCTATCCGGGCGATAAAAAATTCAGCCTCAAGATTGTTGTCCTTGTATTGACCAGGATCACAGGTTTGGCCTCCTTTCACCAGGCATCGAGGCCGCTCATGTTCTATATAGTACAGTGTATGAGACCCACAGTATATGACTAGTGTACCTCACTACTGGCAAATATGAAGAGCGAATTGACAGAGTGAAAACAAGGGAGTAAGAGGAATTTTGGGTTTGCCTCTATCTTATGTAGTTTATTCTTTGAGCGGGTTCCAAGCTTGGAACCTAGAGTCGAGATTATTCTGAGAGGACCTCGCAATCTAGCCATGGCACGGTGGACCAAGGTAATGAGGCAGCAGAGGGGAGGTAGGGTGCCCACACCCTACAATGAGGATTTCTTCTACTGGTCGCAACGACAAGTCATTGCCCTAAATTACTATCCCTATGTGAGGATAGACTTCTGAGGAGATCCGGACATGCCACTTCCACTAGGGTCCGCCTATGGTGACATAGGTATGTCGAATGTTTCTAAATATTTCATTTTTTTGTATTTTTGTATAATAGAACAAAAATATTTTTGGATGGTGCTTAAGTACTAACTAGACACTTGTGTAACGCAAACGTGGGTCCGCGATGGCCAGAAGGGTTTCCTCGACATCAACGGAGGAACCATGGAGACGAGACAGCGAGAGGAGAAGCTGAGAGAGTCCTACAAAACGTGCAGGGAAACCTGTCTCATTTGACTCATACGATTCCCATGGTTCAGGTAGAGGATCTGCCTGAAGCCATGCAGTGACAGGTGGTTAGTGTGCCCAGAGCTTGGGTGTGACTCTTTCAGCGTCTCGCAAACACCGTAGTTTTTTACCATGATACACATCTGGCACCACATGCATAGATGTTTTGGATATTGTAGTACCGGATGTATATGTGTAATGAGGGTATGAGCCCCAATTTTGTACTATAAACACCATATTTTTTGAAATATATATAAAAAGGAATCTTCGGCTTTACTTATATTTTACAGTGTGTACATTGATGAGATGATTTACTTTTCTTTAGTTATGTGACAAATGCCAATCTAAAACGAAATTAGCATAAGCATCGGATACATGATTAGAACTCCTAGGAATGTGATAATAAGTAATAAAATCAAATTGTCGTTCTAAAAGACGTACACGTAGGAATCGTCGGAGTAAAGAAGGATCATGCACGCGGTAACTGTCGTTCAACTGACATACTACTAACTAGGAATCCAGGCGAACCTCTAAAGAGCGAATACCATGTGAGATAGCATCACGCAAAATTTCTATAATGACACTATATTCGACCACATTATTCGTGGATGGACCTAGGCATACGCCACCTGAAGACACCAGTAGACCCTCGAGTGAGTAAACCACCCAAGAGGCAGAAGCCAAGTTTCGTGTATGACAACTAGCCCCATCTGCGAATCCTAGATAGACCTAAGACTCCGTTGACATCTTCCAACCAAGGGAAAACTCAATAAGCAAGCTGAAGATGAAAAGAAAGGGAAAATATATATACACTAAAATACATTAGTATACAAAGAGTTTCGCCCAAACTTGGGGCTCAAGCGTAATATATTTTCAAGTAGAGCCCATTCCTGGGCTCGGCCAACATATTCCCTTCATAATCTTCTAACTGATAGGCTCCTTTTCGTGAACACGTCGCATGATATAAGGATAGTCCCACATGGGTTTAAACTTGCCTGTCCCCAGTGGTTCTTTGGCTTGATCATACAAGAGGACCAAGTCACCCTCAGAGTACAATCGAGGACAGAAAGACTTATCATACTGGACCTTGACACATTTTTTGTTCGCCTCGATAGGTGTAGAGGTGTCTCAACGTTGCTCGTCAAGACTCTCTAGGTGTACAAGGCATCGCTCGAGATCGAAAGTGTCAGGTAGGAGCGCGACTGCCAACTTAAGAAAAGGGATTTCGCATTCAATAAGTAATATAGACTCCACCGTGTACTAAATGGAAAGGGGAAAATCCTGTGGCAGCCTTGACCGAGTTTTGGTATGCCCAGAATGCGGGATATAGCATAATGTGCCAGTCAGATTTACTCTGACTGATAGTTTTTTGCAAAATGGTCTTGAGAGACTTGTTGACGGCCTCTACTTGTCCATTTTTGTGGGGGTAATAAGTAGAAGAATGACCATGTCTAAACCTCATCTTAGATGCTAGCTCTTCCATCATTTCGTTCTAAAAGTGGTTGCCAAATTCCATGATCAGTGACAATCTCACTCGGAATACTGAACCGAGTGATAATTTGATTGAATACGAAGAAGGCGGCAATCTTCCCATTAGATTTAACTGTAGGAATGGCCTCGGCCCACTTAGTAAATTATTCGACGGCCAAGATAATGTGTTGATTCCACCCAGCCGAAGTTGGGTTGCAATCCACGAAGTCCAGCCCCCACTTGGTGAAGGGACCAACGGTAATGACTAGTTGAAGAGGGGTTGGATGTGAGCGCATTTTTCGAGTGAATACCTGGCAGGGGTGACACTTCTTAACTACTTCAATACAATATTTAAATATAGTAGGCCAGAAATAACTGGCTCGCAAAAATTTTTGGGTTGTCGCAAGCCCAGATCGACGACCACCATAAGCCCCACTATGTCAATCATTCAGGATTGACTCGGCCTCTCTATGAGTTAAACAACAACGCAAGATATTGTCAATTCCTCGACGATACAAAGTGTGACCGATGATAGTATAATTCTTAGCTTGGTACCTTACACGTCGTCGATCATCTTGTGAGAGATGTTGAGGGAACTTCAAAGTTTGAAGATAGAGAACAATGTCTCCATTCCAGGAGTCAGACGACGAGACAAGAAAAATGTGTTCATCCGCAAACGAATCAACATGGATAACATCCTAATCTAATCGTGGAAAATTGGATATTAACTCCGCGAAGACTAGAGATTTTCTGGATTTCGCAGAAGCGAAATCGAGATCAAACTCTTGTAAAATGACAATCCTTTTATTATATTTCCCCCCTATGATACGCCTGGTAAGGATGTATTGAAATGGACTAACATTGGCAACCACAGTAGTCTTGCAAAGTAATATATAACGACACAAACGCTGGACTGCGTGGACGGCAGCCAAAGCTAGCTTTTCAGCATGGGAATAATTAAGTTCAGGACCAACTAAGTTTCAACTGAGATAGTAGATGATGTGCTCGTAGAGCTCATCATTCTCCTGAACCAAAACCATACCAATCATATCCTCAGACAAAGCAAGTAATCCCTACTATATTTAGGAGACTTCAGCAGAGGCACCGATACCAAGGCTTTCTTCAAAGCATCGAAGGACCTCTAGGCTCTCTCATCCCAGATAAAAGGGGTGTCCTTCTTCAAAAGACGCATGAAACCCTTAGTGATAATGGCATACTTTACTATCAACCGACGAAGAAAGTTAGCTTTCCCCTGTAAACCTTGAAGTTGTCTAATCGTGCACGGGGGAGGCAATCAAAGTATTGCCTCAACCTTTAGTGGATCTACCGTGATCCCAGTCTCAGAAACGAGAAATCCCAAAAGACGACTAGACCTAACGCAAAAGATGCACTTGTGAGGGTTCAACCGGATTCTATAGTACCGGCATCTCTCGAAAACAAGTCGAAGGTGCGTAGCGTGATCTGCTCTCTTGCGAGGGTGAGCAGCAATATCATCAAGGTAAACTTCAACTATGTGCTTAAGATTGTGAAAAGTGAAGGTCATGGCACGCTGAAAGGTTGCTCTAGTGTTTTTAAGGCTGAAAGGCATTTTCCGATATGCGAAATTACCCCAAGGACAAATAAATGTCATCTTGTGTTGATCCTCAAGTTTAATTTGAATTTGGTTATATCCTGAAAATCCATCCAAAAAATAAAATACTTTGCTTCCCGCACACTCATCAAGAATCTGATCGATGAAAGGTGTCAAGAAGTTGTCTTTAAGACATGCCTTGTTCAAGTCACAAAATTCTTTACATACACGGATAGTTCCTTGCTTCTTATTCATCGGAACGGGGTTGGATACCCATTTAGTCAAGGGAACCAGGCAGATGAATCCAGCATTAAGTACCTTCTCCACCTTTACCTTAATAGCAGCGGCCTTTCGGGGATTGACAGCTCTAAGAACTTGTCAAACTAGTTTAGCATCCAGATAAGTTCTAATCTCATGTTCGACAATATGAGGGTCGATTACTGGCATCTCTTCATATGACCAAGCAAATACATCTTGGAATTCCTTGAAGAGTTCATTGTAAATCATGATTTCTTTTGGCGAACAATCTGCACTAACATTTACATTTTCAACCTTGCCCGGGGTACGAGAGATATCGATCGTGACAGTGGGAGAAATACTCACCATATTTCCTTCAGCATAGATGTTGTGCATATCAAGTGGAACTACGGTGTGACTGACTATATCACTCGAAGTAGATTGAAAGTCATCTTCTTCAATTCTTTCAAGCTCTGGGAGAAAATAAGAGCGGTGGTGCATATCATCCCAAGGTTTGTTAAAACACTTCATGGCTTCGATGATAGATTCGTTTGAAGCCAAAGTCTCACTGAGGTAGACATATGAATAGGACAACGAAGTGTGCCACATGGGCCTAAGAACGGGATCCTCCTCGTTCGTCAGCAAGGTAACATGATCGGGGTCGGTACAAGAGTCAAGAACAACTTGATACGCAATCTTCGTTGTTGATAGTGGCATGGCCATTTCGGCATGTAACCGACCTTCACAAGACAAATTTGGGGAAGGTAGGGTCCATGGATCACTAAAATAAGAAGTGTGGAAAGGAATGGACCTTCCTGTCGAGATGGGCCTAATGGACATGGCGTAAACATGATGACTCGGTGTCGTGAAGTCGAAAGTACCCATAAGGGAAGAATGCATTCTGAAACTAATATTCTCAGTTGTCGGCTGAGAATTGTCGATCACAGGGATTGACGATCCAATAGATGCATTAGGACTAGAGTACGCAAAGGATAATTGGTCAATCATCATGATCTTCCCTTCATGAGGAAAACAAAGAGTACGGAAGACGGACGATATGATGATGACCATAGCATAGGTCCAATTGTGTCCTAGTAACAAGTTATAATCTAGAGGCACATCAACTACCTCGACCTCCACCTCTATTGTCTTCCCACCTAACTAGACCAGAAAGGCAGGAAGAATACCATGAGGGCAGAAGGAATGACCGTCAAAAGTAGTCAACATGTTTGATGACTTAGAAAGAGTCGAAGAACCGAGAGCTTTACAATAGATTAGGGACATCACACACATAGCAGCACCTTCATCAACAATTGCACGCTTGATGCTATACTTTTAGTACTCCACGTGGATTTGGAATGCCACACAGTAAGGCAAGCAAGGCTTCACATCTATGACGTCAAACTTGATAACTTTTGAGCCACTGGGTTCTAGAGCTCCTAAATCATATAGTAAGGCATTCCTTTATGAAGGACACGTCTGGATTACCTCCAAAGACAACATCGCACAAGGGGTCTGACCCAGGTCCTCAACAATAGAGTAGTTCTAGGTGGCTCTAGCATTTGGATTGTGGGTAGAGCACTTGAGTACTCCTTTCGGAATATGAGGCGGTGGCTCTAGTTTTTCAATCTGTAAATTTGTCTCTGAAGGGGGAAGAGGAGATTCTAGACCAGGAATAGCTTGTGAAGAGCTATAATATCAAGATCGAGTGGCTACATTAACTTTCGCATCAACCATATTGATACACAAACTGTCTTCATCTTGCAATGGTGGGTTTTGACTCCCACCAGTCGCATTTTCGGCATTTGAGGAGATCGAGGCCATGTGTTGGTTATGAGGAAATGGATTTGTCAGCACGGCGGGCGGTAGAGATAATATCCTCGTAGCTTCCGCATGTTTGGGGCATAAATGGGTAAGGTGATCATCTGTGCAAAGCTTACAAAGAAACTTCACCTTACGTATTTCTCGTTTTTCCCCTCCAGCATCATTATTCATCTTCTCGTTATTACCATTATCCTTGGGTTTATTAGCAATTTTCCCACCCTTACGATTATTACGTCTTTTACTCTTACTCTCGCCTGGTTGTTGGTTACCATTTGGGTTTATCGATGATTGCACGGAGTATACATCTTCCAACTAAGTGGGGTTGGAAGACACAAACGAAGTTGTCCCTCCTGCAAACTGGTTTAGAGATAACTCTTTCAAATGGCTTGTCACCAAGTCTGTAGACTTTACATTGGCGGTACGTACAATTCCATCGGCATGATGTCCGGCCTTTTGTATAGGGTCATCAGTTGACTGCAGTGCATTCAGAAGAATGTGGTATAACATCCTAGACTAAGCATATATCAGATCTAACTGTTGGGCTTTAAAAATCACTTCTTCCTCAGTGGTAACCCCAGTAGTAGCAACATCCTTTGAGATAGAAGGGTGCAAAGACTTAAGGAACCATTCTAAAAGAAAGGTCGGGGGTATGGAGGTCTTAATCAACCTCTTTCATCTACGTCACTCCTAGATATGATCCAAGATATGAGTGTTTGTGTCCTGGCGTAAAGTCGACAGAAGTTCTAGACCAGCATCGTAATGAATTGACAATTGGAAGTGGTTAAGGAAGACCAATACCATCTGACTAAAGGTCCCATATGCCCCCCTAGGTAGCTCAATATACAATTTCACAGCAACTCCAATAAGGGTGATTTGAAATAATCTTAACCGAATAGAATCGTCATTAAGGGAATTCGAGGAGCACCATAGGTGAAAGATACTAACGTGATCACCAGAATCCTCTCCATTCTTACCTTCGAACTTCAGAATGTAAAAGGAAGCTTGGTGGGGACGAGGTGCCATGTAGGATCATGACTCACAGGGTCGTTCATCAACTTAGAAGAGTTTGGCAGATTAAGTGTGGCCAGAAAAGGGAGACGGGGTTGCGGCATCTAGCCCGAAGCTCCCAGGAAAGATTGTGCTTGAAGAACTGCAGCCCATCCAGGGTTCTAGTAAGCACCATGTCTGGGATTGTAAGGCCCTCCCTCGAGCTGATCCATAAAGGGTTGGTTAGGCATCATTCCAATAGGAATGTTCTCTTGGAGTTTATAAAAACTGCCCCCAGCCGGATTGGATCCGGGTTGGGGGTTGCCCAAAGCGTGAAACTGACCTCCTCTGGGTGGGAATCCGGAGGATAGAGGTGGATTCGTCATGCCAAACGTATAGGTCAGACTCGGCACTTAGGAGGTAGGGGTATAGGATGGAACTTGAGCAGAAGCCTTTCCGCCAGGTTGGTTGCTCCACCCAGAAGTAGGAGGATTAGACCTGGGGTTAAAAGCAGGAATGCCTCCCATACTAGGAGTTGTTTGAGGAACTTGATAACCACCAAACAAAAAAGGAGTATAAGGAGGTGTAGTGCCCCCAAGCCCAATGCTATCATTAGTGTCGGCAACTAGGATGGTGCTCGAAAAATGTGAAGTAAAGTTCTACATACCATAGGAAAAAGGACTAGAGGCCATAGGGATGGACTGAACATTATAGCCCGGTGAG
>JASDQU010104357.1:144915-155747 GCA_032191745.1 Picea mariana | reverse complement strand
GCAATGTAATGAGACATGAAGAGAAGTATTGTAATTTGGAGCGGTAGCTCAATAGGAGGATGCCCCCTCGAAGAGGCAAGTGAACAGGAGAGGATCCCTTCCATAATAGGATCCATTGTATGGTGTTGCCCTACCTCAAGGGTTTGGTAATAATAAAGTGTGGTTTCTTCTATCTCTGCTCTATGGATCTATTTTGTATTCAGTAATTGTGGTGATTATATTTGTAGATATATTCAGGTTCATAACAATACATTACAAAACACCTAACACTAGCATCATTAGGTCTTCCATACATGCACGCCTCGCCTACTTCTCTTACACGTGCTACTTTTCCTTTCATTTGTCCTTTCCTCCTTGCATGCTTCTACTCCAAAAACAACCTTTCTTCCTGAATCGACCTGCATCCAACATGCCCCCAACACTGACATGTGGTTCATCTCGAGCCACCTAAACCTTTTTCACTTCTTCAACGGCTCCTGTGAGAGTCTGGAACTTCTCTGTGAGTTCCTTTTCTTGTGATTGAGCCTGTGCGGTATTTTCTTTGAGTGCATCCACTACTTGCACTATAACCTCCTTGCTGATCATATTTGCACACTTTGCCTAAATTTGTGCCATGTTATTCTTTGCCTCTTCTGCCTGTTCAATGACCTACACTTCCCGCTCTTGGTGCGGTTCCATTTAAGCTTGCCGATCCTTCTTCTGTGTCTATGTGACTATGCATTCTGCTTGCAACTTATTCATATCTAGTGCTCCTTTGAGGCTCTCAATAATCTACATCATCTTTTGCCTCTGCTTGAGGTCCTAGATACCTGCACTTATATTTTCCTCTTCCAGGTCCCACTGCTAGACATGTTGATCCTCTTCCATCTTTGTCCATAGCTGCGCTGCTTTCTCAAACAAGTCGAGAGATGTGATTACTTGTCATTCCATTTCCTCCATCTACATTGTTTCTTCCTGCTTCCTCTGCTCCTTACCTCTGGGGGAGTGGTAGGGATGAGTTGTTCCCAAATGTTATCTATCTCCTGCTTTTACTGGTCAATTGTTTTCACAATTTGATCAATCTCCCGCGTCATCATGAGATCTGTTGTTTACGTGCTCTTTGGAATTCTGTCATAGGCTACAACCAATCCTTGATCGAGCCTATATGCATGATCATTCTCATCCTTGGTATCAAGCTTAACCTTCTCAAGAAACAACTCTAACGTTTCTATACTGTCCTTCGTCTGCTACAATTCTTCTGTGTCTGTGTGTGCGCACGACTGTACCTCTTGCGTAATGCTGACTTGTAGTTTATACAATGCCTTGGTTAGTATCCACATCATTACCAACTGTATTTGGGCCAGGTCTTTCAATGGTGTCTGGCCTACAATTTCATCCATGCACAACATGTTGGATGTCACATTGCCATTGTTGTGCCATTGTCTAGATCATATCCTGCTCGCTTGGCGCAACCTTGGCTCATGCCTGTGATGCTGCGGGGACTGACTCCATTTCTCTCCTTTCTCTTTGTGTTTCTATGATCTGATCGAGAATTTGCCTCATATAGGCCATCTCATATTGAATCTTGTCCCTTTTGTGTTGGGCTTCATCAAAATCCTCTGTTGTTTGATCCTAGACCATTTGGGCCACAAGGTCTGTGTTGTCCTTAGTGATTGTGTATTCTGGTGGTGTTTTGTGTTCCTTAAGTTTTCTTGCATGCACCCTTGTTTGTATGATTGGTCTCTTGTTTGAGCCTTTCTCCTGTTGAGTATCACTTGATGTGGTCCCCTGTGCTATCTTAGTCTATTTTTTCCATTTTTGCAACGCCTGGGTGTTGTTCTTCTTTCTTGCCTGGGTACCTTTCTTGGACGCACCCCCTTTCTTCTGTTGCACTGGGTTCTGACCTGGATTTGGATTCTCGAGCACCATTTTGTCTCCTACATGTGTCTATTGTTTCCCTACATCAACGTCCTTATCCGTGGACATCTCTTGATTCATGGTTGGAACCCTCCAGTCATCGTGCCTATCCTTGATGGCCATTTCTATGTCTTCTTCCTTGATGCAGTACTGTAGCCATTTGTTCTCGGCGGTCCTTCCATGCTTGGATCCATACTGTATGTCTGGCCACTTTAAAGTTGGCTATGCCTCGATATTGTGTGATCACTTTTGGCATCTGCAAGTCATTGTAATACCCTACGAACATGCATGCATTCACACTTTTGTTCTTAGGGTTTGAAGTGCTCCCCAATGATAGGTTTCATTGCATGGAAACAAGTGCATCTCTCGAAAAAGTATGTATGCTTCAACTCCTTCCATCTGACCAAGGTGATGAGTATGAGTAGCCAAGAATAGTGAAATTATGTCCCTAGGTCCTGCACGTCTTTGTAGTCTTCCAGGAATAGATTTAACAAGTACGGGGCCCAACTAAGTACAATGCCCTCTGCACACTGTGATGCCACTGCGATGACCCTAACAGGGACTTCCTCCTTGCGACACTTCCAGAGTAACTTGCATGCCATGATTTTTTTGGCCATCCTTGTGGCTGTGTCACTAATGCACTTAATTATGATTCCACATGACCCTCTTTCTATACCATATGTATTCTTCATTTCCTCGACCAATACCTTTTCTTTCATTTTTTCATTGAGGAACTATGCGAGTGTCTCCCTTGAGATGGAAACCCTGTAATATATGTAAATATATCTACATATATTGAGGTAGGATCTTCCACCCATAGGTATCCTTTGTGGGTATCTTCCATTAGCTGATTGACGCAGTTGGTTACGTCTTGACCCCTTCCAAAGTGAAAGATCTCCAATAGGCCTAGAATCCCAGTTTTGGCAAGTCTGACTTCCCACTGTTTTGGTTGGTTAATTGGTTCACTGAAGTGTCCTATACCCACAGTATCCAGGTAAAATTTCTTGGAAAACTGTGGAAACTTTTCCTTGTCGGTCACATCATGGTCCGAGTACTGTAGTTTTTCCATGTGGCTTAACAGGTTACCCGCGACACACACCCCTTTTGGAAAGTGCAACAAGACTATGGTTGTGACAGTCTTCCTATGCGGTGATATCCCTATTGGTTGCTTGCCCTTCCACTATGGTTGTTGACTCAAGGTTCCAACCTCCATTTTTCTCTCTTCTTCATACTCCTCTACTCGTCCATTGACATCTTCTACTATGCCATCCTATGGTCATTTCGACGCGGTAGTGTGTGACCTTCTGGTGCGACCATTTCTATCTGGTTTGGGACTGTCCCATTAACCTTCGAGGATTTTTTAGGGATTTTAGAGCGCAAAGGATTTCCTCCATCCTAGGTCTACTAGCTCTTTCCTACTTCCAGCATATCGATATCCATGCCCACATATGTTGTCTGTTGATTTTCATCCACCATTGGTGTGGGGATTCCTAACTCCATATTGGGCAATGGGATTTTGTCCATGTTGACGAATTTCAGAGGCTKAGGTGTTTTTTTTTCGCTTCCTTGTGGCTGCTGTGGTGCTCTAAAGTTGCTTCAAGGTAGCATACAAGCCTGGCTCGACGCTCCTAGCTTGGGTGGTTCCATGGTGGTAAATATGTTCTCCATTGAGCTTAGTTGGATCTATAACTTCTGCAACCTCACTCTCTACTGTGTATACTCTATCACTCTGTGATTTTTCTAATTTCACAATAACGTTTCTGATCCCCACATGCTTTCTTTATATAGGAATCATGTGAAAATTCTTGAAGATGTTACCCAAGTTGCATATTGAATGAACTGACACTTCTTTTGTTATTTCCATTGAATTCCCTTGATGTCACCAGTTGGTGCGATTAATGTGGCATCCCATCAATCGTTCTTGTCATTAAATTTTTATATCCATCGTCCATTGGCGCCTATCTTCCATACCTTCCATTTCTACTATTTTTGCCTTTTTGTGACCGTTGGTCCTTTCTTCGTCGTGCTAATGTTTCCGAGTGCATGTGCACATTCTCTTTTTGGCACACTACCCATTTGTTGTTATATTTTGATGTACTCCGCGGTAACCCCTCTATTTTGTTTTTGTAACTAGGGGAATCAGTAGTGGCGAATGTATCGTACTCGCGTGACACAGGGTCAAATCATGCTAGATACCTTATAACCGCTAAGGAGAATTGCACAAACCGCAATCACATCTCTGGATAAATCAGGGTGAGAATTGAACTTGAGGGTTCATTTTTTCATTTTCTTCCATTTACATGACACATGCCAATCCATCTACACCCCTATGGGTTGTGGTAACCCCTCTATTGCTGCTATCGTTTTTTTTTTTTTAAATGCTAGGAGGTTGACTGTTCCTATATAGCTTCAATCGAATTCCATTGATCATCCCTCTAATTTCTATCCTACTAAATCCTACAACTATACATCTCCCCCATCTGTGACAGTCTTTACTTCATTTGTTCCCAACCAATGAATTTTGAGTTTTCCTGGGTGTTGAAGAGATTTGTTGTCATACACCAAGATTAGGTCTCCCTCCTTGAAATTTTTCCTCTTGATATGTCTATCATGCCAAGCTTTGTCACTTTCTTTCTGTACTTTTTGGTGAAGCCCTGCTAGAATCCTATCTTCTTCCATGATCATCAACTTACTTAACCTTTCTTGTACTATGCCTTTCTCTGGCATGTTTGTAATTGTTTCGATGCACATACTAGTTACCCGAAATTCTAATGGAACCACTACTTCTTGTCCATACACCAATCTAAATGGTGTCTTCCCTGTCAATTTTTTTCATGTGGTCCTGTATGCCCACAATATTGTTGGTATATTCAAGTCCCAATCATCCCTATTAACATTGTATATCTTTGTCTGTGCATTTTTGAGGATCTTATTAAATGATTCCACCATTCCATTCACTTGAGGATGATATGGTGTACTCTTTTGATGATAAACTTAAAACTCCTCAGTCATAGCCTTAATAGTTATATTAATGAAGTGAGTTCCTAGGTCACTCGTCAAAATCCTTGGGCATCCAAATCTAGTCATCACATGCTCAAACAAGAAGTCTGTTGCTGTCTTTGTGCTGCAATCTTTTATTGGTGCTGCTTCTGCCCATCTTGTCAAGTATTCTATCGTGGTAATAATGTACCTTGCTCCTGATCTCTTCGCTGGTGGGTTAATTGGTCCCACAAAATCTATTGCCATTTGTTGAATACCTACAAGGTTACTTGTGGTATCAGGGGCATCTTGTCTCTTCTGTTTGATTTTCCAACCCTCTGACATGCATGACATCTCTGGCAGTAGTCCTTTGAATCTTTGTTAATAATAAACCACCATAGTCCTGTGCACAATACCTTATGTGTGGTAGATTTAACTACATAATCTCATCCTACTATTCCCTCATGGGATTCTACTAAAATCCTAGGTCTTTCATGTTCTAGCACACATCTTCTCAAGATGTTGTCTGCACCCATATTGTATAAGAGTCCCAGAATCAATTGATAGTCTGCAACCCTGACTACCAGATTTTTCTTCTACGTGGTGTTGAATTCTTGTGGTACAATCCCTGTACTCAAGTATTGAAGGATGTCTGTGAAATATTCATTGACTATTTGGACTGAAAATAACTGTGCATTGGGAATGATGTCCTCTAGATTCATAGGTTCCTCTCCATTAGTGATCCTCGACAGGTGATCAAGTCATACATTCAACTTCCCTGGATTGACTATCACTTCAAAGTCAAATTCTTGAAACAAAAATAACCATTGACAAATTCTCCCTCCCAAAATTGGCTTGTTGAAGAGGTATTTGAGATATGAACAGTTAGTGAAAATATTAAAATGTTTTCCCAGTAAGTAATGTATGAAATTCTAAAGTGCATATACCATAGCTAAGCCTTCCCTCTCTGTGGTATTGTATTTCTACTCTGATTCTAAGAATTTTCTACTAGCAAATGATATCATATGGTCCAATTATCCTACTCCTGCTTGTGCCAGAATAGTTCCAAGTGCTATGGCCAATGCATCTACATGCACATGGAATGTCTTTTCCCAATCTGGGAATACTAGTATTGGTGCGATTACCATCTTCTGTTTCAGGGTGTCCAATCCGCAATGACAATCCTCATTCCACTAAAACTTGGTGTCTTTCCTTAACCATTTATTCATTGGCACAATGATCTGTGCATACCCTTTTATAAATCTCCTATAGTATCCCATGTGTCCCAATGTTGCTCTTGACAGACTGATTTTGGTGGTGGTAGATTAACAATTACTGCAATCTTGGTAGGATCTACTAGCAAGCCTTGTTTTCATACTATATGGCCCAATAATATCCCAAAGGGTGTTTCGAAAATGAACTTCTTGATGTTTAACAATATCTGACACTGCCAACATATTTATAACATCAACCTAAAGACCCCTACATGGTATTTCAACAGACTATAGAATTTCCAATCATCCATATATACCTCTAGAAACTAGTGGATGAGTTCTTTGAATGCAGCTATGACTACTACGGAAAATACTACTGGTGCATTCTTTAGTCCAAAAAACATGATCGTGTATTGTTGGGATCCCCATTCTATGGAAAAAGTAGTCTTGTATCTTTCTTCTGGGTCTATCTCGATCTGATGGTATCCTGAGAATCCATCGGTGAATGAATAGGATTCTTGTCCTCCTACGTTCTCCAACACCTCATCTGTGAAAGGAGTAGGGAAGAGATCATGTAGGCACACATCATTCAACTTCCTTAGGTTGACACATATCCTTATCCCTCCCTTATTATTCTCTTGAACTACCATAGGGCTTACCCATTCATATTCCTCTACAAATTCTATGATTCCAGCCTCCAACATCCTATCGATTTTGACTTTGAATTTTTGCTTATAGATCGAATTTAGTCTATATGGTCACTATCTGATTGGTCTTACCTTCTCTTTGAGAGGTATCTTCATTTCACCTAGCTCTCCTATTATGCCTTTCATTTATGTGAACGTTGTTGGGAACAGGTCATTGTACTCGTGGAATAACTCTATTATGCTTTCCACTATTTTCTCATCCCAATAGCCTCCAATGTGGCCATTTTGGGATTCTCAACTGTCCCAATGTTGAATTTCTTCACCTTGATCAACAAAACAATTAATTATAATTATAGAGGTGTAATTTCCACTTCTCTTTCGCCCCCAACTTCCTCAATCTGAATATCTCATGGGTCATCTTCATTTGGTGCTTCTTCCTGCACGTGGTAGTATGACCATAATTATCTTACTATCTATCTGTTCTGTTGTTGATCCTCTATTATGAGTTCAACTTCCTGTTATTTAAGGAATATTTCCCCTCTTATTTGTTTAAGTGATCATTCTATGTTGGGGTTCTCATGTTCAAATGAGAAAGTGACTGTAAAATTATGTTGTAATCCTGTCTAGTTTGTAGTTCCTCTGGGCGATTCTTGGTCTGTATACCAGTTTGTTGGGACCCCTTCTAATGTGTGAAAAAAATGATGAGGCCATTTCTCTAGTGGTGTCATCCTCCATAAAATTTTTCACTTCTCTAAGTGTTCTTCTGGTGCCCCATGTCCATCATAGTTCTGCAGTTGGTTTCTTCCCCGTTCTACACCAAACCTGATGCACAATAATTGCTTACATTGGTGCCAGTCCTTGATTGTTTCTTTATGTGCACCCCACCATCTTGTAGATGTTTCATTGACTACTATATCCAATGCTAAGAGCCCTTGATTCTCTAATACTTCATCTTCATAGCATGTTAAGAATTCTTTTAATTCATTCACCCCATGGAAGATGATAGGTTCCCTTATCTTCGTACCTACCCATCTTACTACACTGTCTATTCTTGCGCATCTTCTTGTGGAGACTTCGTGTAACCTCTACTTCTAGTTTTCTAAGTCCATATATGATTTTGATGCACATGAGGTGATGGTTCTCCAACTGAGTACCCCATCCGCACTCGAGTTCACATAATCGTCTTCTCGTGTAGTTGTTCTATACAACTGGTTGATTTCCTCCAGGTCCAAGCATGTAGGTTCTACAAACATTTCCCCTTCTGATGGGTCCAATGGTGTAATGAATCTGTATTCCCTTGACTCGAATGCCATCTTCCTTGTCTTTAAGTTTATGGTGGCTTGATTTTCAAATGCCCAATCCAAGCCAAGCAATGTTGGATAAGGTGTTGTGCCATCCACTATCTCTATTACTTCGAAGTCGGCTTTAGTGAGCACTCCATCCAGATCTATTGTTACCCCTTTTAGTTTCCCAATTGGTAAAAATATGTGTTGATTCACTAGTTTTAGCTGAATCGGTGAATATCGTAATGTGGGTTCTCCCATACATTTCCATGTCTTATTAGGTAGCACATTTACTTTGGATCCTAAATCTAGTATAATATCTCCCATATTGAAATCCCCAATGTTGGCATTCAGTTTGAATTATTTTCTTGTTCTCCTCCTTGTATGTAGATGATTAACTGTTTTATGTTCTATCTTTCCTTCTTCCTCTATGCTACATTTCTAGCATATTTTGTAATACTTTAACAGAGGATGGATCATTTAGTAGTTTCACACAGGATTGCAAAAAAACTTTAATTGTACTTGTCCCAGGGGCTGTGCTTCTCTAGTGTGGTCCAACGATGGAGACATATCGTACTCTGGTACTTTCTTATTATGCTATGCAGTTGATTTCAATGCAATATATGGCTTCAGGAATCCTTGCCTAGCTTGTTTTAATATCTCCTTTTCATTATGCACATCTAATTGCTTCTTTGGTTTGACATTCTTCTTCACCCATTGGTGTTGTGTTGGATCTTGTCTTACTACGTTGTTGCCTATTTTATCTCCTCCTCGCATAACTATGTTGATGTTTCTTCCTTCATCTCTTGCTTTTGTTGAAATCCACTGAATGTTATGATTGTTCTGATTTCTCTTTTTCTGGATATTCCCCAATAGTGTAAGGCATTCTTCTGTGTCATGATCTGATGTGCAAAAATACATACACATTGTTCGTTGGAGTGGACAATTGTGTCATACCACTGTTCTTGGTTGTTGATAGTTGTGGCATACCAGTGGTCCTCTACCTTTTTCTCTTCCTCTTGTTCTTCCTCCACCTCTGTATCCAACTCGATCTCCTCATGGTGCATTGTATTGGGGCACCTGGTTATACTGTGTAGGATTATAGTGTGGCTACGCGATATTGTACTACAACTGTGTAATGTTATATTACTTCTACACAATGTTATACTACTACTACGCAGTGTTATATGGGGCTGGTACTTAGTCCAAAAGGCAACGCAACACACAGAGTGTACTGCATAGTCTTACTCGAGATAACTCTATGGGTGGCTGAAATACTCAGGTGTTTGCAACTTGGGAATGAGTGGAGATTTATGGTTGTACTATGTAATATTTATTCATTTGGTATAACATCTAATTATAACAGTCATTCTATTCATGCAGGTGGAATATCATACCTAACCAATGAATTCATTAATCTACCATTCAACATTTAACAATAAATAAATACACATACATTCATTCACATAACACATGTGTTACTGTGGTTCACCCCCTCCTGGGATACGTCCACAAATATCTAGCTCTCAAGCTTCTTATTATGGTTCATTAATATATCACGCCACGTGTGTTTACAATCTTAGATCTCACTCTCCTCAACAGGCTTTTCGATCCCTGTGAGGATGACTAGATCACACTAGGCTCCTTAGCCTGCAATCTAACCCTTAGGATTGAGTTTCTCACTACATCCCTATCTCACCATCTTAATGACTCATACCGTTCTTACAATTCTCTCTTCCTCTGTGTATGTTTGTATGTATATCTCTCTATATGCCCTCCTTTTCCCTCTAAGTGCTACTTATTTATATCCTTGGCTCATCAGCCGTTACAATACATTACAAAAACCCTAAACCTAGTGTCATTAGTTCTTCCTTGAATGCACGCCTCACCTGCTTCTCTTACACATGCTTCTTTTCCTTCAAGTTATCCTTTCCTCCTTGCATTCTTCTCCTCCAAAAATATCCTTTCTTCCTGACTCGACCTGCATCCAACAACAATCTTAGAGAACCTTTCTATAAATTTTCTTTAGTAACTAGCTAATCCCGCAAAAGATATGACTTTTCAAACATTCCTGGGTGTTGGCCATCCTCTAATGGCTCCAATATTCTCTGTATCTCCTTCTATACTTTCTTTTGAAATAATGTGTCCTAAGTAATGGATCTGTTCTTAGTAAAAAAAACACTTACTAAGCTTGGAATATAATTGATGTTCCCTCAACATTTGCAATATCAATATTTGGTGATGTTCATGCTCTTCCTTTGACTTAGAATATATAAGCATGTTATCCAAGAATGCTGTGAAAAACTTATCCAAATAATTTATGAATATGCCATTCATTAAGAACATAAAGACAACTGGTGCATTGGTTAACCCAAATGGCACCATTACAAATTCATAATGCCCATACCTAGTTCTAAAGGATGTATTATTGATGTCTTCTTCCTTGATTCTTACCTGATGGTATCTTGATCTCAAGTCTATCTTTGAAAATATGTTTGCTCCTCTTATTTGATCAAAGAGGTCATCGATTCTAGGTTGAGGGTATTTGTTCTTCAGAGTGGCTTTATACAACTATCTAAAGTCAATACAGAGCCTCAAAGTTCTGTCCTTGTTTTTGACAAAGAGTACAGGTGCTCCACAAGGTGAAACACTTGGATATATGTACCCTTTCTTCAACACTTCTTCCAAATACATTTGTAATTCTTTTAATTATGGTGTACTCATTATGTAAGGTGTTTTTGATATTGGGGAATATCATGGTACTAAATCAATAGAGAAATCTATCTCCCTCTTTGGTGGAAACCATGGTATTT
>JASDQU010104357.1:100947-135421 GCA_032191745.1 Picea mariana | reverse complement strand
GACTTCTTAAAAGGTTCTACTTCTAGAAGATTCCTCCTCTAGAATGTTCTTAGGTGATGGTAGCACTATATAAAGGGGTTCAAGCAATGTAATGAGACATGAAGAGAATTATTGTATTTGGAGCTGAAGCTCATTAGGAGGTTTCCCCCTCGAAGAGGCAAGGGAACAGGAGAGGATCCCTTCCATAATAGGATCCATTGTATGGTATTGCCCTACCTCAAGGGTTTGATAATAATATTGTGTGGTTTCTTCTATCTTTCTTTGTGGATCTATTGTGTATTCAGTAATTGTGTTTATTATATCTTCAGATCTGGTATTGGTTCTTAACAACTTCCTTTAGAACAAGGTATGGTCATTACGAGTTCACAGTGGTGTCGTTTGGACTGTCAAATGCACTCGTTGTTTTTATGAGCTTGATGAATGGAGTATTCAAGGACTATCTAGAAAAGTTTGTCATCGTCTTCCTAGATGACATTATGGTGTATTCCAGGACTGAAGAAGAACACGAAAAACATATGAGGATGGTGTTGTAGGTGCTAAGACACCACCAACTATATGCCAAGCTGAGCAAGTGCTTGTTTTATCAGGAGAGGATCCATTACTTGGGACATATTATCTTGAAGGATGGGATAGCAGTAGACCCTGAGAAGATTGAAGCCATTAGAGAATGGTCAGCGCCAAGGAAGGTAACAGAAGTTAGGTCCTTCATGGGATTGGTTGGTTATTACAGAAGGTTCATCGCAGGTTTTTCTAAGATATCTCACCCTATCACTTCCTTGCAAATAAAGGGAAAGCAATTTCACTGGACACAAGGATGTGAGGAAAGTTTCCAGCGATTGAAGTAGCTGTTAACCAGTGATCCAATCCTGAGGATTGCAGATCCAAATGAAGATTTCATAGTATGCATTGATGCATGCAAAGAAGGACTGGGAGGGGTCCTCAGTCATAATGGATTCATAATCTGTTATGATTCCAGGAAATTAAAAGAGCACGAAAAGAACTATGCAACCCATGACTTGGAGTTGGCAGCCATGGTTAATGCTCTAAAGAAATGGAGGCATTACCTCATCGGAAAGAGGTTTGAACTCAGAACATACCATAACGGTCTAAAATATTTGTTTGATCAGCCAACTTTAAATGTTAGACAAAGTAGGTGGTTGGAATTTCTGTGTGAGTATGACTTTGAGATCAAGCATATCAAAGAAAAGGAGAATAAAGTGGTTGATGCACTCAGTAGGAGGGTGCAAGAATTACATGCTACAGCCATTAGCATGTATCATACTGATATTAAAAGAAAAATTCTAGAGGCTGCAAATGCAGATCTGCAGTACAAAGAATTGGTATCCAAGCTATAGCAGGGTAAGATGCCACAGAAGATGGAAATTTATAAATTGGAAATAGATGGAATATTGTTGTATAAGAACAAATTTTTTGTACCCAATGTATAATGCTTGAAACATATGATTTTGTAGGAGATGCATAATTTGTATTATGCAGGGCACCCTGGATATCAGAAAACAATAGCAGCAGTCAAGAGCCATTACTTTTGGCCGGGTATGAAGAGAGAGATCGTTGAATACATCTCTAGAATTATGGAGTGCCAGAAAGTTAAAGCTGAGCATAGGCACCCAGCAGGGTTGTTGCAACCTTTACCCATTCCTAAGTGGAAGTGGGAAGTAGTAATGATGGATTTTATTATGGGATTGTCCTGAACAGGCAAGCTGCATGATTCTATCATGGTGGTGATGGACAAGCTTACAAAAGCTTCCCATTTTATTCCACTGAAAACTACTCACAAGGTAGCAGATGTTGTTGATATCTTCATAAAGGAAGTGGCACGATTGCACGGAATTCCTAAAACGATTGTGTCTGACAAAGACTCGAAATTCACCTCGAATTTCTGGAAAGGATTGTTCAAAGGATTCAAAATGAATCTAAAATTTAGTATAGCTTATCATCTTGAGTCTGATGGACAGACATAGAGGGTGAACAGAGTAATAGAAGACATATTGAGAATGTATGTGATGGACAAACCATCAAGATGGGAAAACTACCTACACTTGGTAGAATTCACCTACAACAATGGGTATCATGCATCATTGAAGATGAGCCCATTTGAAGCACTTTATGGAAGAAAGTGCAATACTCCAGTGAGCTAGGATAATCCAGCTGATATAACAGTAGTTGGGCCAGAGTTGCTCAAGGCGATGGAGGACCAAATGATAAAAATTAATAATAATTTGAAAGCTACCCAGGACAGGTAGAAAAATTATGCTGATAAGAACAGAACCCACAGAGAGTTCAAAGTGGGTGATCATGTTTTCCTGAAAGTGAAAGCTAATAAAAGTTCCCTGAAGCTGAAAAGTTGCGCCAAGTTGGCAACCAGATTTTGTGGGCCATTTGAAATCCTAGAAAGGATTGGGCCAGTTGCATATATGCTTGCATTACCTACATCAATGACTGTACATAATGTGTTTCATGTTTCATTTCTTAAAAAGTATATGCCTGATGCTAATCATGTAATTGATTGGAATGTGATCCAGGTGGAGCAAGAAGGTGTCCTGCAAGTGCATCCTGTGCGCTTATTGGACAGGAAAAACAAACAGCTCTGGAATCAAGCCATAGGGATTGTAAAGGTCCAGTGCACCTGGTATGGTCTTGAGGATGCAACATGGGAGCATGAAGATGTTTTGCAGGCAGAGTACCCCCATCTTTTTGAAAATTTTGAAAATCTTGCAGATGCAGTGTAAAGTTGAACTAAGGACAATGCAAAAATAAGGGGAGGGGATTGTAATGTCCCCAAGGTCGAGCCCTGTTGTAAATCATGTCTATGAAGTATAAATCTTGTTTATGAACTATAATTCAAGTTTATAAGGCTGGTAAGCCAAGTTATATAAGCTAGTGGGCTTATGTGTTGTTAGGCCAGGGAGCCTAAGTGTTGAAGGCCAGGAACTTGATTTTTGTACATGTAATTATGCACAGTATTAATACAAAACATCTCTACGTGTGGACCAACCATGATGAAAGAGTGATGGGGGACTAAGCTTCCAAAAAACTTGGGCAAGGGATTGGGGGTTGGAAGGTTTGAAAAAGAAGCTAAGTGTGGAGCCTAGGGGCTTAAGTCCTTGGGAATAATATTTTAATATTATCCCAAAATACATGTGAAATCTATGTTTTGTCCTAAGTTCCTGGGGAGGGATGCATCCAGCTTCATGGGTGACATGCGTCGACCCAGGCGCATGAGATTTAACCCAGGAAATGAGCCGTGTTGTGGGTTCTCTGGCCATTCCGTTGACTGTTGCGAAGTGTTGGGTGGGCATTCCTCCAACCATCACATGAATCTGGGGTTTGACCTTCCAATTCCTCCATCCTCCATCTGTATGCATTTGGCCTCTATGATTGAACCTTTGTACACCTTACACATCTATTAAACCAGAGAGAGTCATGCTATGCTTTAGTGTTGATCGTTTCTGTTTCGGGTGTCCATACCCATTTTCCCAATTGATTATTGTGGCCACGCAGTGTTGGACTGCGTGTGGCTTGCTAGTCAGTGTGATGGAGGTGATTGTTGTTGAAGAGGCAGGTTACCCAGTCTGTGAGAGACTCTCTCTAGGTGAGAGAGTGCACAGAGGAAGTGAGAACTCCTGGAAGGAGTCCTGTAGCTGCCACAGAGCTCGAAAACTTCCAGTACGGTCTATTGCTGAAGCCCAAAGGAAGGGAGGTTAGCAGCTGCTGGACTGTCTTGGTGACAGTGAAGGTGTATACTCCTGGGGTGGGATAGACATGTGGAGAATGAGAGTCTGTGGGTAGTGGGAATAAGTGGCTCCTGGGAGAGAATCCTTCTCCTATGACTGTGTGTCTTCCTATATTCCCTGCCTAGCCTAGGAATCCCTACCCGCTGGAGCTTAGTCCCATCTCAAGGGTGACCTACTGCTGAGAGTGATGAGCAGCGTAGTCTAAGGCTGGGAGGTTCATGGGAGGTCTACACGTAGTTGGTGAATTACATCCAGTCTAAAAGATAAGTATATACATGTGTATAATTTCAATTAAATATGCATGTCTGTGATTCTAGCAATGTTTACATGTATTCCATTGTATTCATGAATTTTTTTTGATGTTGTGGATTATGTATTCTAACGGTATTAATGTGTTTACGCTGTGTTTAACTGTAATTAATCAATTGTGTTTCATAAGAATGCATAATATGTTACAGTAGTGTTTTTCCGTGTAGTAATTTTGGCCCGACCATGGGGTTGATGGTCGGGAACGTTACAATAACCAGCGCCTAAGACTTAAAATCCCTATGACTCAAAACAAGACAAAACAAAAGTTTTTTGACCCCTACACATCCTATGTGCTAATAGGGTGAATGTCATTAAATAGGGTGCCCATTCTAACCAAATCCCAAAATTATTGGGCATACATTAAATATAGTTGGTTGGTTTTGTAACCAAATCTGAACTATAGTCGAATTGGTTAAGTTGTTGGTGTTATTTATAGTAAGTTGGGGGTTTGAGCCGCACCACCCATACTATATAATCCTTTTGGTTACAAATACTTGGCATATGGTTAAAACTGTGGTATATAACCTTAGTGCAAATCTTTGGAACGGGTATATATATTGTTATAACAATATAACATGTGGTTGCCCAACATTTTTTATACATATTATTTCGGTTACATGGTATATACATAGACCAAGGGCCAAGGTTTGAGGGCTTAGGCCCTCAGACCTTTAGCCGCCCATATGAAACTTTATTCAACTTTAAATATATAATATGCCATATAGATATCAAGTGACATTGTGTGACATGTTGGTCGAGTGGAATTTTTTAGGACCTTTGGGAGGTTGCGAGTTTGACCCCTGTCGACTCCCAAATATTTTAATGAACCATGACCATAGAGGCCAATGGGAGGCTGCCACATGGTAGCTTCTCATTTTCTCTTCAATGCCACATGTCATAATATGATTGAACCAATTGTCTGCCACTTATCAATCTATCATTTGTCCATTTGTGTTCTACCTTGCCCAGACAACTTCCAATTAGGTGCCATGTGTCACCCTTGCAGTGGCGACAAGTTGCACCCATTTTTTTCCCTTGTACTTTGACCTTTGACCTTTTTTCCAAGTTTGACTGGAACTTTGACCACTCATAAATTTTTCATATGAACTTTGTTTGAAGCAAAATTTTCCCAATTGGAAAGCTCTCGTTGAGTTCTACGCAACGATGGCGTTTTAGGGATGATTTGAAGAATTTGAATTTTGATCATTTCTAAACTATTCTGGACCTTTGTGGATTTTTTGGATCTTCCTGAACCTCTATGATAATTCCTATATCCTCCTGGATCATTTCTCCCCATTGGAAGGCTTTTGGGCCACCAAAAGTATATTCACCAACTAAGTGAGGGTAGGGTTCCCTCACCCTTCCGATATCCATCCATTTGGAATTATTTGGTTTTATCCCTTTAATACCAACTCGAAGATATTCCACATCACCTCATTGTGAAGTTTTGATCCTTCTATCAAAAATGACATCTTCTTGTAGCTCCTCCAAATAATCTAGAGAAAAATCATCAATTGTTGGAACTTGAATACTTTCATCTTCATCCATAATCATAGGAGGCTCGCAAGGCTTCAAATTCTCAACATTTACCACTGAATGCATCTCCATGTAGGCTGGTAGATCTAAATGAAATGCATTAGTACCAATATTCTCTAATATCTCGAGTGGGCCATATCGGATTGGCCTTATATTTTTACCTTTACTTTTCATTCTATCTTTGCTAATATGTCCCCATACTTGATCATCGATTTCAAACTAATGATCAACATGATGCTTGTCATGCCTTGCCTTATGTTTATCACTCATTAATGCATGTATAGGTCCTACTATGTATGAGAAATTAGTAATGAATTTCCTCCAGCATTGGACTGCTCCTAAGAAGCTCCTAACTTTGGTGGTATTGGTTGGCTTGGGCCATTTCACAATGACTTATACTTTTGCAGGATCTATTTTTAACTCACCATTCCTCACAATGTAACCCAAATATACCAGAGATGTTTTTCTAAATTCACATTTAGATAATTTGATATACATATTCTCTTTATTCAAGACTTCCAAGACTATCTTGACATGATTTATATGATCTTCCTATCTTCGACTAAAGATCAATATATCGTCTAAATAGACAATAGAAAAATCCTCTATGTAGGGTATGAACACATCACTCATCACTCTCATAAACATTTTTGGTGCGTTACATAACCCAAGTGGCATAACCAACCATTCGAACAAGCCTTGATTGGTCTTGAAAGTAGTTTTCTATATGTCTCCTTCTGAAATTCTAACATGATGGTAACCACTTCTCAAGTCCAACTTAGTGAAGTACAACATTCTTTAATTGATCTAATAGATCATTAATTATTGGAAGAGGATAATGGTTCTTTACCATAATATTGTTCAGGGTTCGAAAATCAATACACATTCTCCACATGCCATCTTTATTTGGAACTAATACAATAGGAGAACCACACGAAAAGGAGCTTGGTCTGATGATTCCTTTATTGAGCAGCTCATGAACTTGCTTCTTTATTTTTTCATTCTCGATCATTGATGACATGTACATTCCAATGTTTGAAACAGGAGCATCTTGTTGCAAATATATTTCATTCAACCTCTCTTTTAGGAGGAAACCTTATGAGTCCTTGAAATAACTCATCATAATTAGATATGATGTTGATCAATTCATGTTTATGATTTTGATCACAACCTGCTAAAGCATATGTTATATATTCTTCTTTCTATTTTACTATCATGAGAAAAAAATATTTATGTACGCTCACGAGTCTCTTCATTTTCCCTATGCTCACTAAATAAACATTAGTTTTTATGCGATGAGCTATGACAATATATTCAACCCCATCCTTGAGAAGGTGATATTTATTTTCTTCTCGATAGAACACATCCTTCATGTAAAATAGATATGTACTAGACCCAAGACAATGTCGCAAATGTAAAGAGGCACAACATCTAATTGAGCCTCGTCAAATAACTTAGTTGTAATTGCAAACATGATATTACATTGTTTCGTCACTTGCAACTTAGCATCATCACACACCACACCTAATGGATATGGATTTTTGTGAAGTGTCGTCTTCAATCCCAAATTCTTAACAATTGCTTCGAATATTAGATTAACTTGAGATCCATTGTCAAATAAAGTATCTACCTTTGCATGGTTGACTATAACTCTGACATGAAAAAGCTCGCTCCTTTTCTTTTGATCAATATAACTTTCCATCTTGGTAGATTGAACTGAAGAATTTCAATTGATAGTTGTTATATCTTTACTTCCTATGGCCATGATCTTGGATTCATCTCTAGAATCTGACCCTAAGTCCATATAAGTTGATGCAATAGTCTTTTTCTCCACTTTATCCTTGAATTTGTTCGGTCGTAATTATGGATGCAGCTTCCAACACTATGATTCCTCGTGTCCCTTTCTCTTATAGTGGGAACATGTAGGTCTTCCCTCAACTTGCTTCACTGTGGTTTTTTTCTTACTCTTCCATTTACCTTCTGGTTTCTTCTTCAACTTGAATGGCTTCTTATCTTCTCTCGCATGCTTACCCTTACTAGCCTTTAGATGTGTAGCTTGTACTAACACCTTATCAATGTTAGTAGGGCGAAACATTAGAATAATGTGGTGAAGATATGAGTGCATGCCACCAATATACCTCAGAAGAGTTTCATGAGTATACAACGTAATTCCTATGGATAATGCCTTATTTTTGAATTCTTATGTATATGCTTGAATATTCTACCCTTTACCCTGTTTAGATGTTGCCACTAGATTATTGTTGTATGTGTATGTGTTAGTGGATAGAATTGTTTTCTTATATCCTTAGTAAACTTATTCCAAGAAGAGATTACTTTACCCTTTTGAACCAGATCAACTTTCATCTTACTCTCCCACCATATTAAGACAATGCCCCTTAGTCGAAGAGTAGTTAATTGTATTTTTTCAGCCTCATCCATAATTCTTTGAACCCTTCAATAAAATTCTATCTGCTAAATCCGATTGTCCAATTTCTAGGAATTCAATTATCCATCATAGTCTGGCAACGCAAACTTAACATCCAATTTTAGTAATGGAAAATTATGCTCATACTTCTTAGAGGACTTATTTTGGATGAGAAGAATGTTTACTTTCTTCAGAAGAAAATGATGAGGAGGAGAAGGAAGGGGAAGGGGGCTCTGAAGGTCCACCACCTTCACCTCCTCCTTCTCCTTTTACTGAAGATTCTCCACTTGTAGGCCTTTGATTTCTCTGTTCTAAATCATTTGTTGTTTCTTTTATGGATTGAAGCGTAGCTCTGATCTCTTCATGACTCATGGATTGATCTTCTTCTTCTTCTTTTTCAGAATCCATCTTATATCGTCGAAATCTTTTTCCAATTTCAGACTTATAACTTGCAATTTTTCCTTTACCAAGTTTGAGTTTGGCACTTGTAAGCATACACTTGAAAAATACTTGTCAAACCTGCTCTAATACCAACTTGATCCAAACAATCCTTAGATGCCAATAATTTTAAATACACATAAGCATCTACTTGATCTTTGAAATAATATGATTGTTTGACTGTTTTTCAAATTACATGTGAAGAAATTATCTAACCAAATCCACTTTAATGATAAATGACTTGCAAATAATTGAACTTGAAATGAACAACAATAATATAATCACATACACAAGTTGGAAAAAACAGAGTTCACCCAATTTGGGGTACCTCTCCACGTCCACTTCCAATAGAGACTTATTTTATTAATTCTCAAACGTTTGTGTTTTACAATGACCTTTTTACATGTTGCTCAAATGAAAAAACAAAGTGCATTGTTGAATTCCTGGAAAAAAATCATGCAAATTTGATATAATGTACTTCAAATTCTGTCAAAATACCCCTTGGCACGCTTTACAGTGTAGCCTCATAAACTTGTGTACCCTCAAGCATGAATTTGAAGACCACTATGCATTAAATTATGTGTCTTATGCCTTTGGGTGCGTGCCACTAAATAGGGTGCCCCTTCTAACCAAATCCTGAAATTATTGGTCATACATTAAATATAGTTGGTTGGCTTAGTAACCAAATCTGAACTATAGTTGAATTGGTTAAGTCATTGGTGTTATTTATAGTAATTCGAGGGTTCAAGCCCCACCAACCATACTATATAATCCTTTTGGTTACAATGACTTCGCATATGGTTAAAAACGTAGTATATAACCTCTGCGCGAATCTTTGGAATGGATATATATATTGTTATAACAATATAACATGTGGTTGCGCAAAAGTCATGATAGCTCTTGTTTCGGTTACATGGTATATGCATAGACCAAGAGCCAAGGGTCAAGGGATTAGGCTCTTGGCCCTTTGGCCTCCCATATGAAACTTTGTTCAACTTTAGATATATAATATGCCATATAGATATCAAGTGACATTGGATGACAGGTGGTAGAGTGGACTTTGTTAAGACCTTTGGGAGGTCACGGGTTCGACCCCCATCAACTCCCAATTATTTTAATGAACCATGACCATAGAGGCAAATGGGAGGCTGCCACATGGCAACTTCTCATTGGCTCTTCAATGCCACATGTCATAATATGATTGAACCAATTGTCTGCCACTTGTCAATCTTCCATTTGTCCATTTGTGTTGTACCTTTCCTAGTTAGTTGCCTATTAGGTGCAATGTGTCACCCTTGTAGTTGTGACACCTATCACCCCTTTATTTTCCCTTGTACTTTGACCTTTGACCCTTTTTTTAGGTTTGACTAGAACTTTGATTGCTCATAACTTTTTCATATGAACTCTATTTGAGATGAAACTTGCATCGTTGGGAAGTTGACACCGAGCTATACGTAATAATGGAGTTTTGGGGATGATTTGAAGCATTTGAATTTTGATAATTTATGAACCATTTTGGACCTCTATGGATGTTCTAGATATTCCTGGACCTCTGTGAGCATTCCTGGATCCTCCTAGATCATTGGTAATAGGAACATGTATATTCAACTCTAATGAATATAATTAATTTGTTTCTTCTTGGAAAAAATATGAATGGGGTATGGGTATGTCATCAAACTACTAAGTCAAAGATTATGCTTTGTTGCAAGGTTTAAATATCGCTTTAGGCATGAGCATCCAAAGTTAAGTGTCGTTGGTGCAGGGTTGAGACCAGGGTTCTCTAAGGTTTCCAAAAAAAGGCACCATTTTAGTCTAGCAACATCGGCATATTCATCTTTCCACAAGGGAAAGAAGTCTCACCCAAGGCATAGCCGAGACTTGGATGATAAAGTGATTCAAAGAGAATGAAACACCAAATTTACCTTAAAATTAATTAAGGACATGTAGCAGATCCCAAAGATAGCCATAAATAGTGATTAAAGACTTAACCAAGCAAGAAAGAAGTAATTACATGACAGAAACATAGATTCATACACATCATACCAGATCATCACAACAAGAAATTCTAGGGCCCAAGCACATATTTGTATTAGCAGCTTCAACTTTCCAAAATCATCATAAATCAAAATTCTCTAATACAATACATTGCGCAATAAGATACGACTCCAAATAACCCATTATAGACTCAAGATCATGTTGTGAAGGCAACAATACTATCAGCAGAGACCTTTATAGTAGCAAGAAAAGACTGAGATAGCGAGAGCGTAATGCCAAAATATAAGCTACCAAGATAAACTCTCCTACTCAATAACAATAATAACAGTGACATATATGACCAACCAACCAACAACCAACTCATTACAAAGATCCCATATTTATATATTTCCCTTGGCCGCTTCTTGGATTCTTTACTCCGACTTAGGTATTGTATCTTCCACTATTTTTCCTACCTTTTCCTACTAGCATTCGCTACTCTTAACCTTTTCCATTTCTCGTCCAGTTGGCACTCATTATTTATGGTGGTTTCCACTGCTTTTACAAATAACACATGGCACTTTTACCAAAACTTTGTCATTCCCATAAATGGAGGACCAACCAAGCCATGACCACAACTCTTGACTCATCCTGAGCCAACCCTCTACTTACTCATTGGGGCTTCCTTCAAACGGAGGGCCCAACTCAGGGATGACCTTTACATCTTTTTGGTGAAATTTTTCATACTTCTCCACCCTTTCCTGCCACTTGCACACCAAAATGGAAGCCTTGACAACAAATTCATGTGCAAATGCAACATCAAGCTCTATAGGCTTAGTGCCAGCAGTTCCTGCAACTCAATCTCTATAGCGGAATCCAACTACTACATCTTGACATAAGTATCGTGAGTTGCAAACTTAAAGTCCCTAATTTATTTATCAACAGACTGAGTAGCCTCGTACATCCCATCGAGTCTTTCTTCAACCTCTTAGATATGTGAAAACTTCTCCTGCTATGCGATGGGGTCAGTGATCACCTACACCTCCTTGTTCATCTATTGGATTTGAAGACAGAGTTCTTTTGTTGGCTTGTTCCTTTGTTCTAATATGTCAAACTAATTTTTTACCATGGAAAATAGTTGATTGCACTCACCATACGAGTGATGAAGGACGGATCAGACTATGTCACCTTCAAAAGAAACCTAGGTAATATTTTCTAGCATAGCCTTAGGTTGCTCCTTCTCCTTAAGATGAATGGATTCTAGCTGATGTTGTAGGTTGTTCGTTCTCCTTGCTAATTTCAACCATGCCTTAGTCATAAGCTTAACCCGGTGCATTGGCACAACTAGGGTAATATCCTCAGAAATTTCAGGAGAAATCTTCCTAAATGTGGTCCACACCTAAATAAACTTGTTATAAACAGTCACAACAGTAGACTCAATCTATGTGCACAAGCCATGCTCATGTTCCCCAACTGCAGATGCCAAAACTATGTCTTGGCACAACTGATGTGTTTATTGTGTGAGCTCTTCATTCGTCTGCTCGATAGAAGTTATCTATTGCTCAATCTGATCAATGGATACATGGATAAGAGGAAAAATATATCGTGTGGACTAGGCTGCAAGATCTCCACTAGTAAAAGTGGGATCCATGGGAACCCTTGAAGCAAGTGATTGGCCACTAGAGACAAATCGCTTAGACATACTGGGGGTGTCGACGTCATCAAGACTAGAAAAATTAGCTCGGAAGCTACATGCAAGCATGTCTTATACCTCTTGAGGAAGAATCCCAACCACATCTATGTGCTCTAGGCACAATTTCAATATTACGTGGCACTCTTGTGAATCCTACAGTATTGGTACAATATGTTCCTTAATTGAACTCGTACTGTGAGAAGAATGAGTGTCCTCCTGGGTATCCATAAGATTTTTTGGAGAATCTTGACTTAGTTTTTCTGGCACTTTTGCAGACTCTATAGCCTCTGGAGTAGGTATAATCACTGGTGGGATGTTAAGTGGGACATTAACCTACAGAATTTGGGGGAAGAGCAATGGAATGGGGACTATGGTTCCTATGGTCTTGACAAAGGGGTCGGTGGACTCCTACTCAACGGTGTTGATATGGGTGTGGGTAGGAGATGATATAGGGGTAGATGGGGCATTTGCAGTGGATCTAGGTGATTATTTAGTGAGCTCCTCAATAATGGGAGTGATCTTTTTCTAAATTTGGGGGTCATCTAGAATAGTGATAATGGGGACTGAGGATGGGATAGGGGTGGTGGTGCAAGTTTGAGGTGGAAGGGAAGAAACAAGAATGGCATTTTTTATAATGGTGTCAATGGTAGACATGGATGGAGAGTCAGTGTGTAGTTTCTTAAGAGGAAAATTAGTGGAAATGGCTTCGCATAACTTCTTTCTGGATACGGTGGTATCATCTAGGATTGATGGGAATGGGAGTAGAATTGACCTTGGTATTGTATCTTCTTTTCATTTTTCCTATTCTTCCTCAAAGTTAGAGGGTGTGTGTTGTCTTTTCTGGGTTGTTGTGTTGGATCCTAAAATATATTTTGGTGTTGGGGCCTTCCAATGTGACATGCCAGGTAGTTGATAGGAGACGTCAGACCACTTCTGATATTTCTGGACTCCAGGCCATGAGAAGACCTCCTTGTCTAGAGATTTCTCGTTAAGGTAGTAAGGTAGTGGAGGAGTGTTAAATTATTCCACTGTTGTACTGACAGGCTGCACAAAGGTGTTGTCTCGATTCATTCCAAACCAAAGATTGTTTGTATGCCAATTGAGAAGGTCCTAAGGGATTATCATGCAGTGAGTGGCATCGATAAGGTCATTAAACCACTAAAAAAAATCATCGTTGTTGAAGGAAGAATTAATGGTATTTGTATAGGTGTGTCATGGATCGAACCTCATTGCCATTCGACTATCTGAAGTTACTACTAAATCCCTCCTATAGTTTTTAACATTATACAATTATTTACTGCAAACAGATTTTCAGTAAAAGAACAAAAAAGATACAATGACAAATACAAACATTACACAAAGATTTTTACCCTGGAAACCCAAACTAAGAAAAAAAACATATTCTATATTCATTCATAGTGATACATTGTTTACAATACAATATACATATAGGAGCCAGTGGCATATAAAAACCTAACCCAATGACCTGGATTAGTCAACATCCCTAATTCCTTAATTGGAAATAGAAAACCATCGGCAAAAACCATGTGCTGAAAAACCTCCCAACAATGGACATGAAAATTGAGGCAACATGAAAAATGAGGCACATTTCATTAGAGCTAGTTGTGCAAAGAATATAACACATACTCAACATTCTCCCACTTGTTGTTTTCTTTTCATACAGGGTGTTACAGGGTTACATAGTCAACAATCCAGGGCAACAATGCCCATGGATCATCTACACCAAGAGAACTTCTCAGTGCTCATATATTTTGTTAATGAATCTGCAACATTCTTTAAAGTGTCTACCTTCATTAGAAACACTTCATTTTCTTCAACCATGTCTCTCACAAAGTGATATTGAATATCAATATGCTTTGTCTTTGAATGATAAGTTGGGTTCTTTGCCAGAAAAATTGCACTCTGACTATCACAATCTATCCTTATAGCTTGTTGTACCAAACCAATACCTGAAAACAATATTTGTAACCACACTACTTCCTTACTTGCATGAATGGTTTTCATGTATTCAGTTTCTGTAGTTGAAAGTGCCACTACAGCCTATCTTTTTCTCATCCAACTGATTTCTCATCCAAACAGGTTAAACACATACCCGTTTGTAGATCTCCTACGATCCAGATCTCCAGGCCAATCTGCATCCACAAAGCCATGTATGTCCAAGTCTCTATCCAATCCTGGTCTTCCTTAGTAGCACAATCCATAGCTAGCAATGCCACACAAATACATGAAAACCCTTTTTATTGTTGTCCAATGCTCCTTCCCTAGTTTTGACATATACCTACTCAAAACTCCCACTGCATGTGTAATGTTTGGTCTAGTATAGACCATTGCATACATCAAACTTCCAACTTCACTTGCATATGGAACACGAGACATGTCCTCCTCCTCTTCATGTGTCTTAGGACACTAATTTGCAGATAACTTTACATCAACAGGAATAGGGACCTTGATCGGTTTACATTCCTGCATATTAAACCTCTGCAATATTGTCTCGACATATTTTCTCTGATTTAACCATATTTTCCTCTTTTTCTGATCTCTTTTAATTTCCATACCCAAAATGAAATTTGAAGCATTGAAATCCTTCATGTCAAATTTAGAGGACAACTGAGTTTCCACATCCTAGATAATCTTTTTTGTTGTTTCTTATCAGCAACATGTCATCCACATACAAGACCAAATAAATCAAATGATCACCAATTAATTTAAAATACACATAGTGATCCTCTTTTCTTCTTGTGAAACCAAGTCCTAGCATATAAGTATCAAATTTTTGATACCACATCCTTGGTGATTGTTTTAAACCATACAAGGACTTTTTCAACTTGCATACGAGCTCCTTCTTTCCCTTCACAGCAAATCCTTCTAGCTACTTAATATAGATTTCTTCTTTCAGATCCCCATGTAGGAATGTTTTCTTCACATCCATCTGTTCTACTTAAAAATCAAATGTAGCAGCAACAGATAACAAAAACTTTATAGAAGTTAACTTGGCAACAGGAGAAAAAATCTCACCAAAATCAATTACCTCAACCTGGGAATAAACCTTTGCTACTAACAGATATTTTTATTTCTCCCATTTTCCTTCTACATTCAACTTCTTTTTAAATACCCATTTGTTGCCAATGGTATTTCTTCCAGTCGACAACTCCACTAGATCCCAAGCCCCATTCTTATCCAAGGCTACCATTTCTTCATCCATGGCCTTTTTCCAGAGCTTTCCATCCTCTGAATCCACTTCTTCCCTGACAGTTCTAGGATCATCATCAGTAATAGACAAAGAAAAATTTGAATGGAAACTATATGGGGTATACCTTTCTGGTAGCCTTCTTTCTCGAACCAGTCTCCTCAATACTAGAGTATGAGGATCTTCTTGTTGTTGTTCATGTTCTTTTGTAGAGTCTGATTCATCATCCTTTAAATCAAACTCTATTTTCTCTGGTTCTTCCTTACTTGGTAGGACTTCATGTTTTACAACATCCTTTATTTCTCTAAATACCACATCTTAGTTATACACAACCTTCTTAGTTTCTGGGTTCCAAATATTATAAACTTTGAGACCATATTTATACCCTATAAATATGCACTTTTCATCCTTCTTATCTAGCTTACTCATGTTTTTCTTTGGAACATGAACATAGGCTTCATGGAAAAATACCTTGAGATGTGTAAGAGAAGGTTTCTTACCAATCCATACCTCTTGTGGAGTCTTATTATCCAACACTGATGAGGGTGATTTTTTGACCAGGTAACATGCAGTACCCACTACCTCTGCCCAAAATTATTTCCCTAACCCGGCACCACTGAGCATACACCTTGATTTTTCCATTAGCATCATTTTCATCCTTTCTACAACTCCATTCTGTTGAGGTGTATATGGATTAGTATTCTACCTTGCTATACCACACTTCTTACAAAATTATTCAAATTCATTCCCACAGAAATATCTACCATTATCTATCCTCAACGCCTTAATTCTTTTCTCTGCTTGATTATCAACAAGAGCCTTAAACTCTTTAAACCTGTCAAAAACTTTGGATTTCTTCTTGAGGAAATATATCCAAGTATTCCTCGAGAATTCAACTATAAATGAGACATAGTACACAAATTTTGCCAATAATGGAACTAACACAGGTCCAAACACATCACTGTGAACTACCTGTAAAATTCCTTCTTCCCTTATTGCACCAGAGGGGAATATTACCTGATTCTACTTCTCATATACACAATGTTCATAGAAATCGAAATCCAGAGAGCAATTATACATACCTTCAACCATAACTTTACCGTGTAGTAGTCAAAGACCCTTCTCTTCAGTATGCCCCATACTTTGATGCCACAGCATAACCTTTTCTCCAGAGACTGTATGAGTTCATTCTTCTACAAATCAAATATCAGGAACAATGGAACTATTGCACCCATCACTAATAGTTCTTCCTTGCATATTATACAGAGTTCCAAACCGAACTCCCTTCAGCAGCACCATTGCTCCTCGGACCATCCTATAAGTTTCCTTTTCAAATATTGTTTTTACCCTTGCATCGTCCATTTTGCTTACAGAAATCAAATTTATGGCCAATATTGGGATGTGTAGAACACCAAGTAGTGTTATAATCCTTCCATCTATGAGCCTTAACTTGATTTTTCCTTGACCTATGATTCTAGTTGTCGAGTCATCACTAAGAAAAACATTACCTCCATCATACCTTTCATATTCACATAACCACTCCCTATGGGGAGTCATATGAAAGGATGCACCTGAGTCAACCAAAGATGGCTCATGATATGCATGTGTTCTTGAATAATGAAAGTACACACCCCCTCCTTCTTCTTTGGAGGTATTTTCTTCTCTATAAGGAGCTTCCTTAGATCCCTTCTTTTTCTAAACTTTGGATCTACACTTCTTCTTGTAGTGCCCTTCTTTTCCACACTTCCAACATACCTTTACAAAATTTCTAGGAGATTTATATCTACCCTTAGACTTATATCTCCCACTTGACTACTTAGATCTATTTCTTTCCTGGGAGTGTCCTCTTGAAAATAATGCATTTTTGCTCTATCCTTCCATGTTCTTCCATCTCATCTCCTCCAACAACAAGGATGATACCACTTCATCAAAATTCAAGGTAGTTGTATTACTACCTATGGCCACAACCAGACTATCCCACGAGTCTAGTAAAGAGCAAAGTAAAATTATACACTTATCTTCATCTAAAATTTTAATCTCAACATATACTAATTGAATTACCACAGTGTTGAAGGTGTTCAAATGCTTTACCACCAAGTCTCCATATCCCATCCTCAAGTTATACAGCTTCTTTCTCAATAATAGTTTATTTACTAGGGACATAGACTTATACAACTTTCCCAACTTATCCCATAAATCCTTGGTTGTAGCTTCCTCTGACACATTCAATAATACTGAATCTGAGAGACATAGTCTGATTTTGCTCTTCTCCTTCTAATCCAACCTTTTTCAGACATATGTTGAAGTTCATGTAGGTGCAGTACATGGATCCACTACGATCCATTGATCTTTGTCCACCAACAGATCTTCCATCTTGAGCTTCCACAACTCAAAACTTTGCACATTAAACTTCTCGATCTCCATTTTTGAATTGCTCACCATTTCTTTTCACCTGAAAAATCAATACCACAGATCTCCCATTGTAACAAGACTTATCACAATCCCGAGCCAAACCCTTGACCACAAAGGCATCCCCCTAAAGCCAACAAATATTTGATACCAAATGTAGATTTTAACCTTGTACAATTATTTATTGCAAATAGATTTTCAGTAAAAGAATAGAAAATATACAATGACAAATACAAACATTACACGAAGATTTTTCCCCTGGAAACCCAAACCAGGAAAACCAGCATATACTATATTCATTCGTAGTGATACATTGTTTACAATACAATATACATATAGGATCCAGTGGAATCCAAAACCCTAACCCAATGAATCGGATTAGTCAACAACCCTAATTAATTAAGAGGAAATAGAAAACCATCAGCAAAAATCATGTTCCAAAAAACCTCCCAACAATGGACATGAAAATCGAGGCAACACGAAAAATTAGGCAAAAATGTGGCACGTTTCCCAAGCCAAAAAAAATTTCAAGGGCTTATCAATTGCCCATTTATCAAGGGCTTGAAGAGCCTAAATAGGATGTAAGGGAAACTCATCTCCGTGTGACAGCTTACCAACCCTCTAAAAAACATCATAAGACTTGGTGTAATCCTTGGCATCTTTGAAGACAATCGGCCACCATAATCCTTCTTGAAGTATCTTTTGGGTAGTCACTTTCCATCCAACATGTCCTCTACAACTCCATTATGACATTCCCACAAGATATTTGGTCACTCATCATCAAAGGATGTTGTCCAATCCCAACTTATATAGGTATCCTAAGATCAATTGGTAGTCTACAGAATGGACAACCAAGTACCTCTTCTAAGTTGTAGAATACCCATCAGGCATAGTACCAATAGTTAGAAACAATACAATATAAGACAAGTAATTAGGGCTAGCCTCAATTTTAAAAAGATCTTCATCTGGGAGTTGATCATCTACATCTCCACCATTCTCCCTTGATTCCAACCGAGATAAATGGTCTAGAACAACATTTAATTTTCCTGGACCTCAAAGAAAAACTCATGAAACAACAACAACCACCTGCGAATCCTTCCTTGCAACACAATTTTGTTAACTAAATATTGTAAAACTAGAATGATTAGTAGAACATTTAAATCACACGCTCCTAGAACATTTTGGATCCTAGAATCTTGCACGCTCCTACCTTCATGTGACCACCGGTGGTGACCACAACCTAATTTGAAAATGCATTTCACAATTTCACATTTCGAGGATTCTGTGATGAGTCGTCTCGACTCTCCATGTTGCAAAATCCGAAACAGAGCTTGGATGCACTAGCTTTGCTCTCCAAATCTCGACGATGTGACCACAAGATATGACCACTCGCTAATCATTTGAGCACTTCTCTCTTTGGATCAACAATCCATGATCCGTGGTGATCGAATGGCTATCCTTCACCCCAGAACTTCATCTTTCGGGACTTTGGGGGAGTTGTGATGCTAAAAATCCTAAAACTAAACTCCCAGAGTGATGTCACTCTTGCATCACTCAATGACATGTCATGAGCTTAGTGGCTTCCATGTGTTACTTCTTGGATCAACGGTCCAAATTTTTCCTCGATTCAACAGCTGATATTATATCGCCATTTCACGTTTCACGAGTTCGAGAGGTTAGGGAACCTACCTCCTTTGACCTTCCAGTCAACAAAATGATGATATTTAGCCACGTGTCCTTCTTGGATCGATGATCCAGATTTGTCCTCGATCTAACGATTGAGATTATATCATCATTTCATGTTTCATGACTTGGAAGGATAGAGCACCTCGTGCCTTTGACCTTTCAGTCAGTGAAATGCCAATCGCTCACCATGTGTCCTCTGGCTTCAACAGCCAGGATCATTTCATGATCTTACATATCGCAAGTTCAATGGGTTAGATCACCTCCTTCCTTTGACTTTCTAGTCAGTGAAATGTTGATCTGTGACCACATGTCCTTCCCAAATATGGACGGTCCTCCTGCTTTCAGGATTTTGTAAGCCCACTTCTCCTTGCACTTTAAAGAATGTGTAGGTTCTCCTGGATCCAGTGGTGGTCGGACCCTGCGCTCATATCTAACGCCCGAGATCTGTCCTCCATCTGTGCGCTCCTCCTGTCTGGACTTACAATGTATTCGGAGCCTATTTTCCATCATTGTTCTTTCCATCAATGACAAGCTCACTCCCAACTATAAACCTGCCAACAAAGTGGCATGTGACTCATCAGGGAATTTTGTTTAAAATATTCTGACGAGAACCTTTTTCTGGGACTTCAGAGCCTTGCAAATTTGGGGTTTTTTAATCTTTAGAAATTCTGAATTTGAAACTCCCGAATCGCGAAGTCTCGAAGTGCCTTTATAACTTTCTTTTGTTTAAGACTTCCGCAAATTTAGAACTCCTAAATCGCGGGAGTCGTTGATCTGGTCAACTAAAAATATTTAGTGGATGATATTGGAAGCGCCCTCTCAAGATATCATGAACATATTTTTACTCGATGAAGAACGAGTTTCCTAATTTTTCTGTCATATTTGTTTAAAGGATAAAAACCAAAAAGACTTCCAAAGTTTAAATTCTAAATTTATAAAACGTTCTAACACATTCCATGTACCATACCATAAACCTCAAGTATATTCCAATATCACAAATATGTTCCTCTATTAATGAACCATAACAACCATATACCAAGTACCATACATAGGAGTGTTTCTCACTCAACCAACCAACCAAGATATACCATATCCAGATATCATAATAACCATATCAAGAATTCCTCAAGAATTCAACATACCATAATCAAAAGTGATCATTAAAACAAACATGTAACCATACCAAAACTTTTGTAGATGATATGAACCTATAGAATGCTGACATGGGAACTTGCTTCATACTTCAGAGACCTGGTACTAACATCTAATCATGTTTTCATGAGTTTTTTCACATGTATGCTACTTCCTTTTCTACAACCTATGTATGTATGCTCTTTCCTACACTGCATCCCGCGTACATATGCACCTTCCTCCAATGCAGCCTGTGTACACCTCAGAAACTAGGGTTTTTATCAAATTATAAAACTATGAAACTTCCAGACCTTCACATTTTCGTTGCCTCATAAAATTTCTACACATTAAATCTCAGATCCACTTATTGATTTCCAATAGAAATGTAAACCATTACAAAATTACTAGACACTAACAAATTCACAAGATAGATGTTCAATGTAAATGTGTGTCAATGTGAAAATGAATGAATCCATGAGGTGTATTTACACAAATTCTAGGTAACTCCCCTCCTTACTTTATGGCTTATATGGTTTTCTTGTTACAACAACTTTACCCCTTTGTATAGTTGGCTAGGGCTTCTTAACCACACTTCGGGGCTTCCAACATTACAAGGTAATATCTCCCTAACTGTGAGGAACCACTTGGTGTTCCACATATCACCAGAAACAACACGATGTGTACTATACACATATGAGGGTCTTGATTTCATTCACATTTTCCTTCATGTAATTATTCCTCAATGAACTTTAGGTTCCATAACCACACCTCTAGGGATACATGTAGACTACATCAAATGTATCCATCTAACTCACCATGAATCTCGATCATAAAAATTTCAATCAATTGTCTAATGATATCGTCCACATATCTATGGATTATATACTTCTTGAAGGGTTGAAATCAATCTCTAAGGGTTGAGGTCAATCTCCAAGATCACTCTCCAAGGGTTGACATCAATGAAAACCAACTGTCAAAACCAATTGTCCAACAATATCCCCCTTTTTCATTGATGACAACACCAACATTGATTGCAACACTTAGGCATGGAAAAAATCATGCTCATTCTTACCCTATGATCATCGCTCATCATCAATGTGTCTATCTCTCCTTTTTTGACATCAATGTAAAAGGGTATATCCCCTTGGGGATTCTCCCCTTGTCTTCATGCCTACATTATTTCTCTTTACCTTTGATGAAAGGTTAACTCCCCTTGTCGATACGTCTCCTCCTGAAACTGTACTTTATCTAACAAATCATGGGAAAAATAATATCTCCCCCTATGCGTATGTCTCCCCCTATTTTCATGCTAATGATATTCCTTTTTGGATCTCTTCCTTTGATGACTTGACTTTTTTGCCAGATGTTGTGTAGATAAATGTAGGGATACCAGTGAATTGTTTCCTTTTTTTCCAGTGGTGTTCACTATCCATTGGTGCTTCCTCATGTAATTCACTGACATATATAAAAATCATTCAAAGTTAAATCATTCAAATATTCCTTTATCATAATTATCCAACTATCTCTGAATTGATCTCTAAATCAATCTTTGAACCAATTTGTGAATATCTAAATCAATCTATGAACCAATCTATGAATCTCTAAATCAATCTATAAACCAATATTTGAACCGATCTGTGAATATTTGAATCAATATCCGATGATATGTCATAAATTTTCCATAACTATGCTACTCAACTGTCCACAATGATGACCCATATGTCATTGTACAAAGACTACTCTATATCAAATATGTCTACTGATATGATCTATCTGCTCATCAAACTTTGCATTGTTACGAGGAAAATCACTCTATGGCATGGGGTAAACCACAACAAACGGAAACGACTACAGAAATCAAATTTTATACCAAGTATGCTATATAAAAAAATATGCTAACAAGATAAGATAAAGAGCCTACCTCGTCCAAACGTTCGATTAATCCCACCGTTGAGCACTCGACTCAAAGCAATATACTTGCAACTTTTCCTCGACAACCAAGATACACAAGCATATGGTGATAATATATAAATTTAGCACATTTAATATCATAATCCATCAATATTCATAACAAATATTCCCATGGAATAACAATTCAAATATTTTCAAGACATTAATTGGACGAGAAAAGAGTATTTCTTTTAAAATGTAATCAAGAAAAGTATATGAATGACAAACTTCTGTGTCACCACGTTCAAAACCGAGAAACCAAGTCCCTTCCAACTGGGCCTCCACCACTTATTTCCTCCACCAAAGGAAATCTCATATAAGAGATACAATGAGGTTCTCCATCAAGTAGGGAAGATATTGGGGGTTGAACAATGTGTTCAGACTTAAAAGGACAAAGGGATGCATACTCAATATGAAGTGAGTAATTTCTCCAGAGTAAATTTGCTCTCAAAGTTCAATTCTTCTCTCCTTTTTCCACAGCTTGGATATGGCCCATTTATAGCCTCCCAATGGAACTGAAGGGCTGAGTTGGAACGTTTCTAGTATACGTAAGTTCAAGGATCATGGATCTTGTTACGTGAAATGAAAACCCGACACAAGTTTTTTAATTTTGGGCACAAAACCCAATGTACGAGGGTTGTAATGGTGCAACATACGTATACGCATGTTGTATAACTATTAGGGTGTGTATATGTGGAAAAATATTATTTTATCTCTAGGAACTGCAAAAAGGGACTTCAAGTCTACATAGGGAAATGGAAAAGGCCTTCTGAGAAAATTTGCATAGGGTGAGGAAAATATTTCTATAACATGCATGTTTAGAATAACTTGTATTGAAGGTCTCTCTTCTTTAATACGATCATAAACTTCTTCATGTGTAAATTCCAACTGACACCTATGTGATCAATCCGTCATTATGTACTTCTGCTATCTGACTTCTCTGAATCTATCTCTACAAAAAATTCATACTACTTGAAGGGTGGTTCTCTAATTTGTAGTAACTACTGCACTGACTCCCCTTGTTCAATAGTCATATTTGTTTGGAGTCTCCAAGCCAGATGGCTCAGAAGAATACCTTATATGATGTTGATTCATGTTTCTATTCATCTATGGACTCATCATCTTGCTGAACTCTGACTTCTTCCTTTTTGTTTGTGGATTGATCTTGAACTACAATTCTTGAAAGTACAATCTCTTGAATCTATTTTGTATTCACCATTTCTTCTTTTCTTTCTCATACTACTGCAAATCCTACGATCTTTGGGACCTGGTCTTTGTTCACTTGTTCTTCTTTCTTTTCATTTCTTCTACAAACCTTCATATATCTAACATATTTCTTTTTCCTTATAGATTTGTATTCATCTTGTAATATTTCCAATCCTAAGAGTATGACTTCTAGGTGTCCTTTATTCATCTGATTTTCCTTTGTTTGTTCTTGTTTTATGTTCCAAAACTTACAATTTTATTTTTCAAAAAAGTATCTATCATTATTCTATAATCACGAGCTATGTTTCCATAGTTATGACATTTGTAACATTCAATGTCATGTGGGGCCACATCATATTTTCTTGTCTGAACATTTCTTTCATAAGCCCTGCAATCTGCAACCTTATGTCCAAAGTTAGTATAATAAAAACAATGACCATAAAAGAAATTTACATACCTCGGAGTGAATGATATTCTTTATTGCGTAGTCCCTCTAAATTCCTACATTGGATGATCATGATCTTCTCTTTTGTGCATTCCTTCATTATGGTTGAATATTATTTGTTGCGTGAACGTGGTAGGTCTTGTTGAAGATGTATCTCTATTATTCTTCTTTGATTCTTGCTAACCATGATTCCTTCCTTTGAGTACTTCTGCATAACTCTTACTCTTTTCTTCATTTTTCTTTTATGGCACCCTGAAATGCTTCTCTTCATTCTCTAATTTTGATCTGGATGCTTCTATATTTTCAACATTCTTTATAAGCTTGATGATTTTACTTCTCAATGTGACAACTTATTCTTCAAGCTTCTCAACCTTTTCTTCTTTCTTCATCATCTGAATCTTCATGATTTATACTATCCTCTTTGATTATTCAAGTTGGATCTTTAATGTAATTATTTCTTCTTCAAGTCTTATCTCTTATTGACCAAACTCTACCTCAAGTTGGTCTAATCATTAGTTCTTTCCCTGATATGATCAATTAATATCTTCTCTCTCTTTTCTGCTTCTTCCTTCTGTTCTGCTATTTTGTCTTCCAAACACTTGTTTTGATCTTCTAGAGTTTCTTCAACCTTTTTGTATTATTATAGTTGAGCTCTTAAGTTATCGATGGATTTTTGGGCTCATAGATGATTTTAGGGGCAAAATTTCGCTCATGGGCAAAATTTTAAGGTTTAAATTTTTGAAGGGGCAAATTTTTGTTAAAGTAGTTTTTAAGAAAATTAAAATTTTAGCCCAAATATTAAACCAAAAAATACAAGCAGTAGATCATTCATCCCTTAAATAAAATAATAAAATCGGGTGCAAAGAGGGTTCGCCATCCTGATTTCATGACAAAATTTCCATTTCACCTCGATTTTTTGGAATTCAGTTTTTTTGGTGAGTGAATCACCTTGCATAACCTGGAATCAAGGCTTTAGGGAAAATATTTTTCCCATATATCCTTGAATCAAGGCTTTCTGGGACCGATTTCACCCATGTATATGTAAATGGGCATGAAAATGTATATTTTTTTCAAATCAAGTCAGTAGGGAAGAGGGTGATGAAGCTGTAAACAGTATGAAACAAGATTCAATATCCGTGAATTGGTAAAGACACTTGAAATAATCTCTTTATCCATTTGTTTTTTTGTTGATGTCCATAAAATCTACTTGCAAATTGTTGGAGATGGTATGTTGCAAGCCCGTGGGATGTTGTTTCTTTTACAAATGATAATTTAGGTATGTTTTTTCAAATGTAACCTATTTTTTATTCATTGTTTGTTATTAATCACTAACAACCGATAAAAAAATTGTAATCCTATCTATTGTGTTTTTCTATATTTGGGTTGGGGTCCCCTATGTTAGGGTATACATTTGATGTACCCTAGTGTTCCATGAAATTTTGGGTGGTCTCTATACTAGGTACTTGTATTTGCATCCCTGCATCCCCATGAACTGGAAACTTGGTGGAGCATTGGTTTCTATCCTGTTGGTAAATTAATGTGTAAAAAAAATACAGTATTCTCTTGAAGTGAAATAGTTGAACTCAACTTGGATTTGGAGTGATTTTCCTAACCGACCTTTTAATTTATTTTACTTGCAGGCTGATAGTAGTTGTCATTATGATCATTCACCTTGCTTGTCTTTATTTCAGTGAGTCTCTGAATTTAGGCTACTCATCTACATATATGTTATCTTTGCAATCACTCCCTTGCATTTCAATACAAGGACCAAAAGGATTATGCAATCCACAAAGTATATGTGATCACCTCCTTTGCTTGTCATTCAACTGATTTTGGGGGTTTAAGTTCTTGGTGCTTTCATGATATTTTGAGATAGTGACATGGTTGTGCACCAAATACCCGATCCCCTTTCTTCTGCATTTATGCGAACAAATATTTTCCTTAAACAATTTGTAGCCTGTCTTCTGCTTGACTTATTTTTGTTTTTCTGCAACAACCTTCAATAAATCTGCATGTTGTCTTTTTCTTGATTTATTTTTGTTTGCAAGTAATCACCTTCAATTTAGGATGAACCTAACATTATTATTATGTATACGAATGGATTGAAGTTGTGTGATAGAATTGGTGTTGTTGAAACTATTGTTTTTCCCTCTCTGGAAAATTACTTAACAATTGTCTTTACATCCACCTTTTGAAATAGTTGCACAGGGATTGTTACAATTTTGGAGGATTTCTTCATGAAACACCATACAGTGTTCCTGATACCAAGAATGGGTGGAATATGCTTAAGGTTCAGTGATGCAATTCAAGTCTTATTGGAATTTACTTGGACGGGTGGATTTAAATTTGAAATATATGGTCAACTTATGTATCCAATTACTGACCCTTTGGGTGTCAATTGATGCATTGAATACAGGTATTACAATTTTTCCTTCAAAGCATCCAGAAAAATTTATTTGTTGGAAGGAGGTCCCTGCCAAATCCAACCCAAAAATGCCATGTTCCATTGTTTTCCAATCATCCTAGAACCTATTGTGACCCATTGAGGATAAATGGGATGAACAATGAAGAGATTGGAGGATGAATATGGAATGTTGATGAATTGTGTCATTTTATATTTAGGTATTTTCCATTGCATTCATTTACCACCCACACCTAATATGTCTTGGCAATGGGTTCCTATGCCCTTTATTAATCCCACCAATACTCTAACAAATTTTGAACTTTGCCTTGGTAGAAAATTGATCTTTCTGTATTTGTATTATTTTGTTTTCTAATTCATATTTTTATAATAATTTTATGGATTTGAAAGAGTGTCTTGGGAAGATGTGTTTCACAACTAAATATGCAAATATGTTGTTTTCTTTAAATGCTTTTTATTGATTGTAATGTCCTCAAGTTTGTGCAGGTGACAAAAACTAGGAGACTAAACAACATGATGAATGACCATGGAATATATTCCAGGGAGAGGATTTTGATTTCAGTTATCTATCCTAAAATGATTGTGAATGGGACTTTCTACATTGAAATGCATATTTATGAAAAATGGGAAGTAGTAGTGTTGTATCTAGAGGGTGCACCTGATAGAAAATTCAACTATTTAAAAAACAATGTGCCATAAAAAACTAAGAGTAGGTTACTTGATTCAATGAAAACCCCAATTGAAGAAATAGAGTCTATTGTTGAGATTTATGGAGTAGCCTCAATTATTTTTTTGTTATATCATATTTCAAAATATGATGGAATTTCCCCGACGCTTGAGTGTTGCTACAATATTGCAATAGTTAGTTCTGACTGTAATCCTTTGTTGGTTTCTTCTACATGTCATTTATTCAGGTCATGCACTCATAAACAGATCTAGAACAACCCAAAACACACCCACTTGATGATGTATATGTTAATAGCATGCATTGGAATATTCTTCCTTCATTGATATTCAAGAAAACAAGGCCGATATGTTTTCATCTTCTATGTTTTAATCACTAGGAACAGTTGGGATAATGCCTACTTAAATTCCTATGAGATGCTATGTCCTCATCATTAATTTTTTTTTTAACATGTTATCGGGATATGTTAACTTTCCTCATCAAAACTCTTCAAAGAGATAACAACAAGTGGTGTTGAGGTCCACTTTTCTCATTTTTCACTGAGGCATTCAACCTATTAATACTTGAAAGAATGTTGATGTGTAAATTATTAACATAAGCCTTCTCAATATTCCATACCCAACAAATAGTGTTATTCAATGGAAATGTCATATGTACATATTTGATTTTAGAATTCAAGGCTTGAAAATTTTTTTGGCAAGATTTTAGGCAAGACTAATAGCCTTTTCACAAAATTGATTGTTACCCTTGAGCACTCTCTGAACTTCCAAACGATGTGCATATATGTTTCAAGAGATATCCCTTATAAATAAACATTGTGTATCTATAAAAACTCATTTTCATTCCTAGTCATGGGTATATCACAAAGGTAAAACCATTCATGCATTGCATTATGCAAAGTCTAAATAAAAATATACATAGCTAGACCTCATATTCTAAAACATTGTACATGTATTGAAAATACTTGCAATCTCAACCAAATTGTTCTTGAGAGTAATTAGGCCATAACCCATAAAGATKGTAATATTATTAAGAGGGACGTTGGGTAAGGGATTAAGTTTTCCCTATAAACCTATCTAACTTGTACAAAACCACCACCTAGTAGAGGTATTCACCATTGGCAATATAGAGGGTATTTATCCAAGGGAAGCACCTAAAACATTATTAGATTAAACAATAAGRAAATGATTGAATCAATGGGATATCATAATGAATCCCTAAGGTGGGAAGACCTTAAAGACACTAAAAATAAAGTAGATGAGATTCTCCACATCTACTGGCTTGTTTTCACATAAAGTTATTGGACTACTTAGCTAGCTTAATTCAACGTTCAACTCATCCTATAATCTACGCTTTTGTTTTTCCAATTACACTAAGTTAGTCTTCAAATATCATAGTACTTTGAGATGAGGACTCCAAGATGACTTAATATCTCTTAGATCATAATTATTCAACAACTATTGTCATATATGATTTGTCTTATTGATATCAAATAGATTAGCTAGATACTTTGGTACATACTCTCTGTAGAATGGTTCATCACGTTCTCTCCATCATGCCAAATAATCCCTCACATTAACAATTTTAGGCTATGGAATATACAAATAATAAGATTGAGTATAAGAACACATCATAATTTTTCTTCATTCCATCCACCATTTTAAATGACCTATTTAAGAGTAACTAGCCCAAATTTGTTTTGTTGGTTTTTTGCATAATGTTCTTCCTTATTATGCGTAGGTGAGGTATCATCAGATCTATTTGTTTATGTTTGAATAGAGGTTGTGAGGGAAATCTCCTTATGACTAGAAAATAGGGTTATGCTTTGCATGCAAATATGACCAAGAGAAAATCTACTTTCTACCTTCATCCCCAGACTTAAATCCTATTTCTTTTCAGTAAAACATGGCTAGATCAACCTACCTTGTTCCAGGCATTTGATGTCGATCCCTTGTCACACTTGATCACTTGTTTGAAGTTCCTCTTTCCAATGGTGACCCGCATACAAGGCAAGCAACAACTACACATGCATCTTACCTATAGACTAACAGGTTAGAGATTCAAACATGCATTTAACAAATTATGAATAACTCATGAATAGGGACGGGAAAAGCATTTTCTTTATTACTTTGAATGAGTCAAATTACAAAAAGTCGAGACTAGCCACCACTTCGTGAACCTGATCGTGGGCTCCTCTTCAACTGTCCTCCAACTTCTTTGCTTTGTATCTCTTCTGGCACAATGATGGCTAAAGGGTTGGGATAATGGGAATATGCAAATGGGAAGAGTTTCTTTGCTATATTTTTTCTCTTCCAAATGGGACCCCTAGCCCTTCTTTTATAGGTTAGAAGAAGCTAGGTATTTGGATGAACCCTCGGCCATGCATGGCCGGGAGTTTCATTTAACTCACCCATAGATGTGTGTTCCAGCGGAAACTTTCCTTTTTTCATGCTTTTGTCGGTCCACGTGGGCTGTTTGAGGTCAGCTAGCATGTACATGCGTGCAGGAATAGAGTAGGGTGCGTGGGCCTTTATAAAAGAGGTTTTTTAAAGAGTTGTTCAACAATGCTTTGGAAAAGAAGGGATCTGAGATGGCCTGATGCCAGGTAAGCATGTATGGTGCAATTTAGGGTTATAACAGATTCCCCCTAATGTGTGAGGTCAGAAGAGCATCTGATGACCGAAATACATTACCAATATTTACTGATGTGCCAAACGATTTAGCCCAAGGATCAAGAACNTTTCCTTTTTTCATGCTTTTGTCGGTCCACGTGGGCTGTTTGAGGTCAGCTAGCATGTACATGCGTGCAGGAATAGAGTAGGGTGCGTGGGCCTTTATAAAAGAGGTTTTTTAAAGAGTTGTTCAGCAATGCTTTGGCAAAGAAGGGATCTGAGATGGCCTGATGCCAGGTAAGCATGTATGGTGCAATTTAGGGTTATAACAGATTCCCCCTAATGTGTGAGGTCAGAAGAGCATCTGATGGCCGAAATACATTACCAATATTTACTGATGTGCCAAACGATTTAGCCCAAGGATCAAGAACTGGGAGGCACCATCTGCAAAATAACAAATGTCTCATAGAGGCAGGCATACCCATGCTTGGAAAAAATAGAATCATGGATACCAATCAAATACACTATAGATCCATGTCATATAATTATATAAAGAGTAGTCGTGAACAATACACAATGGAGCTACATCTCGAAATCGAAAAGATATACATATAGAGTATCCATCTTCTAGAAGCTAATACAGCCTGATGGTTGGAGATGAGATCTTCAGATCTCGAGCAATAACTTCAAAATATTCAAAACTCCAGGTAGGAGTGTAATATGAGTGTACAACTTCGCTACCCAGAGGTCTTCGACGACTCGTCAGTCATAGACTAGATAATCTTGATGATCAGACTGAAGGCTTCATTGATTTTGAACAAGGACTTGATTGGACATTCAGGGTGGCTGGATATGAGGGAAAGAGACAAATTGCAGAGGGGCCAACTCAGGCTTGGTGACAAAATTCCCTTGGACAATAGCACGACAAATGATGAGACTCAGGCAGCATGGCATTAATCATAAGTCTACGAAGCAGGAGGCAACGCAAACTCTCCATATGTTTGGAAGGATAACCAAATGGTGGAGGACATAACTTTATATAGCGAGAACAACTTCCTAAGGTCATACTACATGTTATCGGACTAATCGGTAGGTGCAGACACTAACAGATCTCCCTAGATCCACCTGGATCTAGAACAAAACAGGACAGGACATGACTCTTTCCCTAAGTTATGACCATTGAATTAGCTAGTAAAGAGGAACAAGTGACATACCTTCGTATCTCTTCCTAGGGTCTCTGTTGCTCCCACTTCGCTTCAGTGCTCTCGTGAGGTCAATACCAAGACAACACAAACCAACCAAAGTGAAGATAGAAAAATATATTCAATCGTCAACTTATGTGTATGATCAAGGAATTACACAATAAAGTAAGAATGAATTTATGGGAAAAGGACATGCCTTTGTATCATATTAATCGGAAGTAGAAGATACAACCTGATTGCCTTGATGTCACAAGATTCCTTTCGGTGACTCTTGGTTCCAACACACACACTTGCTCGATCCTTGCATGAAGAAGATCCAATTCCTCTTGATGGACTTGCTAGAGTCTCCAAGCTCTTGTTCAAGCTAGTTTCTTCACACAATTTCTTCACCAATTCTCCAATTAATCTTTCTTAACCTTTTCCATGAGAATCCTATCAATATATAGGAGAGGATGCGATGGTTACATGGATGAGAATGATCCCACCAAATCAGGGAAACCAGTAACATGATAACCATTCGAATACCAACCCATTCTCTAGAAGATTCCCTTCTAGAACCATCGAGACTTCATCTTTTTCCAAGATTGAGAACAAGTTTTCACCCTAGATATATAGCACAGTGCGAGAATTTTTCACCCTAGATGAAGGCAGCTTGCGAGAATGGGTCATTCTCGCACCCTAGGCTATAAGCAACCTGTGAACTCTCCTCAAAAATATGTTTTCTGGGAAGAGATGAATGTCACTTTTCTCAGGAGAAAGTTCATGTTGGGAGCCTGATTACACCATCATCAATACACCATCAATATGACCAAAATCATGGGTAATAGAATGCCCCCCAAAGTATGAGGTTGGAATCAGTGACAGCTGAAATACTTTGTAAACTGCGTGTGTGTGTCGGAAACCAAGAGCACACCTAATTGGAAACCTGTGAACAACAAAGCATCTGCAGAATATCATACTAGTTCTGAGGTAGGCATTCCCATACTCAGATCATGGACGGATGACATTATAAGCATAGGTCATGGCCACCAATCATACACTGTGGATCCATGCCATCAAAATATCGCATAGCCACCAAAAATACACTGTGGATCTATGCAAGAAAATTCAAATTGAGTCGACATAGCCACGAGACATACAAAGTGGATCTATGTGTCACAAATTATACATATTCCATCACAACCTGGACAAAATAGATGAGGGTCTTCAATCTCGTTGCCTGAAAGTACGAATCTAACCATATGATTACATGTGTTGAATTCGAACATGGTAGAAACCACTTGATTATCGGTCATTGATGAAACCATTAACATGTGTGAGGGAAATCACCATTAATGTCAATGACTCCCAAGGTACACTAGTACAATCCACTGAATGTGAATAAATGAGTTGAGGTTGAACATCCGACGGAATCTTTCGATCAGGGGCCAATGATGTAAACCCACTGTCGAAAGCGAGGAAACCTGCCATTAAGGCATGCAAGTTCCAAGGTACCAGAGAATTTCTAAGTCTTGTTTCCAGATAATGAGATGGATTCGACGGAACAAAACTCGTCACAGGAGGGCCCTGATGTATCCCCCATCAATGACACGAAATGAGTAACAGATTTTGAAGGTGAAACAGAGTATGATGTAAGTTGGACTAGACACACGGAAGGCCGACATGGAGAGAATTGACAACTGCAGATGGCCAACTCAATAGAGGTTTCAAATGAAATTCTCTTGAACATAGGAATGACACAACCAATGATTTGGCAGCATTGAATCAGAGACAACACAGGGTATGACCTTGTAGCAACTCGAATGAGGGACAAATGGATTTCTCAAACCGTCTTCAAATAATGAATAGGGGGTGGTCATGTTCAAGAGCGACACTTACTGCCAATTAATATGAATACGAGAACACATCCCTTTCCCAAATTTCCCCCCACCATTTCTGGCGAGTACCTCTTTATTTTTATGCAATATTGAGGAGGATAACATATGCTTGTTTAACAAACCCTAGGAAGGAGTGGTTCGGTCCCATTACGGGTATGTCGATGTTTGTTTAACGAGTACAAATATAGAAAACTTGAAGGTTTTTCATGGTTATAGAGTCTGGAAAAACACTTAAAAAAGAACTCTCTCAGTTCCTTTTTCGTAAAATAGTCTGATGAGATTGAAAAAGAGATAAATTATCGCCCAACAGATGATTTCTTCAAATACTTTAATGAGCGTGAAAATAACAAGGTCGCTCGGCAATCTTTTCATGTTTAGAGAGTCTGAAAAGAGCTTAAAGAGGACTCCAGGGGAGTTCCTTTTTCATATAACCTTGTTGAGCTCAAAAAAGTGATAAAAGTGTGCTCGATCGCGTTCTCATGTATTTTCGAGCATGAGAACGGACGAAGACCAAGCTCGAGGTTTTGTACAAAAACCATAAAAAACAATCAAAACATGCGATGAAGAAGAAAAAATATCTGCATCCTTGTGCATGAATGTCGAGGTCGTTACGTCTGCAAAAGTTGCACTCATAAGGGTATTAGGCATTAGGTTTTAATAAATAAACAATTATAAAATCCAATAACAAATGGTAAAAGTAAATATAAAGGGGTAAAAGTTCTTTTTACCATAGTCATTTTAACTTTACAAATATTTTAGTCCAAAACCCCTCTTTTGCCCTTGAATTTTGGCGTTCGATTGTGGGAGTTACGAGCATCCATTCGACGAACCATCTCTGGCAGTGAAGTAAGCTCCCTGTCCTCTATCTTTTAATGGTTCAATTTTTCATTTTCATTCGCAAAAATCATGTTTTTGAGTTTGTTTTAGGGGTTAAAGTTGCGCTCAGCCATTCTCACAGGCTAGCCACATGGGACCTGTCAGAATGTCTCATTCTCGCAGGTGACTCCAAAGGCACCTGCGAGAACCACAAAGTGGAAAGTTTTTTAAAGTTTTGCTCAATGAAAAATATACCAAGTGTTGAATAGAGTTACTAACTTTCTTATTATGCTTCTTATGCAGATATTTGGCCATCACCATGGTTCTGGAATGGCATGAAAGAGAGCATGAAGAAGATGATGTTATTTCCGAGAATCACCCGGCCACCATTTCCGCTTTACGAGACTGTGGTCTCCTGAAATTCTTTCATATCCCAGGTATGAGGGCCCAAGTCAGGTTATTGGAGTACCTTGTGCATATGTGGGATCACGAACAACAAGTATTCCATGTAGGCATCCACACATAGTCCTTGGATATCTAGGACATTTACTTCTTGAAAAGACTGTCACGGCATGGGTAGCACGTGAGCCTGACTGGTAGCAGAGATGGTGGGCTGCCCATGAGTGAGTACTGTCATTTGCACTGTGTTCCAGAGGTAGAGAGGAGAAAAGGGAAAGTAGACATTTGGGGAGTGC
>JASDQU010104357.1:87973-99779 GCA_032191745.1 Picea mariana | reverse complement strand
TCCTTAACTTTAACAACAAGAGACTATAATTTTATCAAAGTTTACTTTAGTCTCACATGACTAATTTTGGATTAGTCAACAACCCTAGCTTGATATTTTCATAACTATGTACATGTAATCAATAAATATCTGAAAATGGTGCACGATGTTCTTCAGTGTATTTTATGAAATTCCCCCATATTTCACTATTTGGAACCTCTTAGAAAAGGAGTTATAGGAAAAATGGCATACCTTGTTGAATTCTAGCTTACTCTAGAGAGAGAACTTGTAGAGCATGGCCCGTACGCAATATTTTTTGTATGGATCTGAAAATTGTACAAAGAATACTACATGCTGTACTCTAACCAATGCATTTGGTATTACTTAAATTGGATTTGTTATGAAGAAGTTATGACATTTTTACTCGAAACAAATGTTTTAGACTAGTTTCAGGACTAGCCACAAACCCTATTATCCATGGCATGTAACTCCAAAAATACAACGACCCACAATATGAAATTTGTATCACAACTACTTGGATATCGTTCCTCAATGTCCTCCCAATTTCNAATACATTTGGTATTACTTAAATTGGATCTGTTATGAAGAAGTTATGACGTTTTTACTCGAAACAAATGTTTTAGACTAGTTTCAGGACAAGCCACAAACCCTATTATCCATGGTGTGTAACTCCAAAAATACAATGACCCACAATATGAAAGTTGTATCATAGCTACTTGGATATCTTTGCTTAATGTCCTCCCAATTTCACGGTCTGAATCATTCTAGAAAAAAAGTTATTGCGAAAATGGTGAGATGACCTGTAAATAACATACCATAGAAAACATCATCAAAATAATTTATCCTCCCTTGAATTTCAGCCTTCTTTACTTCATCTTCCCTCTGCAATTTGGCTTAGATATACTTTGGTTACCTCAGTCACTTGTAGATATTCAATATTCTAAAGTGTGATTAAAATGAGAGAGCCTTGCCTCTTACTTATACTTTCATGTAGCTTCCTTGAGGGGTTACTATTATCAGACTAATCGGTAGGTGCAGACACTAACAGATCTCCCTAGATCCACCTGGATCTAGAGCAAAACAGGACAGGACATGACTCTTTCCCTAAGTTTTTACCATTGAATTAGATAGTAGGGAGGAACAAGTAACATACCTTTCTATCGCTTCCTAGGGTCTCTGTTGCTCCTGCTTTGCTCCGGTGCTCTCGTGAGGTCAAGACCAAGACAACACAAACCAACCAAAGTGAAGATAGCAAAATATATTCAACTGTCAACTTATGTGTATGATCAAGGAATTACACAATAAAGTGAGAATAGCTTTATGGGAAAAAGACATGCCACTGTATCATATTAATTGAAAGTATAATATTACAACATGATCGCCTTGATGTCACAAGATTCCTTTTGGTGGCTCTTGGCTCCAACACACACACTTGCTCAATCCTTGTATGAAGAAGATCAAATCCCTCTTGATAGACTTGCTAGAGTCTCCAAGCTCATGTTCAAGCTAGGTCCTTCACACAATTCTTTCACCAAAATGAATCTTGATTAACATTTTCCATGAGAATTCCATCAATATATAGGAGAGAATGAGATGGTTACTTGGATAAGAATGATCCCACAATATCAGGATAACCATTCGAATGCCAACCCATTCTTCTAGAAGATTCCCTTCTAGAACCATCGAAAATTCATCTTTTTCCAAGCCTTAGAACGATTTCACAACCTATCTATGCATCACAGTGTGAGAATTTCGCACCCTAGCTTAAGGAAACCTGTGAGAATGGGTCATTCTCGGACCCTGGTATATTAGCAACCTGTGAACTCTCTTCAAAAGTATTTTTTTTGGGAAGAGATGAATGTCTATTTTCTCAGGAGAAAGTTCTTATGAGGAGCCTGAGTACATCATCATCAATACACCATCATGATGAACAAAATCATGGGTAACAGAATGCCCCCCAAAGTATGAGGCTGGAATTAGTGATAGCCGAAAGACTTTTTAATCTGCATGTGTGTGTCGGAAACTAGGAGCCCACCTAATCGAAAACCTGTGAACAAACAAGCATCTGCAGAATATCGTATATATTAATTCTGAGGTAGGCATTCCCATACTCAAATCACAGACAGATGACATTGTAGACATAGGTCATGGCCACCAATCATACAATGTGGATCCATGCCATCAAAATATAGCATAGCCACCAGGAATACATTGTGGATCTATACGAGAAAATTCAAATTAAGACGACATAGCCACGAGACATACAAAGTGGATCTATGTGTCAAATTATACATATTCCATCGCAACCTGGACATAGAGATGATATCCAGGGTCTTCAATCTCACCGCCCAAAAGTACGAATCTAACCATGTGATTACATGTGTCGAAGTCGAACATGGTAGAAACCACTTGATTACCGGCCATTGATGAAACCATTAACAAGTGCGAGGGAAATCACCATTGATGTCAATGACTCCCAAGGTACTCTAGTACAATCCTTCGAATGTGAATGAATGAGTTGAAGTCAAAAATCCGACAGAATCTTTCGATCAGGGGTCAATGATGTAAACCCACTGTCGAAAGCGAGGAAACTTGCCATTGAGGCATGCAAGTTCCAAGGTACCAAATAATTTCTAAGTCTTGATTCCAGATAATGAGCTGAAGTCAATGGAACAAAACTCATCACAGGAGGGCCTTGATGTATACCCCATCAATGACACAAAATGAGTAACATATTTTGAAGATGAAACAGAGTATGATGTAAGTTGAACTGGACACAAGGAAGGCCGACACAGAGAGAATGGAAAACTGCAATAGAGGTTTTAGATGAACTTCTCTTGAACATATGAACGACACGACCAATGATTTGGAAGCATTGACTCAAAGATGACACAAGGAATGACCTTGTAGCAAATCGAATGAGAGACAAATGGATTTCCCAAACTAGCTTCAAATAATGAATAGGGGGTGTCATGTTCAAGAGCGACACTTACTGCCAATTAATATGGAGATGATAACATATCCCTTTCCCAAATTTTCCCCCACCATTTATGGCGAGGACCTCTTTATTTTTATGCAAGCTTGAGGAGGATAACATATTCTTGTTGATATAAGCTTATCCTTCAGATAAGTCCTTCAGAGTATGTTTAACGAACCCTAAGAAGGAATGGTTCAGTCCCATTACAGGTCTATCGATGTTTGTTTAACGAGTCCAAAGATAGAAAAATCGAAGGTTTTTCATGATTATAGAGTCTGGAAAAACACTTAAAAGAGAACTCTCTCAGTTCCTTTTTCGTAAAATAGTCTAATGAGATCGAAAAAGAGATAAATTATCGCTCACCAAACGCTTTCTTCAAATACTTTATCGAGCATGAAAATAGCAAGGTCGCTCAGCTATCTTTTCATGTTTAGAGAGTCTGAAAAGAGCTTAAAGAGGACTCCAGGGGGGTTCCTTTTTCGTATAACCTTGTTGAGCCAGAAAAAGTGATAAAAGTATGCTCGATCATGTTCTCATATATTTTCGAGCGTGAGAACGGACAAAGACCCAGCTTGAGGTTTTATACAAAAACCATAAAAAACAAACAAAACATGCGATGAAGAAGAAAAAATATGTCCGCATCCCTGTACATGACCATCGAAGTCGTTATGCCTGCAAAAGTTACACTCAAAAGGGAATTAGGGTTTAGGTTTTAATAAATAAAGAATTATTAAAAATTAAATAACATGGTAAAAGTCAATATAAAGAAATAAAACTCTTTTTACCATATCATTTTCACTTTTCCACTATTTGAGCCCCAAAAACCCTCTTTTTACCCTCAAAGTTCGGCGTTAGATTGCGGGAGTTATGAGCATCCATTCGACGAACCGTTAGCGACAGTGAGGTAGGCTCTTTGTCCTCTACTTTTTCATGGTTTCATTTTTCATTTTCATTGGCAAAAAATGTCATTTTGAGTTGGTTTTGGGGTTTCATATGGCACTCAGCCATTCTCATAGGTGGGCTACACAGGACCTATGAGAATGGGTCATTCTCACAGGTGAGCCCACAACAGCCTACGAGGTTCTCGCACTGTGCCTACAGGGCACCTGCGAGAACCGCAAAGCATAATTTTTTTTTTAAGTTTTGCTCAATGAAAGAAAACCAAATTGTGAGTAGAGTTATTAATCTTCTTTTTGTGCTTCTTATGCAGGTATTTGGCCATCAAAAAGGTTCTGGAATGGCATGAAAGGGAGCACGAAGAAGATAATGCCATTGCCGGAAATCATCAGCCCACTATTGCCGCTTTGAGAAAATGTGGCCTTCTGAAGTACTTTCGTATCCCGGGCATGAGGGCCCAAGTCAGGTTATTAGAGTACCTTGTGCATATGTAGGATCCCGATCAGTAGGTATTCCATGTAGGGGTCCACACACTGTCCTTAGATATTGAGGACATTTACTTTTTGACTGGACTATCACGACGTGGGTATTACGTGAGCCTAACTAGTAGCAGAGGTGGTGGGCTGCCCATGAGTGAGTATTGTCACTTACACTGTGTTCCTGATAGAGAGGAAGAAAGGTAAAGTAGCTATTTGGAGAGTGCGGGATTTGACCCTCCACACTATTTTATTCACCATTGCACGTATGGCCGGGAGCTCTGCTCCTCACATGGCACTCCAGAGTTACTTTTAGTATGCTATAGACTATATTGAACCTCGGGTTTTTAACTAGGCAGATGCAGTGCTTTGTAGCATGAAAAGGCAGTTGACCAAATGCAGATGAGGCAACCTGAAGAAATTCAGGTACGGGTCTTTGTTAGTGTCCTTCTTTCTCAAGAGGGTTCCATTACTGAGCCTGTAGGTTGAGTGGAATTTACCTGCTCCCAGGGATCCAAGAATGTTGAGATGGTGTCAGCTCATGGCCCAGCATGTAGCTGGACCAATTATCAAGTATGATGATACATTCTTTGACTGGATGCGACCACAGATGTTGATGGTCAATGATTATGCTTATGCTGGGTTGGATTTCCGAGGAGATCCAGACTTAGTCCTACCAGAGGATGCTCAGTGGGGGGAACTTGGTAAGAAGTACACAATTTTTTCCTTTGTAAATGTTTTTATGAATTTTATTATATGCAAATGTTTTTTATATGTTCGTCCAAAGACTAAAGACAAAATTCATTTTTTGATGACACAGATGTGGGACCTTACTGACCTCCTGGTACTTCTCCCATTCAACGGCGAGGAGAGGTGGTGCTAATGCCACAATGGGAAGCCGAGGATCATCAAGCAGTGGAACAAAACCTAGAGGGTTTGACAGCAGATATTCCAGACATGCCTCTTGGAGAGGTTCCACGACATTATTGGCATCACACAGTAGGAGTGTCAGAGTCCATAGGTCGACTGCTCCGTAGGGTTTCCCGGGCAGTCGTGTGTTACCATGAACGTCATCCCTAACGTCACTTTGTAGAATCTATGAGCTTCAGATTTTGACATTTTGGTCTTCGGACAGAACTTTTTGTAAAAACATCTTTTGATCATTATATATACAAATGGCTTCTACCGGTTTATCTTGTGTTGTGTGAAAATTGATGTGATTGATTTATAAATGATCCAAATGTCTGTCTAATACATAGTTAGCTAATGCATCAGTTAATGTATTTAGACATCTAGGAATATGTTGATATTCAATATAATCAAAATAGCATTCCAAGAGGTGAATTCACAAATGCACCCGTAACAAAGTAGGACTTCGAATAGTATAGACATTACTTAACTGTAGTACTACAAGCTACGAATCGATTCTCACAACCAAATGACGGATTTCGAGCGAGATAGCATCAATCAACAATTCGATAATGGCACTATACTCTGCAATATTGTTGGTCACACGACCAAGACACACACCTCGTAAGGAGACAAGTTCATTTGTAGGGTCGTAAATTGCCCATGGAGTTGAATCAAGGTTTTGAGTACTACGACTAGCGCCATCAGAAAAGCCAATATAGGGTAGCGAAGACTCCAACATCTGGAAATCAAACAAAACGTCACATAAGGGAAGATACCATATAACGACAAAAACAAGCTATAGTAACACACAAGAAATATGATACAATAAAAATACAAGTACTCATGCACAGGCGATTTTATGCATAGTACTTCTTCAAGTACAACCCATTCTTGGGTTCACTTAAAGGGATACCATCATAATATACTAACTCATAAGCTCCTTTTTCCAACACTCATCGAACGATATAAGGACCTTACCACATGGATTTGAATTTCCCAGCTCCTAACATATCTCGATCTTGTTCATAGAGGAGAACAAGATATCCTTCGGAGAAAACGCAAGGCTTGACATGTTTGTCGTATTGGGCCTTGACACATTTTTTCTGAGCTTCTATGAGTAAAGTTGCATCGCGTCGAGTTTTGTCTAATCGCATAATATACAATAGACGTTCTTCCTCAGCAGAAGTGTTTGGTAGGAGTTCAACAACTAGTTTTAAAGAGGGTATCTCGCATTCAATCGGGAGAATGGCTTCCAAACCATAGACTAACTGGAAAGGTGTAAACCCGGTAGCGGAATTGACGGATTTTCGATAAGCCCACAATGCCAAAAACAACATTGTGTGCCAACTTTTTTTGTGAATCCCTATCATTCGTCGGAGCATAGTTATGAGAACTTTGTTAATTGCTTCGACTTAGCCGTTGGCTTGTGGGTAATAGGGCATTGAGTTTTCATGGCGAAGTCCCAACTTTTCAGTAAGTCGCCAATTTTGTTATCGGACTAATCAATAGGTGCAGACACTAACAGATCTCCCTAGATCCACCTGGATCTAGAACAAAACAGGACAGGACATGACTCTTTCCCTAAGTTTTGACCATTGAATTAACTAGTAGGGAGGAACAAGTAACATACCTTTGTATAGCTTCCTAGGGTCTCTGTTGCTCCTGCTTCACTCCGACGCTCTCATGAGGTCAAGACCAAGACAACACAAACCAACCAAAGTGAAGATAGAAAAATATATTCAATTGTCAACTTATGTGTATGATCAAGGATTTACACAATAAAGTGAGAATAGCTTTATGGGAAAAAGACATGCCACTGTATCATATTAATTGAAAGTAGAAGATTACAACCTGATCGCCTTGATGTCGCAAGCTTCCTTTCAGTGGATCTTGGCTCCAACACACACACTTGCTCAATCCTTGTATGAAGAAGATCAAATCCCTCTTGATAAACTTGCTAGAGTCTCCAAGCTCCTGTTCAAGCTAGGTCGTTCACACAATTCTTTCACCAATTCTCCAATGAATCTTGCTTAACCTTTTCCATGAGAATTCCATCAATATATAGGAGAGAATGAGATGGTTACTTGGATAAGAATGATCCCACAATATCAGGGAATCCAGTACAAGGATAACCATTCGAATGCCAACCCATTTTTCTAGAAGATTCCCTTCTAGAACCATCGAAAATTCATCTTTTTCCAAGCCATAAAATGAGTTCGCACCCTATCTATGCAGCACAATGCGAGAAGTTCACACCCTAGCTTAAGGTAGCCTGCGAGAATGGGTCATTCTCGCACCCTGGTATATTAGCAACCTGCGAACTCTCTTCAAAAGTATGTTTTCTGGGAAGAGATGAATGTCTATTTTCTCAGGAGAAAGTTCTTATGAGGAGCCTGAGTACACCATCATCAATACACCATCATGATGACCAAAATCATGGGTAATTGCTACATTTTAACCATCTTAACTCACTTTCCTTATTTTAGGGTTAACCCACTTCTAACCACTTGTCCACTTATTAATTTCTTCATTAAATTTATTATTTAAATAATTTATTTTGTATCCTCTTTGAATTATAGTACACTCATCACTTCACTTTATTATTTAAATAATTTCTTCTTTGCAAACACTTTGACTACTTTGACCTTTTGGGGCTTCTAGATGACTCATGAGGGTTCCCCAACTTCACATGGCCATAACTCTCTAACCGTGAGGAGTTATGTGACATTACACATACGAAATGAAATGGCATGACATTTACTATCCATATAGAATAGTATTATCTTACAATATATTAAAACTCATACCATTATACATCAAAAAAACTTGGGTCCATTACCCAAACCTTGGTCTACTGGAATTTGCTACCGAACTTTCTTCAAGGGTTGACATCAATGAAAACCAACCCAATTTATCAACAATCTCCCCCTTTGGCATTGATCGAAACACTCTGATGCAATATTGAAGTCATGTCACTCATGCTCCCCATGTGACCATCACTCCCCTTGGAACCATGGCTCTGTGCTCTACATCTGATGAATCTCTCCCCCTTTGTCATCAATGGAAAAGTTATCTTTCCATTTGGGGATGCTCCCCATAAATTAAATATCCTTGGGGATACTCCCCTTGACTGAAATCTTCGAGAAACTGATTTCCCAACCTGAACTATCCTCTTTATTGTGCTTCCTCGTGTAGATATAAGACATATAAGATAAGCATTAAAAAGCATTCATTTTGGAGTAGAAATTACTCCGAGTCTCTGATGAAAATACTCAAAGAATTCCCGTGGAAGAGGTTTTGTAAATATGGCTGCCACTTGTTATTTTGTGCCCACATATTCAACTCTAATGTTCTTCTATGCAACATGTTCCCATAGAAAGTGATACTTGATTGGAATGTGCTTCTTCTTCGAGTGAATCACCAGGTTCTTTGATATACTTATGGAACTTGTATTATCACAATATATTGGAATGGGCTCATCATACTCAACCTCTATATCTGTCAGAGTTTGTTTCATCCATAGAACCTATGTACAACATGTTGCTGCTACAATATACTCTACCTCGGCTGTAGATAAGGATATTGATTATTCTTTCTTACTTAGACATGGTACTAAAAACTCACCCAAGTAGAACGCTGCTCCACTGGTGCTTCATCAATCATTAATGCAACTTGCCCAGTCTACATTTGTGTAGGCAATAAGTGATAGATCCTTTCCTTCTAGATACCATAATCCAAACTCTTATGTTCCTTTGAGATATATGGATATCCTCTTCACTGTTAAAAAATGTGTCTCCTTTCGTGTTTCTTGAAATCGTGCCACCTATCCAAATGCTTGCATTACATTTGGTCTGGATGCTGTCACATATAGTAAGCTGCCAATCATTGACCTGTATTTCCTTTGGTTTGTAGACTTTGAATCATCATCTTTTCTCAACTTGCAACTGGTTTTCATAGGAGTGGTAACTGGTTTTCAATCTTCCATTCCGAACCTCTTTAGAATTTCTTTGATATACTTAGTTTGAGAAATAACAATTCCTTGGTTTCTTTGACATATCTGAAGACCCAGAAAGAAGGATAGTTCTCCGAGTAATGACATTTCAAATTTATTCTTCATATCCTTTGAAAAATTATGGCTTAACCTGTCATCATTGCTTCCAAAAATAATATCATCAACATAAAGTTCAATTAATAAAATATTATCTTAAGTTACCTTGATCTAGAGGTTATTGTTTGCACTTCCTTTTCTCAACCTTTCCTATTGTAGATATTTATCCAGTCTATAGTACCATTCTCTAGGAGCCTTTTTTAGATCAGACAAGGCCTTCTTTAATTTACAAACATAATCTACATTCTATAACAACTAAAATCCTTCTAGTTTTTCAATGTAGACTTCTTCTTCAAGTTCCCTATTCAGAAATGTTGATTTCACATCCATCTGATACACTTTAATATTCTTGGAGAATGCATAAGCTCAGAGAAATCAGATTGCTTCCATTCTGGAAACTGGAGAAAATGTCTCTTCAAATTTGATTCCTTCAACCTGTGTGTATTCTTTACATACTGTTAGCACTAATATTCACCCTCATATTGCAGGAGGATGAGCCCAATACCCATTAGATTTTTTGGTGGATGTTTGGTTTATATGAGTGGAGGTCAATCGAAAAAACTCAATATATGAATGATGTTCAACATAGAACTGTACAAGAAATGTACAGAGAAGTGAGGGCCACAACTAACTTCTGTCAGTGAATTGAGTTTAAATGTGAGCAGAGGGAAGACTTAGTAAGAAAGGTGGACAATACTGCTATGGGCATCATGCCTTCAAGAAACTTGGAGAAGAAAAACACAGACTCAATATCACTCTTAAGCTCAAGTTTCACACACTGAAATATGTCCAAACAACACAATCACAGCAACACAATGATCAAACCTACATCACCATGCAGCTAAAACAACTCGAATGGATCCTCCATGCTTGAGCCATTCAGTGTAAGAGGGAAAAAGATGTAAGTTTTAAACCTGTGAAGTAAAGCAATGCATATAGATTCTTAAGCAAAACAGAATTTAATCAATGGCTCATACATAGAGTACACAAAGATTTTATACTGGAAACCATCAACCGGGAAAACCTTTCTTATATTCATTATATTGAATTTCACCATTCACTATACAATATATACAATGTTTTTAGGTATTTCATAGATACCAAAACCCTAATCCCTTAATCTGGGATTAATTTACAAAACCACTAAAAATAACAAAAATCGCCCAAAAAAAAATTTCGGGGCACTGCCCCGGGCTACTGCACGTTGCCGAACACTGCGCGTAACCAGTGGGGACATACCTGCCCCCCCCTCTGGGACCCCCCTAGGAAAGCGCCCAACGCACATGACACAAACAAAGCACTAGTGTGAGGGATCGTCAGACGCAGTTGTCATATCTGACACACCCACACACACACATGCAAAGAATATAACACATACCCAACATTCTCCCACTTGTTTTCTTTGCATCTAGGGGTCGAAGGAATTATATAGTCAACAATCCAGGGCAACAATTCCCATTGTTACTCTACATCAGGAGAACTTTTCTGTGCTCACAAACTTTGTCAATGAATCTGCATCATTCTTCAAAGTGTCAACCATTTCCAGCAATACCTTCTTTTCCTCAACCATGTCTCTCACAAAGTGACATTGAACATCAATATGCTTTGTCTTTGAATGATAAGTTGGGTTCTTTTCTAGAAAAATTGCACTCTGACTATCACAATCTAATCTCACTGCTTTTTGTACCAACCCAATACCTGAACACAATCTTTGTAACCATACTACTTCCTTGCTTGGATGAGTGGCTGCCATGTATTCAACTTCTGTAGTTGAGAGTGCCACTACAACCTGTATTTTTCTCATCCAACTAATTTCTCCTCCAAATATGTTAAAAAAATACCCACTTGTAGATCTTCTACAATCCAGATCTCCAACCCAGTCTGCATCAACAAAGACATGTATGTCCACCACTTTGTCCAATCCCAGTCTTCCTTTGTAGCACAATCCATAACTGGTGGTGCCACGAAGATACCTAAAGACCCTTTTTATTGTTGTCTAATGATCCTTCCCGGGTTTTGACATATACCTTCTCAAAACTCCCAGTGCATGTGCAATGTTTGGTCTAGTACAAACCATTGCATACATCAAACTGCCAACTGCATTGGCATACGGAACATGCGACATGTCCTCTTTTTCTTCCTGTGTCTTGGGACACTGATCTGTAGATAACTTTACACCTATTGGAATAGGAACCTTGACCAGTTTACTTCCATGCATATTAAACCTTTGCAATATCGTCTCAACATATTTTCTCTTATTCAACCAGAGTTTCCTGTTTGCACGATCTCTTTTAATCTCCATTCCGAAAATGAAGTTAGCAGCAGCGAGATCATTCATGTCAAATTTGGAGGATAGCTGCGATTTCACCTCCTTGATAACATCCATGTTATTTCCTACCAACAACATGTCATCAACATACAACACTACATAAATGA
>JASDQU010104357.1:50091-75260 GCA_032191745.1 Picea mariana | reverse complement strand
AGATGTGGGGCCTTATCGACCACCTGGTACTTCCCCCATTCAGCGACGAGGAAAGGTGGCTCCAGTGCCACGATGGGATGCTGAAGATTACAAAGCGATGGAACAAAACCTGGAGGGTTTGACAACAGACATTCCAGACATGCCTCTTGGAGAGGTTCCACGATGCTATCAGTGTCATACAGTAGGAGTGTGAGAGTCCATTGGTTGACTGCTTCGTAGGGTTGCCCGGGAAGTCATGTGTTACCATGACCTTCATCCATGATGCAAATTTTGTAGAAGCTATGAGCTTCAGATTTTGAAATTTTTATAAAAACTTTTTTGATCGTTATATATACATATGGCTTCTACCGGTTTATCTTGTGTTGTGTGAAAATTGATGTGATTGATTTATAAATGATCCAAATGTCTGTCTAATACATAGTTAGCTAATGCATCAGTTAATGTATTTAGATGTCTAGGAATATGTTGATATTCAAAATAATCAAAATAACGTTCCAAGAGGCAAATTCGCAAATACACCCATAAAAAAGTAGGACTTCGAATAGTATAGACATTACTTAACTATAGTACTATGAGCTGTGAATCGAGTCACACAACCAAGTGACGGATACCGAGCGAGATAGAATCAATCAACAATTCGATAACGGTGATATACTCTGCAATATTGTTGGTCACACAGCTGAGGCACACACCTCGTAAAGAGACAAGTTTGTTTGTAGGGGCGTAAATTGCCCATGTAGCAGAAGCAAGGTTCTGAGTACTACAACTAGTGCCATTAGCGAAGCCAACGTAGGGTAGCAAAGACTCCGACATCTGAAAATCAAACACAACATCACATAAGGGTAGAGACCAGATAACGACAAAAGCAAACTACAGTAACACACAAGAAGTATGATACAATAAAAATACAGGTACTCGTGCACAGGTGATCTTATGCATAGTACTTCTTCAAGTACAACCCATTTCTGGGTTCACTCAAAGGGATACCATCGTAATCTACTAACTTGTAAGCCCCTTTTTCCAAAAATCGTCTAACGATATAAGGACCTCGCCACATGGCTTCGAATTTTCCAGCTCCTAGCATATCTCGATCTTGTTCATAGAGGAGAACCAGATCTCCTTTGGAGAAAATGCGAGGCTTGACATGTTTGTTGTATTGGGCCTTGACACGTTTTTTCTGGGCTTCAATGACTAGGGAAGCATCGCGTTGAGTTTCATCTAATCGCATAAGATACAATAGACGTTCTTCCTCAACAAAAGTGTTTGGTAGGAGTTCAACAGCTAGTTTTAAAGAGGGTATCTTGCATTCGATTGGGAGAATGGATTCCAAACCATAGACTAACCAGAAAGGTGTAAACCTAGTAGCAGACTTGACGGATGTCCGGTAAGCCCACAATGTCAAACACAACATTGTGTGCCAACTTGTTTTGTGAATCCCTATCATTCATCGGAGCATAGTTATGAGAACTTTGTTGATTTCTTCGACTTGGTCATTGGCTTGTGGGTAATAGGGCGTTGAGTTTTCATGGTGAAGACCCAACTTTTCAGTGAGTTCGGACATCATGAAGTTTTTAAAGTGGCTACCGTGATCAATGACAATAGCCTGAGGAACACCAAAATTAGCTATGATGTGATTAAAAATGAATAATGATGCAGTCTTTCTAGTGTTGTCAAATGTCGGCATCGCCTCGACCCATTTCATAAAGTAATCTATGGCTACAATAATGTATCCATGCCCCCCGACCGAGTGGGGGTGACATGTCATGAAATCGATGCCCCATTTTGCAAAGGGACCAACGGAGACCACAGGGTGAAGAGGAGCGGGATGTGACCGTATCTTATGAATATAGGTCTAGCAAGCATGGAATTTTTGGACGACGATTATGCAGTCGTTAAATAAAGAAGGCCAAAAATACCCTGCTCGTAAGATCTTCTGGGAAGTAGCATACCCAGACATATGACCACCACAGGCTCCATAATAGCAGTCATTTAAGGCTTTCTTAGCTTCGTCGAACGTGAGGCAGTGTCAAAGAACTGAGTCAATCCCACGACGATAAAGAGTATCCCCAAGGATAATATATTGACGGGCTTGGTAGCGTATTCGACGTCGGTCAGTACTAGACAAATTTGGCCAAAAAGTCTGGGTTTGGAGATATATGATGATATCGCCATACCAAAGATCATCAGAGCTAATGAGGAAAAGGGACTCATCAGGTAATGAATCAGCTGCTACATTTTCCGTTTCAGAATAGGGAATCACTGTAGTCTTGCGAGAGAGGATATAGTGCCAGAAGCGTTGAACTGCTTGGACGGCTGCCAAGGCCAATTTTTTGACATGTAAATACTTGGTTTTGGTAGATGTTAGACTTCAACTCAAGTAATAGATAACATGTTCGTCGTTAGAATCATCCTCTTGGATGAGAACCATACCAATGGTGTAATCTGAGGCTGCAAGGTAGAGGAAATAATCGCAACTGTAATCGGAGGGGAAGAGAAGTGGAGCACGTGTTAGGGACAATTTCAAAGCTTCAAAGGCTTTGTTTGCGATGGCGTCCCATACGAACTCAAACCCCTTTTTTAGGAGCCACGTAAATCAATGAGTTATCTCGGCGTAGTTCGAGATGAAACGAAGGAGAAAGTTTGATTTCCCCTGTAAACTTTATAACTGGTGAAGTGTAGAAGGAAGAGGGAGATTAAGGATCGCCTTGAACTTTAAAGGATCTACCCTAATCCCTTGACGTGAAACAATAAATCCTAGAAGTCGACCAGATTCCACGTAGAAAACACACTTGTGAGGATTCAAGCGTATACGGTAAAAATGACAGTGGACGAAAATGGCTCAAAGGTGGATTGGATGATCGACTCGGCGCATAGAGTGAGCGGGTAAGTCATCAAGATATGGTTGCACTATGTGTTTGATATCATGGAAGGCATAAGACATAGCGCCTTGAAAAGTTGCGCCAGTGTTCTTGAGACCGAAAGGGCGTTTTCGATAGGCGAAAGTGCGCCAAGGACAAATAAAAGTCGTTTTATGTTGATCCTCCGGAACAATGTTGATTTGATTATATCCGGAGAAACCATCAATCAGAGAGAATATTTCACTTCCGATGCAATCGTCAATAATCTGATCGACAAAGGGGGTAGGAAAGTTGTCTTTGGGACAAGCTTTCTTGATATCCCTATAATCAATGCATATGCGGATTGTGCCTTGTTTCTTGTCAATTGGGACAAGATTGGAAACTCAGTCAGTGAGGGCCACTGGGTAAATAAAGTTGTATTTGAGAAGTTTCTCGACTTCAAGCTTGATAGCAGCCGCTTTACGTGGGTGAACTGGATGAAGGCATTTCCGGACAGGTTTAGCGTTGGGGTATGTCTTGATCTCATGTATCACAATGTCGAGGTCGATACCTGGAATTTATTCGTAGCTCTAGGTGAAGACATCATGAAACTCTTTGAAAAGTGACATGTAGGTGACGATTTCGTCAGGGGAACATGAAGCTCTGATATGCACATTTTTGACAATTCTAGGTTTGATGGATATGTCGAGGGGAATAGTGGGTGAGATATTGCTTAAGTTCCCTTCGGAAAACATATCGTGTGTGGACTCGGGAATGGTTGAAATGACAACAACGGTTGATGGGGTCGAGATCCGTTGGTAGTTCTCGATGGTATGTTTCTCCAGGAAGAGGATGGAACGATGATGTCCATCGTCCCAAGGGGTGTCTTCCATGACAGACATGATCATATCATCTGTGGGAAAAATGACATGAAAAGAATCTGGAGATAACTCACCAATATAGGGGGTAGAAGGTGTTGCCGATTGAATGGCCTAATAGGCGGATTCGATCAGACTTAATGGCATTTCATCGCCATAACGAAGATGATCTCTAGGGTCAGGTATCATCCATGGGTTGTGAGACGCAGGAGTTCTGTGAATCGAGGTGGAGATCATGTTGATCGAAGCAATGGATGAGCGTGGAACATCAGGCGGTGGAATGGGGAAAATACCCATTAACGAAGAGTCTTTGAGAAGGCCTACATCGACGTTCTCATAACCTGGTGGGGTTTTAGCGATAAACGGTACGTTTCCAGTACGGGTATCCGAGTTAAAGAAGTCTAATTGGTCAACGATGACTACCTTTCCTTGATGTGGGAAACGTACAACACGAAAAAGAGTCGACACAACTGTGCACATGGAATCAATCCAACTGTGGCCAAGCAGAAGATTGTAATCGAGAGGAGCGTCAAAGACTTCCACTTCAACTTGGACCGTTTTTCCTTCTAGCGTGATTGGCAATAAAGGAAGGACATCGTAGGGTTTAAAACCAGAGCCATTGAAGGCTTTAAGAGTGTTTTGGGATTCAGTCAAAGAGGGAGAGCCAATGGCTTTCCAGTAGGTAAGAGACATGACACACGTCGAGGCACCCTCATCAATAACGGTTCGAAAAATGTTTTTGTCAAAGACAATCACTTGGATTTGGAACGCGAGTTGAGGGGGTATCCTTGGAATGTGATCTTCCAAGTCAAAAATTATTAAATTTGTTTTTGTCGAGTCGATTCCACCGATAGCTTTCAACAGTGCCTTCCGTTGTGTGGGACAATTTTGAAGGACTTCGAGGGCTGACATCACAGAAGGTGCTTGGGCCAGATCTTCAACAATGTTGTAGTTCTGGGCAACACGAGCATGAGGATTGAAAGTCGATTTCTGAACGACACCCTTTGGGGGGGATCAAAGAACTGTGTCAAGGCTCGGTCGTTTGAGATGAAGAGGATCATTGGTAGGTGGAATCACGAGAGAGGGTTGTACCAATGAAGGAGGTGGGTCATCAACCTTCTCTTTAGAGGGAGAATAATATTTGGCTCGAGTGGTGAGGGAAATGGAGTTCTTCTTTGAATCACCAGTACACATCAATACATAGGACGTAGTAGACGGGGAGGGTTGGTCATGAATGACCAATTGGGCCTGTTGTTGAGAGGGGAAGGGTTGGGACAAAACGGCCGGAGCAGGTGGTTTCAGGGCTCCTTGAAGGACTTAGTGACCTCAGTGCATCGCAGACAATCCTTCGTGTAGTGATCATCACCACAGATAAGACAAGGGTATCAAGGTTTGCGCTTATCCCTATTGTCAACAGGCGGAGTTTTGGTTTTCTCTGCTTGTAAAGTATTTTTTTCCTCCTTATTCTTACCCTTTCCTTTTCTGGATTTATTTTTACCRGCTAGGGTATATTGAACTGCATTTACCTCAGAAGTCTTGTCGGTGGGAGGGGTAGGAGATGGAGCATTTTGAACATTAGAAGAAGMAGGTTTGGGGTTGGTGCTTGAGGAAGAATATGGTTGGGCATGAAAAGTGCCAATCACACTATCAGCTGCATGAGAGGAAGATGGAGTAGTTGAAGTGGTGAAAGTGGAAGGATGAGGTGCGTCGGGGAGCAAGTCGTAAAGAGTGCCCGTTTGTAAGTAAACGAGGTCAAGATATTGAGCACAACTTATGGCCTATTCTTCTATGACAACTCCACCCATGGAGATGTCACGTGCTATGTCATTCACAAATGATTTCATGAACCACTCTGCCAGCAACTGATCAGAAAGTTTGAGTTTTATGAGACGTTGTCTCCTTCGCCATTCATGAATGTTATCAGATATATAAGTGGCTTTAGTTTGTTTGAAAGAACTCAAAATCTCGGTCCCTGTTTCATAACGGATTGGTAACTGGTAGTGGGTRAGGAAGGCCATAGCTAGGGTGTTGAAGTTAGCGAAGAAACCTTGTGGTAATTCTATATACCACTTCACAGCAGAACTCGTGAGAGTTCTTTGAAAAAGACGTAAACAAATAGAGTCATCCATCAAAGATTTGGATGAGCACCAGAGGTGAAAAGTCATGACGTGATTGTTAGGGTCCTCTCCCACTTTTCCATCGAATTTAGGGATGTCTGATGGTAGCTTGGCTGGTATAGCGGGCCATTAGGGAGAGTGACAAATTGGATCATTTAAAATCCTTGACAGGTCTGGGAGATCCAAAGTGGCCAAGAAGGGTAACTGTCTATTCACATGTAGGTACTGGTGGCTTTGGGGAGGGAGTCCCATCGACAAACCAATGGGACCATAGGTAGTCTGCATATAATGTGAATACCTAGGCAGATTCAGCGGTGGTTGTGGAGGAAAGTAGCTCATGGGATTGTATCCTTGAATACTGATGTGAGTTTGAGCATTCGAGCCCCAAATAGGATTGGATGTACCTAGATATGGTTGGCTTATACTAGGGGGTATAACAGATGCAGCTGGAAGCTGTTGCCCCCCATTCGATTGAGGATTATGTTGTATTAAATGATTCCAATACTAGGCGAAGGACAGAGGTATGTTTTGTCCGTAAGGTGGGGTCGGTGGAGGATGTCCTCCAATCGGGGGTTGTGTCCAAATTGGGGGTAGTGTTCCAATTGGGGGTTGTGTTCCAATTGAGATCTTCGTTCCAACAAGAATTTTCCCTACAAGGGGGGCTTGAGTAAAACCTCCTTGGTGAAATTTTCCGCCAACAAGAATCTGGTAATCTGATGTGAATGATGGAATAGTGACACTAGGATTAGAGCTCTCGGTGGAGGATGAGAAAGGTCCTCTAAAAGGGGGTTGAGGATGTGTTGGAATGAAACCAGGAGGAGAGTTCCTAGAACAAGAGGGACCACCAGGAGTTTCGGATGGTGTTTGCATAGGAGTGGGAATAGAAGCATTCAACGCACAGTATCCGGGTGGAAGTGTCTGGGTGACACTGGGCGAGAGTGGTGTGTCGATGGGGGCTTGGATATCCGTGGTAATCCTAGTGTGAATACTCGTAGTATCTGTGTAATGGAAAATTTATATCGGGACGATCAAGATGTGTTCAGATCGCGTAGCGTCTGTACCAGGAAAATAATAAACAGTAGTAAAAGGTACTGTGTCTGGGTCCGAGGTTTCGGGGAACACAGGTGAAATGGTGATTTCAACACCTGATCCTACACAAAAATGGTCCCATCTAAAAACACCAGTAGACCAAAAAGGATCTTGGCCCTCAGGTCCTAGAAAGGGTCTAGTCGGCGATCCAGAAGACAACACAACTAATTCTCCGGAAGAATTCACTCGCATAATACGTCTCTCAGAATCGGGGTGAAGTCGAAAGTCCTCTCGAGTATTGCTAATTCAAAAACATTATAGAGAGTCGGTTCTTTCCACTTGCAGTTGTGGAGTGGTAACGTCTTGGACTTCACTCTGTTGAGGAGAGCCCTCAGGTGAGCTTGTAGGTAGGGGTTGAGAACCTTCCAGATGCTGTGGAGATAAACCTTGCATTCTATGTGAACGACGTGGAGGATCTATTGTGAACGAGTTACAAACTTATGAAGAAATTCCTATGGTCAACTTGGGTGAACAAACAACACGCGCTAGTAAATAAAATCTATGAAACAATACCAAGCAAACAAGACCTTCTAATTTCGAAGTCACTAGTTGGTGATGAAATCCAACGTCAAAACAATGAGATGAGAAGGGGCTGGGCTAGGGTGGAAAAGTTACGCTGACGACCTGCTTAACGGTCTTACACCCTGGTGCAAGCTCCCACACATAATCATGGGTATACCCTCCAAGGAGCCCAAGTGAATTTGGCCAATGTCGATTCCAGGTACCGTGAAGACTTGCCCCTCCACAGTCACCTTGTGTAAAACCCTAAAAAGATAGGTCACTAAGGTTACCACTGACAACAATAAAGCCTGGGGGGACAGTTGACAGTCTGATCCACACGCTAGGGCAGGGTATCTAGCCCAAAATCAACTCGAGAGGCTCCCACTCATCATTGTGGGTATACCTCCAAGTGACCCCCATAATACGTGCAAACTCCGCACCGATATCAACAAAGCAGGGTGAGTAACTCTGTCAATATCAATGCGACCTCGTGTTTGACCCTTGTGTGAGAAGGGCATCCCAAGACAAAATGTTGTGAATGGAATTTCACACTCCTTAACACAAGATGCTATTGTGTGTTTTGTGCTTTGGAGAGTGTATCTCTCTACCTATTCCAAAGTGCTAGCCTAGCTAAATGTTGGTTTAATAGAGCCCTAGAAAAGAGTTACTAGTTAAATTTTAAAATTTGCGCAATGTTATTAATGGCTATTGTTACTCAAGGGAAACGGAGATGAAACTGATGTTGTATGGGACTCTGACCCAACAATGCATAGATAGGAATGAAATATATCAATTTTCGTTCGATGAATCCTATGTACGGGAGGGAAAGAGAATTTTTTCGGAACAATCTTGAACTATGATACACAATTTCCTTTAAAATACAATTTCAACGAATCACGCAATAACAACGAATCACGCAATAATGTTCTTTTTCAATAATTTTGAGAATTGATTTTCAATATTTTCAAAAACGAAAAATGCTTTTGAAATAAAAAATGTTTTTTACTTTTCAAAAAGGACCTACACCATGATGGTGAAAGTGAGGAAAACCAATGACTAATGAACAAGCGATAAACAAAAACCCAAACCAATCTTTCAATGTAAACAAAAATGACAAGTAGACAAAACTAGTCTTTTCAATTGCATGAGAACAGTAATCTTCCAAACAATGAGAAAATGAGAAAGACAAAGAATCCCAACTTTCAAACCGATCACAGGCTCTTAAGAAAACAAGCACTCAGAGTCTAGGATCAGAGAGTATATCTTTGCCAAGAAAAGTCAAGAGATGAGAGAGGAGAAAAAGATGGACAGGAAGAGCCTTTGATTTCCGAAGACTGATCATGCACAAGATCCGAAGACAAGAAAACATCAACCAATGGTCCAAGAAGTTCTTTTCAAACACCTATACTGATCTGGGCAGCTAAACATGCAAAAATCTTAAATCCAAAAATTTTAAAAGAGGGTTCGCAGGCTATCAGTGTTGCACAGTGCGAGAATGGGTCATTCTCCCAGGATAGCTTTGAGCAGAGTGCGAGAAACTCACACTGGACTTAAAACCAGAGTGCGAACTCAAGGTGTTCTCGCAGGCTACTGTGGGGTTTAGTGTGAGAATTCCTTAAACTAGGAAAAATTTTGGAAAAAGACAAAAAAATTGAAGGGACTTCTGGACCCAGAGGGTCTATCAGGGTGTCCTGAAGACTCAGATATTGATAAAAATGGAGAAAGGTAAGGCAAGAGAAAATGGCCAAGGAAAAACACCAAAAACAACAAAAAAAATGGGTTGCATCCCCAGTGGAGTCGCCAATTTTGTTATCGGACTAATCAGTAGGTGCGGACACTAACAGATCTCCCTAGATCCACCTGGATCTAGAACAAAACAGGACAGGACATGACTCTTTCCCTAAGTTATGACCATTGAATTAACTAGTAAAGAGGAACAAGTGGCATACCTTTGTATCACTTCCTAGGGTCTCTGTTTCTCCCGATTCACTCCGGTGCTCTTGTGAGGTCAATACCAAGACAACACAAACCAACCAAAGTGAAGATAGAAAAATATATTCAATCGTCAACTTATGTGTATGATCAAGGAATTACACAATAAAGTAAGAATGACTTTATGGGAAAAGGACATGTCGCTGCATCATATTAATCGAAAGTAGAAGATACAACCTGATCACCTTGATGTCACAAGAATCCTTTCAGTGACTCTTGGTTCCAACACACACACTTGCTCGATCCTTGCATGAAGAAGATCCAATTCCTCTTGATGGACTTGCTAAAGTATCCAAGCTCTTGTTCAAGTTGGGTTCTTCACACAATTCCTTCACCAATTCTCCAATTAATCTTCCTTAACCTTTTCCATGAGAATCCTATCAATATATAGGAGAGGATGAGATGGTTACATGGATGATAATGATCCCACCAAATCAGGGAAACCAGTAACATGATAACCATTCGAATACCAACCCATTCTCTAGAATATTCCTTTCTAGAACCATCGAGACTTCATCTTTTTCCAAGCTTGAGAACAATATCACACCCTAGATACATAGCACAATGCGAGAATTTCACACCCTAGCTAAAGGCAGCCTGCGAGAATGGGTCATTCTCACACCCTAGGCTATAAGCAACCTACGAACTCTCTTCAAAAATATGTTTTTTGGGAAGAGATGAATGTCACTTTTCTCAGGAGAAAGTTCTTGTTGGGAGCCTAAGTACACCATCATCAATACACCATAAAGATGACCAAAATCATGGGTAACACTACATCCCATAGCTTGATGAACAAACAGATAGATGTGCTTTATCCAAGGGCGACTCATTATGCTACCAATAAAGAAAATACTTTTCCCTTCCTCTTTTTGGGGTATATTTGATTTTTTTTTGTCTTTTTCAATAATTTTGGGAAAAAGAATAAAGGAATGTTACGTTACAATGGAGGGATGAGTATTAAAAACATGCAATTTCAAGGCACAAGGACAAGACTGATGTTCTAGTATACTAATACTCGGGAAAAATCCTCCGGGGGCCAAGGGTGTTAAAACGCAGAAGCAAATTGTTACAAGGTTGGCGTATAAGATATGCAAACACGGTTAACAAAACACACAATGGTAACGTCCTTCGATGTAAGTTTAACAATCCTAGAGAAGGTAAGCTCGATGGTTTTTCATATTTAGAGAGTCTGAAAAAACATAAAAGGAAACTCCATGGGGGTAACTTTTTCGAAGATAGTCTAGTTGGTTCGAAAAAGGGGTAAACTAGCACCGACAAGACGTCTATTCAAAACCATTTTAATGAGTGTGACAAGGACAAGATCACTCGGCCATTTTTTCATTTTTAAGGAGTCTAAAAGAAGATCAACTATGGACTCTATCAGGAATGTTCTTCTAGACCAGTTTAACGAGTGTGAAAGAATAAGGTCACTTGGCGATCTTTTCAATTTTAGGTAGTCTGAAAAGAGATTAACTATAAACTCTGTGGGGGTTCCTTCTTCATAAGTTTAGTCCCTCAGGCCCGAAAAAGGGATAAAATTATACCTGAGAGTACTCTTCTATAGAGATGAAATTCCATAGAGTATACCTTTGTTCGTACAGTTGACCGTCTGGACCAAAAAAGGGGTAAACTACCGCCGGACAGACGTGACTTCAAATTTCAGTTTAACGAGCGTGAAAGGCCACAAGATCGCTCGGCAATATTTTCATGTTTAGAGGGTCTAAAAAGGGCTTAAAAAAAGACCCATTATTTTTTGGGAGTCCTGAGGGTGAGGTCAAGAGTGAAGAAGAATCGTGCAAATGAGGCTCAAACTTGTATTCATAAAAAACTACAAGGACTCCCGAGCCTACAATGTTTTAGAGATAGCATGAATACCATAATGCAACCAAGATCTACCTAGGGCATCCATGTTCCAGTAAGCTCTACCACCAAGTTGCAAAACTTCTAAAGAAGATATGATGGTTCTATGTCACAACCTGACGGGATCGATCCTATGGCAAAGGAAAAAGACAATGAGATACAAAAGTCAGGGTAGAAACCTAACCTATATGTTCAAGTAGATCATCAAAAAAAAAATTCCACAGACCATCGAAAATTACTCAAAACTCAAAAAAATTGTCCCAATACCCGATCAAATCCCTCCTAAATAACTCTTGAATCACTCTAAATGATTTTTGGTATAAAGAAAATGATAAGGGAGGACAAAAAAGTGACAAAAAGAGGCCAAAAAGTCTATAAATAGAAGATGGCAACTCATTATCACCATTGCTGATTTGGAAATTGACTCTGGAGCCAAAAGAGCCCCTTTGATTAACGTGGTGATTCTAGGAGCTACATTGGACGAAACGAACTTCTGTCTGGACCAAGTAAGTACAAACTCCCTTATCTTGCATTATATATCTTTATTTATGTATTGGGTTTCATTTTTTAGGGGGGCATCGACCTTTAAAAAGTTGGCCCTAGGTCCACACGGGTTGTCTTAGGACAGGCTGCATGTACATTCGGGCAGAGTAAACTCTACATGCGTGTACACGCGACTGTCGCCATTACAGCATGCAGGGGCCCCCTTATTGAATGAAAAAGACTTCAAAAGAAAGGGTTAACCCTCCTAAACCTTTTTGTTTTGTAGGATGTATGTCCATTGGAGAGAAAGAGAGCATGAAGAGGTAAATGAGTTGGTCGGGGAAGACCCCAATGCCGTGGCTACTTTGATGCAGTGTGGGTTGCTCAAATTTTTTCTATGTCCTTTCATGCGGGCACAACCTAGGCTACTAAATGCCTTGGTTGAATACTAGAATCCGGATGCAGAGGCATTCATGTTAGAGGGGCAATCACTGGTGCCCATGGTCGAGGACATTTACTTTTTGACTGGCCTCTCTAGGAGAGGGGAACCAGCCAATTTCTGGACTTTTCCTGTGGGGCCACATAATATAGCGGAACTGATAGGTCTATACTGTGCATCTAATATGGACCGTGCGAGCAAGTAGGTGCCTATAAGAAAGATCACTAACATATCGCTACAGGCAATAGTATTGCTTATTGGGTGAATTATTGGTTCTCCAACTCTACATCAAGCATCTCGCGCACAGATGAACTGTACAGTCTAGTGCTTAAATGCACAAGTTTTTGATTGGAGTACCACTTTGCTTGAGTGCATGAAGAGGCAATTGACATATTTTCGTTTGCGGACACATAGGAACTTCGGGTTTGAGACCATTCTGTGTTCATTCTTTTTTGAGAGAGTTCTGAGTTTTAGTCCTCGAGTAGTGGTACGAGGACACCAAGCCTCTCTTCCTGCTGTGTGTAGATGGGCAGTACTACTGCCGCGACAGGGTGGCAGAAGGACAAATTTGTCCTTCGATGATGACTTTTTTGCATGGTTGTCATGACAGATCCGTGTTATAGAGGACTACCCCTATGTCGGGATTGATTTTTTGAGAGACCCAGAGATACCAGTACCTCCTGGTGAGGCGCGAGGGGAGATGGGTAAGTCTCCACCTTTGTAGTTTTTTTGTTGTATATGGAATTTTTATGTTGTTTTGTTATATATATCATTTTTTTTGTTTTCTTATGCCAGAGTATTTGACGGATATGTGTTTCATTGTGTGCAGATGCGGGACAAGTGCGACCCGCTGACTATGCGAGGAATAGGTGTTGTCCTCGGCCAGGGGCCACACTTGCCACTGCAGGGGGACCAACAGTAGCAGGAGATCTTCTAGCCAGGGAGGCTGAGAGGGTATTGAGATGGGTTGAGCGTAACTTTACTGCACTCACTTGCATGGTCTCGATGGCAGAGATTGAGGACATGCCACCATCTATGCAGCCTCATGTAGTGGGGGCACCACGAACATGGGTCTGGTTGTTTTGGTGCTTAGCCAATGTTGTGGACCAGTATAACAGGTCCCACAGGCCCTGACTTTAGCTAGACATGACGTGCCATGAGCACCACTTGTATATATTTTTTGAGGGCATAAGCCCTATGACTTGTTATCGGTCCTACTTTTGAGGCGCTTGCATCCATCTATGTACTCTGGTTACTTTATGATATTATATATGGTTTTTGGGTCTTTTGTGTCTTATGGATCATGTGTGCAAAAAAGTATTCACATGCTTATGTTAATGTTCTTTCATATGTGTGCAAGACGCCAATCTAAAATTTGATTAGCTAGAGTATCTGTAACTTGGTTTAATCTCCTAGGAACATGAAAATATGTAATATAATCAAAGTTTCATTCTTAGAGATGTACCCTAAAGAATCGTATGTGTAAAGTTGGATCATGAACCTGGTACACTCTGTTTAACTGAGACACAACCAGTTGAGCATCGAGATAGACCCGAAGATGAGAGATACCCAATGACAAAGCGTCACGAAGAAACTCAATAACTGCGCTATACTCTGCAACGTTATTTGTGGTGCCACCTAAGCATATACCTCCAGAAGATAATAACTGGCCTTGAGGTGTAAAGATTACCCAAGCTTCGGAGGCAAGCCTCCGAGTGTGTCGACTAGCACCATCTGCATACACAACGAACACTTTAGAATCACTTGACATACACCATAGTGATGAAAGATAGTATCAACGACACATCCATAATACTAAAAGAAACTAAAACGTAATAGTACAAAGACTATACATATGTTACAAAAAGTTACGCACAGTGACCTGCCTATGAGTAATACTTATTGAGGTAGAGCCCATTTCGAGGCTCCGCCAAAGCATTCCCTTGAAAATCAACCAGACAATAAGGACCCTTTTTTAAAACCTCTTTTATGATGAAAGGTCCGAACCACATGGGTTTGAATTTTCCTACCCCCAGGGGGTCCTTATCTTGGTCGTAGACCAGGACAAGGTTGCCTTCAGTGAAAATCCGAGGACGAACTATCTTATCATACTGACACTTGATGTTATGTTTGTGAGCCTCGTTGGCTAGGGCCACATCATGACACTGCTCATTGAGCTTCTCAAGGTATACTAACCATTCTTCAAGCGAAGAAGTGTCTGGCAATAATTGTACCACCAAATTTAGAGATTGGATCTGGAATTTGATAGACTGCCTCCAGCCCGTAAACGAGTTGAAAAGGTGAGAAACCGGTTGTAGTGTTAATAGATGTTCGGTAAGCCCATAATTCCAAGTATAACATCAAATGCCAATTTGACTTGGCTGAGTTGATAGTTCATTGTAGGATAGTCTTAAGAGTTTTGTTGACAGCTTCTACCTACCCATTTGCTTGGGGGTAGTAGGGTGATGAATGTTCTTGTCGTAACCCAAGCTTTGTTGTTAATCCGATCATCATCTGGTTCTGAAAGTGACTTCCATGGTCAGTGACAATCTCCCTCGAGATGTCAAACCTTGCTATTATCTGATTGAATAAAAAGAGAGTTACAGTCTCTCCATCATCTTTAAACATTGGCATAGCTTCGACCCACTTTGTGAAGTAGTATACAACTACAATGATATAGCAGTGCCCCCTTGTTGAAGGAGGGTTGCAAGTAGTGTAATCAGTCCCCCACTTGGTGAAGGGACCAACTGTGATGACAGGAAACATGGGAGCAGGATGTACCCTCATCTTTCGAGAGAATACTTGGCATGGATGGCACTTCTTGACCGATTAGATACAATCTTTGATAAGTTTCAGCCAAAAGTAACCTACTTGTAGAATCTTTTGGGCTATTGCCAACCCAAAAAAATGACCGCCAAAAGCTCTGGTATGGAAATCTTTAAGAACAATAACTACTTCCTCATGAGTGAGACATCGGCATAGGATGCAATCTACACCTCTCTAATACAACCTATCATCGATTATGAGATAATTCTTAGCCTGATGGCATATGTGTCGATGCTCATCATGAGAAGCAGTGGTGGGTCACTTCAAAGTCTGGATATAGATAAGTATATCTCCATACCAGGGATCTGAAGATGTGATAAAAAACATATCTCCCCGGATAGGCGATTCTTCAGGCACAACATCACCTGAATCAATCGGAAGTTCTGAAATAAGTTATGCAAAGACCAGTGACTTTTTGGACTTTGCTGAAATGAAGTCTAAGTCAAACTCTTGGAGGATGACTATCCATCTACTAATTTTTCCGCCTATTACCCGTCGTGTCAACATGTACTGGAATGGATTCACGACAACAATGACGGTGGTTTTGCAAAACAAAACATAATGACGGAACCATTGAACAACATGAACTGCTGCCAACGCAAGTTTTTCAATGTGAGAATAATTAAGTTCCAGTCCTACGAGGCCTCGGCTCAGGTAATAGATCACATATTCTGCGAACAAGTCATCTTCCTGAACTAAAACCATGCCAGTGGTTGACTCTGCTGTAGCCATATATAATAAGAAATCTTTGTTATAGTTCAGTGGTCGGAGAAGAGGGGCAATTGTGAGGGCATGTTTCAATGCGCCAAAAGAGCATTGAGCTGCACCATCCCAGTAAAAGGGAGCATCTTTCTTCAGTAAGCACATAAAGCCCTTGGTGATTTCGGCATAGTTGGCGATGAAGCGTCGTAAAAATTTCGCCTTCCCTTGTAGACTTTGAAGTTGAAGGATTGTACGTGGGGGGGGAAACTGAATTATTGCCTCAACCTTGAGAGGATCAACCATGATCCCTGTTGTTGACACTATGAAACCTAACAATCATCCTGACGTTATGCAGAAGCTGCACTTGTTTGGATTCAGGGGAATCCTAAAGTAGCGACAACATTCGAAGATAAGTCAGAGGTGTGTGGGATGATCCGTTATCTTGCGAGATTGTGATGCTAAATCATCTAGATAGGCCTCGACTATATGCTTGAGGTCATGGAAAGCAAAAGACATGGCCCGCTGAAATGTGGCTCCAGCATTTTTGAGACCAAAAGGAATTTTATGATATGCGAATGTACCCCATGGGAAGATGAATGTTGTTTTGTGTTGGTCTTCAGGTTTGATTTGGATTTGATTATATCCCAAAAAATTGTCCATGAAAGAAAAGGCTTCGCATCCCGCACATTCATCAATGATCTAGTCGATGAACAATGTGGGAAAAATATCTTTGGGACATGCCTTGTTCAAATCATGGAAGTCGATACATACAGAAATCGTGCCTTGTTTTTTATTGATCGATACGAGGTTGGACACCCATTGGGTCAAATGGATAGGATAAATAAACCCATCTTTTAGCAATTTATCAACCTCAACCTTAATGGCTGCTGCTTTCTTAGTATTAACTGGACAAAGCTTCTGTCGAACCGGCTTGGCATCAGAATAAGTTGTGATTTCATGTTCAATTATTCTTGGATCAATGCCTGGCATTTCCTCATAAGACTAGGAAAAAATTTCACAGAATTCTTTGAAAAGATCTATGTAGACTTGAATCTCTTAGGGGGAGCAGTGCACTCCGATGCAGACATTCTCCACGATGCCAGGGTTTTGGGAGATATTGATCGGTAAGTTTTCAGCGATAGTTGTCATATTACCCTCAGCATAAACCTCATGTGTAGCTAAGAGATTAATAGGACAAGACCAATCTCCCGTCATGGTCACGATGAATTCTCTTGCTTCAATTCGGCTTAACTCTGGGAGGAAGTATGATCTATGATGAAGATATTCCTAGGTTTTATCTGGACTAGTCATTGCTTCAATTATTGCTTCATCAGAGGTCAAGACTAAGTCAAATGAATTGGTGTGAGCGAGAGAACCCTGAGCCCAAACAGGCTCTAGAAGTGGATCTAACTCTTGTGCAGGAACTGGATCAGTGTGGGATGAATTTTGCTAGAATAAGGAGTACACTACTTCAGCTGCGGATAAGGGCATGGACATGCCTGGGTGTCCTGTCTCATCCATCGTGGTCGATGGGGAAGGAAGTGTCCACGGATCGTCGAAGTAAGTCCTGCGGAACGACGAAACTTGAAAAATCCTGACCTTATGGTGATTGGATATAAATTTGATATCGCCTTGATGGGAACGGTAATCAAAGGTACCCATCAAAGATGGGCACAAACCAACCCCTACGTTGACGACACCTGGTTGAGGATTGTCAATCATCGGGACCATGGATGCCCCCAAAGCAGGGTCAGGTCTGGAGAAGGACAATTGATCGATGGTCACTATCCATCCCTCGTGTGGAAACAACAAGACCTAGAAAACTGTAGCAACCACAGCTTGCATGGCATAAGTCCAACTCCATCCTAAAAAGAGGTTATAGTCGAGGAGAGTATCGACTACCTCTTCTTCGACACACATGGTCTTCCCTCCTAACTGCACAGGGAAAGAAGGAATGATACCATGTGGTCGGAATGAATGACCGTCAAAAGTGGTGAGGAGAGTAGGTGATGGAGACAAAATGGGTTGGCCAATGTCCTTCCAACATGCCAGTGACATAATGCATGTCGAGGTGCCCTCATCAACCACTGTGCGGAAGATATTCCGAGTAAAAGTTTTCGTGGGATAAGCCACTACTATCTGAAACGCTATGTGGTAAGGTAGACGAGGTTTTAATTCGGTTGTATCCAGCATGATTTTACCCATATTACAAGTCTCGATAGATCCTAAAGTGGTTAACGAGGATTTCCTCTGGGAAGGGTAACTTTGGAGGACCTCCAAAGCAGACATCGCACAAGGGGTTTGTGATAAATCCTCCACCACAGAGTAATTCTGGGCGGCCCTTGTGTTTGGGTCATGAGAAGCTTTTTTAAATGCACCTTTGGGAATGCATGTCATTGTTTCACCCAATGTCTTCTCAATCTATAGAGGAAGAGATGGGAGTTTAGCTTCTTTACCCTTCTCAGAAGTTCTTGGTTTACTATAGTCATGCACTCTAGTCGATATAAAAGAATCACTCCTCACCATATATACATTTGCGGATGTGGGGTTGTTCGCATGCGGAGAAGGGTCTTGGCTGCCCCCTTTCGTGCTCGCAGAGGCTAGGGTTAGATTTTGCCAATGTTGAAATGGATTGGTCAACACAGCCTGTTGTTGTTGCATCACAAACTTTTGAGCTTCTGCAAGCTGAGGACATAGATGGGTCGGGTGGTCTTCCGCACACAATTTGCATGGATACTTCGCCTTTCATTTTTCAGTGTTGTCCCCACCAGCATTATCGATAGGTTTTTTATCCCCCTTACCCTTCTTTCGTTGTTTTTTCTTTCCTTCAGGCTACTGGGTGGCCTTTGGGTTAGTCGATTTCACTGTGTNAGGGTTAGATTTTGCCAATGTTGAAATGGATTGGTCAACACAGCCTGTTGTTGTTGCATCACAAACTTTTGAGCTTCTGCAAGCTGAGGACATAGATGGGTCGGGTGGTCTTCCGCACACAATTTGCATGGATACTTCACCTTTCATTTTTCAGTGTTGTCCCCACCAGCATTATCGATAGGTTTTTTATCCCCCTTACCCTTCTTTCGTTGTTTTTTCTTTCCTTCAGGCTACTGGGTGGCCTTTGGGTTAGTCGATTTCACTGTGTGTACCTCTGATGTTTTGGTAGGGGGAGAAGCCAAAGTAGTAGACTGGCTAGACATTGTGTGTTGTATAGATAACTGCCGCAACTGATTCATCAATTGCTCAGTAGGCTTTGTTTGTGCTGAACCAACAATACCATCAGCATGTGGTCCAACTCTTTGTCTAGTTTTATCGAGTATTGAGCGTGGCGCATCTGAAAAGATATTGTATAATAAACCGGACTAAGAAAATATGAGCTCAAATTGTTGAGCTCTCATGATGGCATCTTCTTCAGAGAATACTCCCAAGGTTGCGATATCTTTGGACAACTGTGGGACCAAAGACTTAAGGAACCACTCAAGAAGGAATGTTGGTGGGACTGGCACCTTAATTAGACTCTTTCGATGTCTCCATTCTTGGATTTGATCAGAGATATGGTCCGTTGTCGTCTGTTCGAAATTGGCCAACAACTCTGTGCCAGCGTCGTATCTCACAGGTAACTGGAAATGGTTTAGGAAAGCCATTTCCAGCTCGCCGAAAGAAGAGTATCTTGAACGATCAAACTCAATGCACCATTTCACGACACTCCCAATGAGAGTACGTTGAAACAATCGCAACTGTACGGAATCATCATTCAATGAGTTAGATGAGCACCAAAGATGGAAGGTAGTCCTATGATCTCCTGGATCTTCATTAGGCTTGGCTTCGAACTTTGGAATGTCCGAAGGAAACTTCGTCGGCATAGGAGGCCAACGCGGATCGTGACAAATGGGGTCATTCAACAACCTTGTCAAATAATGTAAGTGCAAAGTCGTCAGGAAGGGTAGTTTGGGTTGTTGGTGATAACTTGGGAAAAAGGGGCCTAGAGTTTGACTGGCACCAGGTTGCCAAGAAAAGTTTGGCTGCTGGCCCGGATTCTAGTAGAAACAATGACCCTGGCTAGCATATGGATTTTGTATATGTGGAGACATCATCGGCCGATTTCCCAAATAGGACATAGATGGTTGGGCATGCATTATATTCGAAGAACTCCGGGAAGGGTTGCCCCATGTTGGTCCCATGGGGATGGGAATAGTAGTTTGTCCGGGGNGGATTCTAGTAGAAACAATGACCCTGGCTAGCATATGGATTTTGTATATGTGGAGACATCATCGGCCGATTTCCCAAATAGGACATAGATGGTTGGGCATGCATTATATTCGAAGAACTCCGGGAAGGGTTGCCCCATGTTGGTCCCATGGGGATGGGCATAGTAGTTTGTCCGGGGTTCCATTGATTGTGGAAAGAATTACCCCAGATCGACATTTCGGACGAGAGAAAGGATCCCTGCCCATAATTCCAAGGTCCTGATGCAGAAGAAGTTCCTAGGTTTGCCCCTTGTGTAGGAATAGTACCCTGCATAGGAATAGATTGTCCAAAACTAGGATTGCCCCTAGTCAAGAAAGCGGCTGATGAGAAGGTTTTGTTTCCAAATGTTCTGGCCAAAGAAAATGGTATCGAACCTACCGGCATGTTATGTGAAGGTGGTCCTTGACTCCCTGCTCCAAACAAACTATGGTATGTAGGTTGCCTGACAGACGGCTGATGCGAGACACCGAGTGAAGGGGACGAAGGAGGGATATGACCTCCTCTGTAAAGGAAAGCATTAAAAGGAGTAGGGGTTCCCCCTATGTGACCTTCCAGAGAAGCGCTAGAGCTTCCTGCTCCCAGACCTGAAGTCTGTAAAGTGGAGTAGGAAAGTACAAGACTTGTACCCGAACTAGGCATCCCGTATGAGAATGAAGGGCCTGTCGCACTTGGTGTGAAAGGGGTTGTGGCTGCCGCCAAAGATGGGATCAGACCATTATGCAATGTAGAAGCGGTCAATACCATGGTGTCTTGGACCGATGACGGTGGGTTAGGAGGTGAAAAATCTCCTGTGGTGACAACCGTAGTGGGAATTGAAGAATTCCCAGAAGGAGTAACAACATTTGTTTCCATTGTTGTGTGCAACACTGTTTGGCGCTCATAAAATTGGATTGGTACGATGAAAGGTGCCAATAAATCAGTGGTTGGGGTATCAAATGGGACAAGAGCATTCATTTCAAGGTCCAAAATGGTTGATTCCTCTGGGTGTTGGTCTAGCACAATTGCTTGTAACCTGGTCGCTTCAAAAGACCCTTGTTGGTCTAGCTTTTGCCTTAATGGTGGCGGGGGTGGCTCCAGTGTAACCGGCGGCAGGCCAAGAAGCCTTCATGACCAGCGGAGCTCATGATCCTCCACTGTGTGAGAAGATCAAAGACACTCTAAGGTACTCTAAACGTTCAAAAGTAACACACACTAAAAAATTCCCTAGAATATAAGACAGGCAAACACTAAATTAATTGGAAGAACAGTTACAACAACCAACACTAGAGAAACTTACCGATGCAAGTGAAACTCGAACACGGAAGCACCCTCCAGGTATACTCTGAAAAGTGTGGCTCGATGTCTGTCCTAGGTACCACGGTATACCCCCGCAGTCACCTGTGTATGTCCCTAAAAAAGATAGGCAACTAGGTTGTCAGCGCACAAACAGTCACCGGGTGGGTACAGTCGAAAGTCAGGTAGACCACAATGAGCAGGGTATCGAGCCTGAAACCTGTCAAGGGTATCAAAATCAAGTGGTCCAGAAGACAAATGAGGACCTCGAATGGATTCGAGACCCACGAAGCCCTATGGAAAATGCAATCAATGGAATCCCAAAACAGGCCCTCTATATGTGTTTTCCACTACGATTGGTCCAGCTTTGGAGGGGTTATCTCTGCTACCTTTCCACAAGCGACCTCATGTTTATCCCCTGTGTTAGATGGGGGTCCCAGATAAATTTCACATTACTGGACTTAGACACTCCCTAACTCAGACTCTAATGTTTGATTTTAAAAGGCCTTGAAGAGTTTCCTCTCCAACCTAATCCAAGGCCCTAAACCTGAACTAGTTGGTGAACCCTACAATCATAAAAGTCTAGTAAATTTTAGATTTAGCGTTAATTTTATGGCTTTGTCTTATGTCAAGGGGTATGAAAGTGAAACTGATGATGTGTAAAAGATGAAAGCAAAAAATGAATAAAAAAGATGGAAACAAAAAACTTTTACTTAATGCAAAATTTCAACAACTTTTCAAAATAAATTTTTTTTTTTTTCTAAGATTTTGGATAGCAAACCCAAAAGAAATTTCACTTGACTACAAGCTACTTATGATCTAAGTGAACTGCAAAAACTTATGAAATAAACGAATTTTCCTTGGCTAATAATGGAGAAACACACTCTTCAACCAAAGAAGAAAATGAAAGAGATTTTTCTTTTTTATTTAAATGATGATAAAGCAAAAAGGAAAAATACCAACAAGAAAAAACCAAGAAAAAACAATTATGGCCTATTCGCAAATTGCAAAGAATGACTTCAACAAATCACACACTAGCAACTTTAAAAAATGACTCTCACACTTGTCTAAATACCCTAAAAATTTCTTTTTTATGACAACTTTTAAATGAGAAAAGGCAAGCTAAGGGTAAGATTAATCCTAAGCTACTGACTGCAAAGACAAAGATTCAAATGCCTGAGAGGTATAACTCTCATCAAGGGAAAGGATGACTGCCTTAACCCTAAAAAAAACTATCCTTCCCAATCACGCTATTGATAATCCAACAACAAGTGTGTGAACGCGAGCTGTATAGAGCCAAAGGGCATGTACATGCGGGCTGACCTTGTACAGGCCGCGTGTATATCTAAACTCTGAGAAAAAACAACAATAGACAGCCCAGACCAGGAAGAGACCATTGATATTGATAACCAAGATCTCCTGAAGGCTTGGACACTCTTTTTAACAGAAAAAGCAAACCAAGAAAGGAAAAATCATAAAGCAAAAATAATATGAGATAAGACTGCAAACAACCAAGACTCAGATAGAATTCCAGAAAACCCCTGAGAATGTCTGATTCTGATAGGGAAGAGGATGATTGCCTCAAAAATTCTCTGGGTTCTACAAGCTACTGCTACTTCTTCGGCCAACGTTCACACGCGGGTTGTAAGAGAATAAGGTGCGGGTACACACGTGTATACCTTATGCAGGCCGTGTGTACCACTGTGGGTCCCGAAAAAACACAGTCAAGAAAATATGAGAAACATGGTATGAAAAACTAGACACTCTACTAGCTCAGACTTTACAGAAACTAAAAAAAAAAAACAGGCAAGAAAAACCAGTCTTTTTCTAAAAGCTACCCAAAAACAAATAAAATTCCTAGGAACCCTAGAGATGTCCCCAGTATGTTCGCCAATTCTGTTGTGAGGGAAATCTCCTTACGGACTAGCAAATAGGGTTATGCTTAGCATGCAGATATGACCAAGAGAAAATCTACTTTCTACCTTCGTCCCCAGAATTAAATCCTATTTCTTTTCAGTAAAACATGGCTAAATCAACCTACCTTGTTCCAGGCATTTGATGTCGATCCCTTGTCGCACTTGATCACTTGTTTGCAGTTCCTCTTTCCAACGTTGACCTGCATACAAGACAAGCAACAACTACACATGTATCTTACCTATAGACTAACAGGTTAGAGATTCAAACATGCATTTAACAAATTATGAATAACTCATGAATTGGGACGGGAAAATCATTTTCTGTATTACTTTGAATGAGTCAACTTACAAAAAGTCGAGACCGGCCACCACTCTGCAAACCTGATCCTGGGCTTGATCTAAAAATGAAGAAGACTTGTATTCTTGAAAATATTTGCAAGTTAAATTTTATGTGTTAAAAGAAAATGGATCAACTTTGCAACACATTATTAATAGGATTTACTTATTCAAGATGCATATAAACAACAACATAATCAATGAACAGAAAACACATAACATAGCAAATGATAAAGGAGTTCACCCCTCTCTTGGGCTACATCTCCCGGTCCAACTTCCAATGGATCATTAGTATTATTTTCTCAAAGTGCTCAAAAACGTGCTTTACAATGCTCAAATTGATTAACAGACTGCTCCAATGTTACAGAGCGTCCAAAAAACCCTAGCTGGGCTTTTTTGGCACCTCGTTTGGCCAAAAAACGAAGAAGTTAGGCTTCCTGGAAGTCCCCTCTTCAAGCTTGTTGTCTCTGCATCTACAAATTGCACCCTTGTACATTCAACCTAGCACACATGCTATATAAAGCGTAAAAACCCATCACCGAACGCAACCGGGCCAACGGTGAGAACTGTAGGATGGTTATGGGTGCGCCAACCCCTAACTGCCAAACTCGGGGGCACATGGGTCATCCATACGACCGCGCGCTATAAGAAAAAGGGGCTACGTTCAAAGATTTGTTGTGGGCATGACACATGTCGGTGAAAAAACCAACCGTTTGAAAGCAACACCAAACTCCCATGCTCTCCATGGCAAGGTCATATGTATCAGCGCCCGAAACCATGGGCTAAACTCCTTTTAAAAATAAGCACGCGCCAAACTCCGTTTACACAATGGTCATATCGTTTAAATGTATGTGACCGGGGCTCCATTATATATTCACACGCATTCACATATGTAATGGTCATATGGTATTCATAATATAACCACGGGTTGGGGCTAAGCCCCAGCCCGACCCCCCCCGCCACATTAACTTTTAATCAAATTCAAATATATATTTTTCCATATACATTATAAGAACCAACGCGTGGTATATTGGTCAGGTGGACTTTGTTAAGGCTTGACTGGTGGGGGAGGTCCGGGGTTCGAATCCCACAGACTCCATATAATTTTGAACCAATACCCAATACAATGGTGCCACGTGACAGCCCATGACTGGGCCACGTGGCACTCAACCACAAACCAAAAACTGCCATGTGTCGAAACATGATTCATCCAATTGTCAACCAATCCAAAACTGCCACGTCACCTCTGCCATGTCAGTGTACAGTCTCTGCCACGTCAGTGTGTACGGAATGTACGGACTACACAGTCAGCGTCCCCTTTTTTTTTGCCTATTTGAAGATTCGAACAAATCGCAATATCTCTCAATCTTGATGTCTGTTTGAACCAAAATGAGTTGAATTGGGTTCGTAACGATGAGGCCTATGCTCTCGTTCGATTTGAAGCGATTCTGAGCACTTTGAATTTTTGAGCAAAATTTGATCCCCTGATCACACCTCCCCATTGGGAAGCTTTTGGACCTCCAAAAGACTATATTTAGTCTATGTGAATATGAGGGTATAGTTCCCTCATCCTTCCAACCTCAATCCACTTGGCTTTGCTTGGATTTGTACCTTTAAGACCAACTCGAAGATACTCCACATTTCCTCGTTTTGAAGTTCGCATTCTCTTGTCAAGGATG
>JASDQU010104357.1:27540-48659 GCA_032191745.1 Picea mariana | reverse complement strand
TTTGAAGTGCCTAGCTTGTTGTAGCTTTGTCTATGATTGTAAGTATTGCAGTGGTTGATGATCGGTGTGAACAATGGTTTCTTTTCCCAACAAATAATGTTTCCATTTTTTCACACTTTGTACCAATGCATATAATTCCTTATCATAAGTAGGATAGTTAATTACGACACCATTAAAAGTCTCAGAATGAAAACAAATGGGCTTACCATACTGTAGCAAAATTTCTCCCATTGCATAATTGCTTGCATATGTTTGGATTTCAAAAGGTTGTCTTAAATTTGGAAGTGCAAGAACAGGCGTTGAACTGATCTTCTCTTTCAAAGTATCAAAAGCCTTTTGTTTCTTTCCTCCCCATTGAAAAACTTGCTTGACACTTTTCACTGCATGTAATGGAGTTGCAATGGAAGAAAAGTTAGCAATAAACTTCCTCCAATATTGGGTTGCTCCTAAAAAACTTCTTACCTCTGTCACATTGCTGGGCTTAGGCCATTCCAAAATGACTTTGACCTTGGAGGGATCAATTTTTAATTCGCCTCCACTAACAATATGCCCTAAGTAAATAAGTGAAGACTTTCCAAATTCACATTTGGACAACTTCAAAAACAACTGTTCTTTTCTCAAAACATCCAAAACTTGTTTCACATGTATAACATGCTCTTCACGGGATTTGCTAAAGATCAAAATATCATCTAAGTAGACAATAACACAATCATCCAGAAAATGCCTTAAGACATCATTCATAACTCTCATGAAAGTAGCAGGTGCATTGCAAAGTCCAAAAGGCATTACCATCCATTCAAACAAACCTTTCTTAGTTTTGAAAGTTGTCTTCCATGTGTCTCCCTCGGCAATTCTGATCTGATGATATCCGCTTCTCAAATCTAACTTAGTAAAATATTTAGCATCTTTTAATTGATCAAGCAAATCATCAATTCTAGGAAGAGGATAATGATTCTTTACTGTAATTTTGTTCAAAGCCCTGAAATCAACACACATACACCATGTACCATCTTTCTTTGGCACTAACACAATTAGAAATCCACATGGCGATGAGCTTGGTACAATAACCCCTTTGTCAAGCAACTCTTGAATTTGTTTTTTAATCTCAGCATTTTCCATAACTGACATTCTGTACATACCAATGTTTGGAAGAGGACTATCTTGCTGCAATTGAATTTCATGTTGGACTCCCATTTTCGGAGGTAATCCCTTAGGTTCTTTAAACATTTCATCATATTGATTAACAACTTCAAATAGATCGGATTTCAACTTTGTATCACAGCCTTGAAATGCTTCGTTTTCAATATCATCTTTAGGTTTGATCATTAAGAGAACAAAATTCTTACTATCATTGACTAATCTCTTCATTTGTCCCGCATTTATAAGTGATAAATTCATCTTCTTTGTATTGGCTCTAACAATGTACTCTACTCCATTCTTAAACAAATGATACTTATTCTCATGATGATGAAAAATATCTTTCCTATCATACAAATACGGGCTTCCCAACACAATACCACAGATATCCAACGGAATAACATCAAGCTCTACCTCATCAATGAAATTTGCAGTGATAGAAAACCTAAGTTTACACCTTCTTGTTACTTGTAACTTAGCATTATCACATATCCAACCAAGAGGGTATGGCTTAGAATGTGGAATTGTTTCCAACTTTAATTTCTTAACAATTTCTTCAGAAATAAGGTTTTCTTGAGATCCAATATCAAATAGAGTATCTATCTTAGTATGCTTTGAAACAACCCTTATGTGAAAAAGTTCAATTCTCTCTTTTTCTTGTCGAGTTACATTGACATTACTTGAAGAACTAGTACTTGCATTAGAACCATTACCTTGATAACCCATGGTTGTGATCTTTCTTTCATCACCCGAATCAGAACCTAAATCATGTTGAATGGTTGCAGCAGTCTTTGACTTCCCTTTGTTTTTGTTGCCAAACCTTTTGGGTCTTCTTTCAGGATGAAGTTTCCAACAATGGTCTTCATCATGGCCATCTTTTGAACACTGTTTACATGTGAATTTTTCTCCTTCTTTCTTAACAACAGCATTCTTTTTGCCATTGCCCTTGAACTTCTTCTTTCCTTTGTCTCCATGGCTGAAAGGCTTCTTGTTACCCTCATGAGTTTCGTTCCTTCCTCTTTCTTCCAAATGAGTAGCCTGAACACAAACTTCATCTAGATTTGAAGGATTAAACATGAGTATAGTATGTCTCAAATAACTATGTAAAGCTCCAATTTATTTGAGTAAAGTTTCTTGAGAAGACAAATCTACTCCCAAAACCAAAGCTCTTCTCCTAAATTTTTGAGTAAAGCTTTGCACATTCTGTCCTTTAGCTTGTCTAAAATTTTGCCATTCCATAGTAGCCTTTTGCTTATATGCCAATGGATAAAATTGTTTTTTAATTGCAACAATAAAATCATTCCAAGAAATTAAAATTTTACTATGCTTCTTCATGTCCTCCTGAGTCTTGGATTCCCACCAAATGAGTGCTACACTTTCCAATCTTAATGAAGCAAGATGAATTTTGGTTTCATCATCTTGAATTTTTTGTATCCTACAATATACCTCAATCTGACGTATCTAATTATCTAATTTCTCAGCATTAACTTCTCCATTGTATATTGGCAATTCAAATTTTAGATCAAGATTTAATGAAGGAATTTTCGAAGGAGTTTTACCATGTCCCTTTGGAGAATTTGGAAGAGGTATTGAATTGGTAGAAGAAGAAGAAGAAGAAGATGGAGGAGAGGGTGGTGGACAAGCACCATTCCCTCCATTTCCATTTGGAGTTTTATCACCACTGTCTCCCTTATGCTTGGAAGGGTTGGAGCCTTCACCTTGCAACCCTGCATTCCTTTCCATCAAGATCTTCATCATCTCTCTCATTTCCATGATAGCCTTTCTGAGATCTTCATCTTCTGCAGGAACATGTTCATGACTTTCTTCATGAGCCATACTTGGTGAATGCCTCCTTGAAACTTGCGGTGATTGTATATGCTTCCTCCTTGATGGACGAGAACTTGGCTCCACATGTTAACCTTCTCCTGTTGTGAGTTTCAACCTTGTCAGCATCAGAAACAAAACACTTGCAAATAATCAAGTCTTCAAAAACCTATGCTCTGATACCAACTTGGTCTAAAAATGAAGAAGACTTGTATTCTTGAAAATATTTGCAAGTTAAATTTTATGTGTTAAAAGCAGATGGATCAACTTTGCAACACATTATTAATAGGATTTAATTATTCAAGATGCATATAAACAGTAGCATAATCAATGAACAGAAAACACATAACACAACAAATGATAAAGGAGTTCACCCCTCTCTTGGGCTACATCTCCTGGTCTAGCTTCCAATGGATCATTAGTATTATTTGCTCAAAGTTCTCAAAAACATGCTTTACAATGCTCAAATTGATTAACAGACTACTCCAATGGCTTCAAAGCATCCAAAAACCCCTAGCTGGGCTTTTTTGGCACCTCGTCTGGCCAAAAAACGAAGAGGTTAGGCTTCCTGGAAGTCCCCTCTTCAAGCTTCCTGTCTCTGCATCTACAAATTGCACCCTTGTACATTCGACCTAGCAAACACACTATATAAAGCGTAAAAACATGGCACCGAATGCAACCGCACCAACGGTGTGAACTGTAGGACAGTTATGGGTGCACCAACCCCTAACCGCCAAACTCGGGGGCACATGGGTCGTCCATACGACCGCGTGCTATAAGAAAAAGGGGCTACGTTCAAAGATTTGTTGTGGGTGTGACACATGTCGGTGAAAAACCCAACCATTTGAAACCAACACCAAACTCCCACGCTCTCCATGGCAAGGTCATATGTATTGGCACCCGAAACCATGGGCTAAACTCCTTTTAAAAAGAAGCACGCGCCAAACTCCATTTACAAACTGGTCATATGGTTTAAATGTATGCGACCGGGGCTCCATTATATATTCGTGTGCATTCACATATGTAATGGTCATATGGTATTCATAATATAACCGCGGGCTGGGGCTAAGCCCCAGCCCGACCCCCCCGCCACATCAACTTTTAATCAAATTCAAATATATATTTTGCCATATACATTATAAGAACCAATGCATGGTATATTGGTTGGGCGGACTTTGTTAAGTCTTGACCGGTGGGGGAGGTCCGGGGTTTGAATCCCATGGACTCCATATAATTTTGAACCAATACCCAATACAATGGTGCCATGTGGCACTCAACCACAAACCAAAAACTGCCACGTGTCGAAACATGATTCATCCAACTATCAGCCAATCCAAAACTGCCACATCACCTCTGCCATGTCAGCATACGGTCTCTACCACGTCATCCTGTATGGACTGTACGGACTGCACAGTCAGCGTCCACTTTTTTTTTGCCTGTTTGACGATTCGAACAGATCGCAATATCTCTCGCTCCTGACGTCCGTTTGAACCCAAATGAGTTGCGTTGGGTTCGTAGTGACGAGGCCTATGCTCTCGTTCGATTTGAAGTGATTCTGAGCACTTTTAATTTTTGAGAAAAATTTGATCCTCTGATTAAGGTCCTCTTCAATTGTCCTCCATATTCTTTGCTTTTGTATCTCTTCTGGCACAAGGATGGCTAAAGGGTTGGGATAATGGGAATATGCAAATGGGCAGAGTTTCTTTTCTATATTTTTTCTCTTCCAAATGGGACCTCTAGCCCTTCTTTTATAGGTTAGAAGAAGCTAGGTATTTGGACGAACCCTCGGCCATGCATGGCCGGGAGTTTCAATTAACTCACCTAGAGCTGTGTGTTCCATTGGAAACTTTCCTTTTTTCGTGTTTTTGTTAGTCCACGTGGGTTGTTTGAGGTCAGCTAGCGTGTACACACATCCAGTAATAGAGTAGGGCACGTGGGCCTTTATAAAAGAGGTTTTTTAAAGAGTTGTTCAGCAGTTCTTTGGCAAAGAAGGGATCTGAGATGGCCTGATGCCAAGTAAGCATGTATGGTGCAATTTAGGGTTATAACAATAGCCAATGGGATTGGATACATCCATTATTTATATTTCATTAGTTAACATTGAATTTCTATAATTTCACTTATTAGAGATAACTTCTTTGTTTGTCTAGTGAGTTTATTCAATTTTATATCACAACAAGTGTAAATGATAGTCATATCTATCACATGTGTATTTTTCTATACCATCTTGGAATTTCCCTGTCCTTTCCTTGTCTTACCCTTGGCCTTCTTCATAGTTAGGGTTTGTTTCTCAACATTACATTTGAATTCATGGATTCTTCATGCTTTTGTTTTAGAATTATAGATAAAAAATTATCCATTTTTATGCTTTGAATCTTTTCCTTAGGAATATGTATTATTTTTGCACTTTTGTTTCATTTTTCACTTGGAAAAATCAATTCTTTATCATCATAAATATTTGTATATTTAATATTTTGAGGTGGGATGTCCCTTGTGGTGTACTCTATTCTTTGTATAAGTTGTAGAGAGAATTTTTCATAGATATTTCACCATATCCCTAATTATTTGAATGTAGATTTACTTTTTGGTTGTTAATTTATGTTACATATATATTCCTTTTACAAAACTCTACTATGTTTTCTAACAAATGTTATGTTTATACACTATTTTGTATGAGGATAGATAACAAATTTACAAGGGTGATATCAGATTAATTGATGAATATGTTTAGACTTTTTTCCATGGTTTGTTTTGATGATCTTTGAAGTTGATAGGTTAGTTGATTTGACAATATTAAGAGTAGTGAATTTATTCACTTTTCCAAATTTGTTTGTGGATGGATTGGGTGAAAACATTCTCATCACTAGTGTGTGTGCCTCGTGAAGGTGCATTTCTAGTATGTTTAGTATTGAATTCCTAGAAATGGAAGTTGTTGTTGGATCTCAAATGCTAGTTGTCATGACTTTCATGAGTCATGTTGGTTATTCAATTYTAAGATCTGTTGTCACAGACGTACCAGAAGGATCCAAACAAAGGAGGATGGTGTAAGTTACAAGACATATTAGGGGTCTCACTTTCATAGCTATTGAGTATGTTCTAAGTTCCATAGGTCAGGCCACAACTTCAACAACGATTTGAAGATCATTGAGATGGAGAAAAAAAATAAGTTGCAGTTATTTCTTCATTTTTATGAGAAATTAGAAATTAGTATGCACAATCACTTTCTCCATGAGACAAATACAAATTTTCATTTTCATGTCTATGAATAAAACATATCTAAATGGTTCTATGGAGTGTTCTGTAGATGTTCTAGTAGTTGTTTTTTATTTAAGTTGCATATCTTGGTTTTCCAAGTAAATTTTTGTTACTCAAGACTTGGATGTCAGACTCAACATTTTGGTAACACACATATCCAAATATTCCAAGGATGAGAGAAAGGGAACAAAAAGAAGCAACAAGATATTTGTAGGACTTATGCATCCCATGTAATTCTTGTGTTTGTGTTGTTTCTAGCTGCTATAAATCATAATCTATGGATGGAAGGTGAAATTCAGCTAGGGACCTACGATCATGTTACAATCATTCTTCAACATGAGGACAATCAAATTCCCCATTAGGTCACAAACAACTCTTGAAGGACTACTATGTACATTTACTACACAATATGCTAAGGCATTGACATCATTTCATATCTGAAACAGTTACTCTTACATGTTTTATAATATAAGTGTAGAGGAGAAGATAATTTTTTCATTGATCTTGAGCCAAACACAGAAGTCACTGAGGAGGTTTTTCCTTGCATAAAATATGAGCATATTCTGAAATATTGAAGGAACTTTGAGTAGACATTGTATACTCCTTGAGGTCACATGAATGGAGGCATGGTATTTGGGTTTTCCCTGCTTGAGATGGTTTATATTCCAATAGAAGTTATGGAGGGGATATTATGTGTGGATTCCAACCATCACAATCCTTTTGGCAACTCATTTGAAGGCTTATTGGACTCTCACTGAAGGTGCTTATTACAAGACTAAAAATAAAAACAAATTCATCAAGGCTAACCCATGCCAACTAATTTTATGGATGACCTATGTTGGAAAATGTTATAGAGTCAACCCATGATTACTAGTATTTATATGCAAGTATGAGGGGATTTGTGTTGTTAATTATGTGGAAAAATTATCTTTTTCACCTTTCAGGTCAGTCTTGTCCCTTTATTTGTATTTCTATCCTACAAATCAACATATGAACAAATTTTAAGAGCATTCTAGAGACCTGTAGTAGTGTCATTCTTGAGTAAATTAAAGCCTAGTTTGTTTGAGTCACCTTATCAAATTGCAAAACTTGTACTATGCAACAAATTGGATCTTTCTCTTTGGGGTCATAACAGGTTCTCAAAACACCCAAAGATGCTACAAGATGCAATATCCTACAGGGGACAAAGTACATGGTTTAAGGAAACATCCTTCTTGATGTTTTTTTAGAGTTTTTTTATGGCATATTCCARGGGTTAATCACCAAAGATAGAGAGCACTCTTCCTAAGAAAGGATATCTTACAAAAAAAAGGTATTCCATAAAATTGCACTACACATCACAGGTGTAACACATTCTTTTATGATCCAAACAATCATCATTAAGCCTGCAAAGAGAGTTATCAATGAAGGAAGAGGTATTAGGGTTTAAKTTATGTGGGTTTAGTGGAGGAAGGACATAAATACTTTGATTGCATGAGTTAATATTATTGTGTCATGCTAAGGTTGGAGCACTATGCTTTCATCATCGACCGAATACTTGTGTTGGGTGCATTGCTTAAGGTATGTAGAATTCAACATAATATAAAAATCATAGAATGTGTTTCTGGACAACTTGAGTTAGATCCTCATAATCTTGGCTATTATGTACTACTATCAAATATGTTTTCCATTGTTGGCAAGTGAGATAATTCAGATAATGTGAGAAAAATATTGAAAGATGAGGGTTTAATTATTATTTTTCCATTTAATACTTGTGACAAAATATCTAATGAAGAGAAATTGAATCTTTGACATTTTGGTTGTTAGCACATGCAAAGTTTTTGCAAATTTGGTCAGGAAATTGGGCAAAGAGTCCTTTTGGAATCAAGGTTTTAGTGGTTTTTATTAAAAAATTGGTGGGCCCGATATTTAATTATTTCACCAAGCATCGAAAAACTAATCCACACAAAACAACAACAAGTTGAATCACAAGTCAGGACTGAGACCAAGTGCCAAATACCAAGTAAAGCGCCAAGCCCACATGGAGCCATACTAGTGCACTACACATCGATTTGTATTGCCAGCACCAGTGTATATAAACACTAATGCAAACTTTACAACATTTGAAACTAAGTTCCATACATATGTTTAGATGTCAAGGTCACATGTAAGTCTGTGAGGATCAAGGGTTTATGATAAGTGATGAAGGACCAATACTTATTTTCATTCTATTTCACATGAGTTTGTTGTGATAGTTTCCCTTGAAACAGATCAACTGATTATTTAAGTAAACACAATGTTTAAATATTTTCCTGGCTATAAGGTCAAGGAGATTCTTGGAAGGAATTACTAGTTTCTACAGTATAGAGGTGTATTTCCACGGGGGAGGTATCCCCTAGACTCTATGATAGTTTCATAAATATGGAGAAGTTCATAGGTATGGAGACATCAGAAAGTCTGTCAAATGTCGTGGCATGTTATATAATCATTATCATCATCTAGATATGGACTATGAGAGCGATCCTGCTATTGGTTTGTAAGGTTAGAACATAGGCGGGATCACAACAGTAGTTTCAAATTTCATTGACAATTGACGTTTATTGTGGAGTCACAAAATGATCGAAATTTAATTTTTAAAGCGGTTTATGCAATTGAAACCATGGTTTAGACATCGGGGTACGTGGAAAATCATGGTTCATTATGGATATGGGAGTGGAATGGACCGAAACTTCTCACGATAATTTCCACAACCGCATACAAGTCAACACTCGAAGACTATCACTAAGCCACGAGGAGAGAGGAGCCCATGAATCATCCACATTGTACAATGTGTCCATGTGAGCTTTGATCATCTTCCAATCTCCATGAATAAGAATACTTTCTTGGTAGACCAACAATTTCTCGAAGTGTTAAAGACAACATCCAAATGAAAGGGAAAGGAAATAAATTGCTCGGTCCAATTCGTCAAAGAATAAGAATAGGTGGAAGAACATCCAAAACTTTCTAGATTTTGAGCATAAATTTAGCAAGAAGTTGAGTGTATTTCAACATTCGAAGGGCATATGGATCAATCCCTCATATTTTAAGGAAAATAAAATAGTGGGAATAGGGCACCTGGGAGCATTGATTTTCCAATCAACATTTGATCCCATCTCCAACATTCAGTAAGATTTCTTTCATCATTTTGAGGTAGAAGATTAGCAGTCAATGCAATATGTTAAAGGATAAATCTAACAACAATTTAAATTGTTCGAGACCTTTGGATATTTATTGGAAATTATCTTTTATTTTTTTAGTTTCTTGTTCCTGAAAACTAGCAATAATTGTGTATCATTTTCATTATTTGAACTATCACTTCCAAGTGATAGGGGTTGGGGTTGATCAGGGGTTGTTAGAGAAAAACCTTGTGTATTGTACAGTTCTATTTGAAACTTGTCAATGAATGATGAAGCTCGAAGCCTACTTGATTAGGGATTCATGTGTCAATTTTTATGGTGATGTTTCCTCTTGTGTATGTGAGTTTCTCTTGTTATAATCAGGATTGAATGTTATGTCTTCAATGTTTAGTTAAAATATTCATTTCATAATTCATGTTTGGATGCTCCGTTATATATTAGCTAAACATTTCATTTTTTTTTCCTTTATTGTGATATCTAAAATTCATCCTTAGCTATATTCTTTAGATATTATCAATTTCCACTACTCCTTTACTCACCTCTCTACAACGACATTTGATAAAGACATCATAAATATTTTCGACCTTTTCCTTGTTTAAGCATCTGTTCATTGAAAATCATTAGCTTTAATCGACTCCATGCCTAATGGTTTTTCCCTCTCCCCTGCCATCAATCTCCATTTAAACCTATTCCTCTCTAGTCTTAATACCTAGCCTAAAACCTAAGACAACCAGTCARCTAATTAACTAAGGATTCATATAGAGAGAGCCCTCTCTGAGACTGAAAGGGATAGATTTCAGCCTCCAAGTGGTTTGCGGTTACCTTCATGGTCTCTCTCTTGCAAACAAGGGAAATTAYAGAGTGATAAAAATGGTCATGATATTGATCCTTCAAAACTTGGATGGTCTCAAGAAAATTGGTCCCATAATTCATTTCCTAATGAAAACAAACTAGAGAATTTGCAAGTGGATAATGACTGGGTAACATTTTCTAAGATTTCAATAGGCTCTGGAAAATATTTTCTAAGTTATTAAAGGTTTGAGCCTTCCTCTAGTTTAACTAGTTCCTCAACAATGTATCAACCTCTGGGTGGTGTTGTGTTCATCTATCGTATGGGGCTCTCAGAGTACTTAATAATTGTTTGGAGTTCCCATTCACTACTTTACTTCTTCCAAGGAATTATGTAGGGCATACCCAAGATTATCTTTATGGAAATTATTTCCCTTACTATATCTTAGATTTGGATTGCAACTTGTTTTTTGTCATAATAATTTGATGGTGAAGCAAGGTGGGGTGGTCTCCTCTTAACCCTTTTTAGCTTTGAATTTTAAATTTGAAAAGGTCACCACATTTGTCATTTTTCTGAGATTGTTAAATTTCATTTAAGCCCTGATATTTGGACCTTATATCTATGGTGATTATGCACTTTTGTGGAGTCTTATGGAGTTACATTCTTTAGTTTTTTGTATATTGTTTAGTTAGTTTGGTACTGGTCTTAGTCGTATCTCTAAATTTGTTTAGATATTTGTTGAGTAGCAATTTTGGGAACAAACCTTTGAGCTGATAGAACAAGACTAACAAAACTAATCGAGAAAAGAAAACTCTATTTTATCTCTTCAGTTTGGTTCTCATTCAGATTCAATTTAATTCATAGTTCAATATCTGTGTGTTTTTGTTTGTGCATGTGTATGTCAGAGAGAAGTTTTCTTTATATTATATTTTGTTTCCATTTTTACAACTGTTATTCTAGAGCTACATTGTAGTGGGGTTGACATTGATGCATGGTGGAGGAATGAGAAATTTTGGGTGATTGGAGGTGTATTGGTACATCTATTTGTTGTCTTTCAAAGGTTACTGAAATTCCTAGCAAGGATTGACACAAACTTTACTATCACATCAAAGTATTCAAATGCAGATGGTGAATTTTCTAAGCTATATGTTTTCAAGTGGACCACTCTCCTCATCCCTTTGACTACTTTTATTGTACTAAATCTTGTTGGTGTAATAGAAGGTGTTTCCCAAGATATTAATAGTGGTTATCAATTGCGGGGTCCCTTGTTTGGAAAACCAGTTTTCTCTTTGTGGATTATTTTCCAATGTTATCCCTTCCTCCAGGGATTATTGGGTCGCCATAACCAAACACCAACAATAGTCATTGTCTGGTCAATTCTTCTTGCATCCATATTCTCCCTACTTCGGGTGAGGATAGATCCTTTCGTATCAAGCACACAATCATCAAACACACAACAACATGGCATAAATTGTTAAATACATGTTGGCAGTGTTCATTAGCTGCAAATAGGGAAAAACACACACAACTAATGCATGAATCCTTATAACAAATGATATCAGTTTTGGAGAACCAAATCATCATTCAGTTTCCTTCATTACCCATTTTAGACCTACTATCATTTTACAGGTAGTTAGGCATTGAATTTAAGATGTTGAAACTATGAGAAGGGTGACATCAAACCTGAATAGAGATAGATTGAGGTGCAATATTGAAATTATGGTTCAACATTGAGTTGTTTCTCCCCTTTAAGAACACATTTGTTGGAGTTGAATTAACATTGTGTATGGTTCCTAACACAATTGAGATATACCATTGAAAATTGGAATATCATTTGCAAATTCTGGCATAAACATGAAGGCAAGAACTCGATTAATGCAGTTTTCAACATACAGAAGGAAAAAATTCGATTGAAAAAATGGAAAAACTCTTACAATTGTCTTCCTAAGCTTCCAATGCCGATAAAACAGAAAGGATGTCAATGACCCTCACTAGAAATTTCATCTCATATTTCTTCAACAGAATGTGCATTCTAATACCACATGTTAGTAGAATTGTACCAACAAATTCTTAAGTATTATATCCAACTAATATGGAAAGGTATTCCAACGCTTGTTTATTTTAACTAGTAGTATGATGGTTATTCATGTCACACAATATTACAATAGACATTATCTCTCGAAATTGTTGTGTTGGCATTAGTGATTTCTTGTGGGTGTTTTTTTTTGGCACCTTTAGAAACAATTGGGATTGATATTCAGGTTAGTCAATCTTCTATACTGTTAGTCTATCAACCATTTCTAGGATACATTTTAGAGATCTGTGTTTGATGTATGTATAGAGGGAAAGAAAACCCTAAAAGTGCCCAATCCAAGACTGACATTTTTCAGTGAGCATTCACAAGCATATAATACTTCAGAAAATAAAATAGTTTTGTGGTGATCTACAACAATATTATCACAGTTCTGATAATTAAATAAATAGCACATTCCCAAACAGTAATATGGCCCTTACATAGTGTAATTAATTAATATCTAGTAAATATTGCATGATCATTTGTATGAGAGAAGAGAATTCACAAATTCATTTCTAATATAAATTCTAGAACAACATACTCTGCAAATTTGGAAATCTATGGATTACATATTGATGTTATTCCAATAGTTTGCGCTCCTTCATTTCCACTTTTGAAACTCAACATTTAAACGTTATGTTATGGTGAGCTAGTGAAAAATATTTGAGAATTTAAAACACATAGTTTTTCATAAGTTTTGTATCCTAAGAGTAAATTAATTTGAAACCAACACTACTACTACTCAATCATATTTTCTCATGGTGTTTATTATGGCATTCATAATTCTATAAACCTTCTTTTGCATTCATTGTATCATGTTTTGAAAATTTATTTGTTTTATCCATGAATTTGAGATAACTTGCACTCACACTCCCTTTATAATGATTCGGCCTACATTGACATGTTTTTTAAACAGAATTAAGGGAAGTTTGTTCATTGATTTATATGCAAGACAATTAATGAATTTCTCTTCTTGGAGTTTTGAGAATACTGCAAAAGTTAAAGTAACCAATTACTATTTAATTATATGGAGGAAATTGAAATTGTGTTTACACTTTTAATGGAGGTATGTTACATCTTGCCTATGTGGCTAGATGTCTAGTTGAATATTTTGGTGGTATATAATTTCTTGGATTCTAGCTTGTTTTTGTTTGGGGGTTCTTTGTGGGAAGTTTTCAATGGTTTCAGTGAGATTATGATATCAGATTCAAAATCCATTATAAAATAAACATCCTTGCATGTCCTTGGGAGCTATGAATCTTGTTGATGTGCAATTATCATTTCTATCAGTTGGTGTTCAAATTTCATCTTCTAGAGATCAGAAGATGTTTTGGATGTATATGTAGCTTTGTCTCCTTATTTTTCTCAGCACAAAGAATTTCTGGACATAATTGAAAAGGATCTCTTTCAAATTCCTTGATATGTCTTATGAAGAAAGTGAATGTAAGGCTAAAATGATTGTGAATAGTGTCATTAGCAAAGCATGCAACTACAATAATGTTTTCCATGAAAAATAAAATGGACATTTCTTTGGGTGTTGTAATTGGATCTTCAACACAAATATCAGTCTTTGGTAGAACTGGACGAAGAATTGTATCAAAGATTTAGGATATGGAAATACACTATGAAAAGGGTGCCTAAACAAAATCCATACATATAGAACATGAAATAGCATAAATACAAACATGTCATATGAAAATAGCTTCATGGACAGATGCAATTACTAGAGAAACAAATACAACAGACCATGCCAAGGAGTGAGAAATCTCTTAAGAAGTAGGGAAAGATTTTAATTCCCCTAGAAGAGACAAAGGCTCAGCAGAGGCATCATGTTGTTAGGTGGATTCCTTTGTTTTGCTAGTGGATGTGAGAGGAAATGCAACTACATATAAAGAATTATTGGACTATGAATAGTTGGGTATTGGGACCAATTAAAGTTTGAGATTTTTAAGGCATCTTATCTATGGAAGGTGAGAGGACTGCATAAGATATGTCTTTGTCATATAGTTATGATCATTATGCTCAGACCAAAAAAATCATAGAATCCTACAACTCCAGACGAGTTATGATAAGTAGGTATTTTATGCATGCTTATGGTGTCATCATGCACAGAGTACTATGACCTAAGCAACAAGTTTTCATAAATTCCATTGATGAGATTCAAAATTCACATTGTTTCAAAAGAATCTTAATTTTTTTTTCAATCTGATGAATAAAATCGTTGAATTGAATCCCTCGAACTAAATCGAACATGAAATCTAGGGTAAATTCCACGATTTCATAAGGGTTCATCATTTTCATTGTTTATTGGAAAAACAAAACTAATTTTTTGTGAACAAATAAAAAGAAAATAAAAATGAAAACCTATTATCTAAGTTAAACATCCTAACATAACCCTAGAGTCCTGACTCCTACCACCCATATTTGTTCTTCCTCTTGAGCCCTCATTGTATCATAGTTCTCCTTCCATCGATGCCTAACCCTACTAGTCTGGACTCACACACTCCTTATGGCCAATTAATTCATCATTGAATGATTGACAACACAGACGACTTGTGTCAAAAACAATTCCCTCCTTCCCTCACGACCGAGTCAAGCGGGCCAACTAGTTCTACTTCTCATGGTCGACTCAAGATTTATTTTGGTAAGTGGTTACATGTGAGTGCTTCCAAGGTCCAATTGTTGAGTTTTGAGTTATACTACTACAACCTGATACATTAATTCTCCATTTGGCATTGAGCTACATCTTTCAACTCACTTCATGACTCTACCTCTGACAATAGTTCACCATAAAAGATAACCCCACTCACTAGTAGTTGTTCTCAAAGGAAACTTGACTGAGCTTCCGAGTTTATATGATTTATTGATTTTAACCACCTTTTCTCTTAGTTTGACTTTGATTTTGACTATCACTGTGATTTTCTTATCTCAAATCCTCTTCATTTGAATCTTTCAATAAATCATGTTAGCTTTCGAAGTTACTTGGAAAGTTTTTACACCATGTTTGGGGGTGCTTTCTGAGATTTGGGGTACATGGAGTATGATTATCCCCTGGATGTTTTGTGATGGATTTGCATATGGGATATGGTTTTTGATGGATTTGCACATTGGAGGTGGCTTACTTAATGGTTGATTGACCTCAATTGGGTGCTTCTTGACAACTTCAATGATGTGCTCCATGATGGCCACATAGAGATGATTGCTTAAAAAAAACAATGTGAAAACTTCTCAATGCTTAAAAGATCCATATTTAAGATGGATCTATGCTAGTTTATTTTTTGTGTAAGTTCTTTATTTTTCTTAACATTAAAAGTCATATGTCAATTTTTTTTCCATTTTATTTTGTTAGTTTCCATGTAGGTTACACCTCGACATATATCCCACCCAGTTTGTAAAGTACCTCACTTATTTCAGTGAAAAAAAATAAAGGAGACAATATCTTTGTGGAATAAGGAGCAAGAGACCATAAATGGAAGAAGCATACCAAAACACATGGAGAAGATAGTGCACAGAGCTAATTTGACCATGGTGATCCCTGAAGATGTAGTTTAGGAAGATCTATCGACCATGCAAATGGTGAATCTGGAAACAAGAAGCTTCCAAGTGACAAGGAATAACTCAGATAAAGGAAGATATTATCCAATCTAACAAATAGAATGATCTTTTTTTTAAGACTCAATCACTATCATAGCCAACGCAACACTGAACTCAAAACATGACTAATATCATAAACTTAGAAAGAGAAGAATCCCAACTTACATATAATAACACACCAATAAAGAATTCTATGAGTAAAGAAATAAGATGAGGCAACAATACCCACAAGCCTTCTAGGGAGGGGAACTAGGGGGGCAAGGGGGCAATGAATTAATAAAATCTAAAAATGTTAAAGGAATTAACAACATTGCTAGGGATTTATGATCCCTTGATATCAATATTTTAGTAATGGGAAAAGGGTTTACTTATAGCATCCATTTGAAGCAATACTTTCCTCTTCGAAAATGGCAACCATCTAGAAGGATTGTGCCAAATAAAACCATAATAACTTAGAGATGTGATCCAAAAGTACCCATGAAAATTCTTGGTCATACAATTTACCATACCATTGAGGATAGAAGCTCTGGTTGATATCCTTAAAGATATAACGTGGTAGGATATGGTTCATCCAAGGTTGATAAGATCCATTGTCTCAATTCCACTTAGTAAATCGCATAGAATTCAGATCATTGGAAATTGTGAAGAATGTCACAATGTAGGGAGAATGAATAACAGTTTTGAAAGATTTACAATCATGAGAATACATGTTAGTTCTACATCATATCGAGCATTGTTGGCCAGGAAATCATCGTATGTCACATATGCCATGAAGATATTGGAAGAAAAGGACCTTCACTTTAATGGGACAAGGTAGGTATGTGATCCCACTATTAGAAGATGGACCTGAAATTGACATTATTAAGGATGAGAATGTTGCATCCAGAATGACAATATCTTCATGGAATAAAACCAGTTGTGTGTGTCCTTAGCATTAAAGTGCAGTAGAGAGAGCTTCCATAAGTAGATTAATAAAACCATGGATATTTTCCTAGAGGATTGAACTTTGGAAGCAAGTACTACTACACTTTTGAAAAATTGGCTATAGGAAGCATATGAAGCTACCACAGGTGTGAGAAGTGTTTTTATTGGAGTTAAAATAGATGATGGTGTATTTTCAGAAGAAAAATTGGATAACTCCCTCGCAAATTTATTTGTTATATTTTTTGGACCTTGGTGAACAAGATTGACAAGGTTCTTAGGGGAAACCAAAATGGAGATCCCTTTTCCATATGAGCATCCCCTGCTCGCAATGCCTCTTCTTTTTCCTCCCATTCCTCTAGTTTTTTCCTGTCTAGATAAATACTAGGGTTTAGTAGCATATATTGAGAAATGGACATGTGTCACCCTAGGAAACCAAGGCAACACACATCACCTCTACACCTTGTCCAAGAAAATGCAAACAAAAGGCCAAGAGATAGAGACTCAATATTACATGATTACAATGTACGTCCCTATCTATAGAAATGGGGACAACAAACTTCTCATTAACTCTTACTCATAGGTTCATAGAAACAACTATAAACATCCTTCAACATCGAATCTAGAAAAATAACACAATTCAAAGGTCATATGTGAATTGCATATCCTCTCATTGTGTCTATTTATGTTCAAGTATAGCAATAGATTAGTGTTTTCCACATAAGTGGTTCAAGTGCATAATAAATTCGTTATACTTTCTGCAACATTAAACATAAGTTTGACTCATTGATAGTTTCCACAAAAAACATGAATCATTTCTCTTAATAAAGTTATTTTTATTTAAATATACTATAGAAGCGGAACATGGAATTGAAAATATTTTACACCAAGCAAAGCCATGCATTTCATTGGTGCGATATAAAAAGATCTAGTGTCATTGGTGTGGGGTATACAAAGCTCTAGATGTCATAGGTGGGGTATACCACACCTTTGTATGGAACTTTGTCAATTTTTGTCTCATACAAATCCTTTTAATGGAAGTTGGGGAACCCCTTAGTGGCAATTCTAAGCACATAACTCGAGGGGATTGGAATCCTAGTGGAAAATAAACCCACCACCCCCTTGGAAAATCATAACTATTTTAGAAGTGAATAGGTGAACACTGGTAAACACAATAAGAACCCTGGAAAACACAACCCCTAATGCTTGCAACATTGTTTGGCGGAGGGACAAACTGTGCTTCTTTTCCAAACATGTAAAATGATTATATTAGAGTTTAATGAATATATTTTCCTATTATTATATATGGATTTATACTTTATCAAAAAATTCACCAAGGCTTCCTAATATTTTATATTTTAGCAAAAGATTCACCAGGATTTTAAAATATTTTATAATTTAGTGAAGGATTCGCAAGGATTTTACAATAGTTTATAATACAGTGAAAGATTCGTCCAAATTTTACAAGATTATATAAGTGACTAAAAAATTCTTCAAAACATTATATATACATATTATATTATTGATAAAACAACCTTCAATTTTTCCTATGTATCATGGGGATTCACCCATTTATTATACATATAAATTTAGGGGGGGTTCTTAAAATCACCACTGGTTGGGCTTATTTGAAAAATTGAACACTTTTGTTTTGCTTCATCAATTCTATCTTGAGTGAATTATTTTCTTCTCTTTCTTTCTTTATTTGATCTAAAGCACTAATCAGGTTTGCTTTTTCATTCTCAGTATTGTCTTCCATTTCATCATTTTCAATTTTCAAGTACGGGCATTTAATTTCAAGATGTTTGTGCTTTTCACAATTAAATCAAAAGAGATCACCTTTGTTGGGTTCTATCACTTCACACTCTTCTGAAACTGAATCTATCGGACCTAATGAGCATATTTCTTCATGTTTTGTACTTGAACCTTATTTAGCAATCTCTGAATGTGTGATGGGAGAAAAAAAGATGCCATGTAGCTTATCCCAAAGTTCTTTAGCTGATGAACATTTTCCCACTTTGTCCTTTGTTGAATCACATAGTCCTTCGATGATGAAATCCATTGCTATTTTGTTCTTTTTTCTTAAATTCCTTTTTCATTGCAATATTTGGTTTCTTTGTAGCATTGTATCCTATCACAACTGATTTCCAAATATCATATCCCTGTTCCTTTAAAAATACTTTTTTCCTTCTGATCCATATCTCATACGCTAGACTAATCTAACCATGAAACATTGGTACTCCATTCTCAATGTACTCCATGATCTCCTTCTAGTGGCTAAATTATTTCCTAAAGGAATCAGATCGGATACCAATTGTTGGATTACTAAGATGGGGGGGTGAATCAGTAAGAGAAATTTATACCAATTTTAACCACAATATATATATTGTTTCACTTTAACAACAATGTTCAGCAGTATATCATCAATGTATAATCTATGAATGCATCCAATCATATAAATCATAAGAATGTAAACATAAGTAGCATCACGTCACATCAATAACATATTACACCAATATTTATGTGGAAACCCAAATGGGAGAAAACCATAGAATGTTTTCTTATATATATCAAGAGTTCATTCATAGGAACCACCAACTTCCGAATCATCCATCTCAATTGGAAGAAGGTTCCAACTATTAGGATATTTAGACACTTATGAGTTGGTTAAGATTTACTTGGTCTAATATGTCATTAGGTAAAAGTGTGTTTCTTAGTGTATCTCTTTAGTATGCATTAGTATGCATTTGTAGTTAGGAAATCTAATGGTCATGATATGTTCCCAACATAGAGTGATCCGACGATTCATACTCTCCTCGATCTTAATGGCCATTGATCCATGGATTAACACTTGATTGGTCCATGATCTCTATTTAAAAAGCATGGAGATTCATTTTCCAATTATCGATTGTGAGAAACTCTCTTGTAAAATCTCTCATTAATCTTTTTCTTTGCATTAATAAACTGCTCCAAGTGGCTGCGTTGGTTGGGGCCGTGGATGTTTCCTCATAGGGGTTTTACCACGTGAAAATGTGTTGATCTTTGATCTGGTTATGTGAGTGGTTACTGAAGGTTTTCGTCCTTTTTTGGAATACCTATGTTGTCGAACATGGTATCAGAGCCTGTTTGAAGACTCGCTCCTGTTGAAGATCGAGATCATGAAGCCGAGTTTCCTCATCTCGACTTTATATCATTTACATACATTTCTGGGATGAAAGGACTATTCCATTGCATCTAGAGTACTCATTTCATTCAGGAACACTTTTCGTTTCACTTGAAAAGGTTTCTGTTTGCCCAAGATATGGCCATTACATTCGGATCCAAAGTTATAAAGCTTGAATATGCATTTTTTAAATTTTTGCAGGGTAGTATTTTGGTTTTATTTCGGTTTTGTTTTATTTATTTATGGGTTGCTACTCTTTTATATCTATGTATGCTCTTTTCCCCGTGCCCTGTGAGATCTTGGCAAATCAGAAACATATAGGAAAAGGTGCATCTTCTGGGTAATCTAACCGAGATCTAACCCTTGTTGTCATCGAGAAGCGAAATTTTTTTCTTGTGTGAAAAAAAATTATTTTTAGCACGCTCTCCAAGGCCATCTTTCACAATGTGAAGAATGTAAGATAAAGATGGAGGAAGAACGCTGCATCTATATTATTCTTTCTAAGCTAGGTAGTGCATATTTTGTTTTTGTATCTACCTTTTATGCCATGAGAGAGGCTCTAGGGGAAGAAGCTTATGAAAAACCCAGTCTTGAGTCCTTTTGTGCTTCTTTGATTCGAGAGGAAGATAAGCTTGTACAATTTGGAGTGATCAACACTGTAGATCCTTCCAACAAAGCCTTAGTTTCCCAGTAGAAAGATAAACCCAAGTATCCCAAGAAGCAACATCCTCGCTACAACAATAAACAACATAAGGGTCCCAAACCTGCTCAGACAACTTCAGCTCCTACTGGTGACAAAGGAGCAAAATATAAAAGTAAGAATACTAACATACATTGCAAATTTTGTGATAAAGATGGTCATGATGAGTCCAAATGTTTCAAGAATATGTCATATTTAGAAGCAGCAATGAAGAAGCACAACATCAATATTGATTCTACTTCTTCTTCTCACGAACATGCACTTTCTACTTCTGGTTTCTCCTTCAATTCAATTTCTACTACTACTTCTTCTTCTGATGAGTGGCTTATTCATTCAGGAGAATCTTATCATATGGCTAAGGATAAAGCCATATTTTCTGCTCTAAATGAATGTAACACCAAGAAAATATTTGTTGGTGATGATAGATCTCTTAGTGTTGTAGGATCTGGAACAGTTCAAGTAGATAATGGTCATTTCAATGATGTATTATGTGTTCCAAGTCTTTC
>JASDQU010104357.1:15842-27509 GCA_032191745.1 Picea mariana | reverse complement strand
TTTCTTGTAACCTTCTATCAGTATATCAAATCACTCATTCAGGTGAAGGTAAAACCGTTGAGTTTTCACCTCACCAAGTTGTAATCAAGGATCTAAAAGATCCTAAGCATGTTCTTGCAACTGGAATTGTTGATGATATTACTAGGTTGTACAAGTTTGACAACTTTGGGTCATCTTCTTTTTCATCAGTTTTTGTTGCTCATAGCAATGACTTGAGCAAACTTTGGCATGAGAGGTTTGTTCATCTAATATATCACTCATTGCAGCAACTATGTAATCAACATATGGTGATTGGTCTTCCTCTTGTTTCATGCAGAGATGGTGTTTGTGCCGGTTGTGTTCTTGACAAACATCATTGGGACAATTTTGACAAACATGCCTCTTGGCACACCTCAGGTCCTTTGCAGCTTGTTCACAGTGATTTGTGTGGTCCACTTTCTTCTCCTTCTTTTTCTGTGTGCAAGTATTTCTTAACTTTCATTGATGACTTTTCCAGGCGTACTTGGGTTTACTTCTTAAAACTCAAGAGTGAAGTTTTTGACAAGTTTTTGGCCTACAAGGCCCTTGTAGAAAAGCAATCTGGACAACAAATTCAAAGGTTAAGAATAGATAATGGAGGCGAATATGTGAATACAAATTTTACAAGCTACTGCACTACATAGGGAATCCAAATGCAACACACTGTTCCATATACACCACAACAAAATGGTGTTGTTGAGAGAAAGAACCACACATTAAAAGAAATGGCTAATTGTATGATCCAATCTAAGGGATTAAGTCTAAAGTATTGGGAGGAAGCCATAAAATGTGCTAATTACATAGTAAATCACACTCCCACAAAGGCTCTTAAAAATATAACACCGAAAGAAGCTTGGACTAAAATTAAACCAGATGTAAGTCACTTTTGTTTATTTGGCAGTATAGCATGGGCTCACATTCCTGATGAGAAAAGGAAAGCATTGCAGCCTAAAAGTGAGAAGTGTACATTTGTTGGTTATTCCATAGATGTCAAAGGTTACAAACTTCTTCAATCACATTGTAATGAAATCATTATTAGAAGAGATGTTAAATTTGATGAAAATCTCTTGGCCTGGGAGCCTAATTCAGCAATTGTGCCTTCTTCAGCCTAAGAGCCATATTCAACATTTGTGCCTTCTTATGATCTGGTTTCTTCTTCAGATGATGACAATGATCATGATGAAAATACACCTCCGCCTACTCACCCTCCTCCAGATGAGTACTTTGAACCTGAACCAACACCAGCTCCATCGCTTCCTAGATGGGTCCATTCAACACGAGAAGCAGTTGGTGATCTTGTCAGTGATCCTTCAGATCAGCATCGGACACATTCACAGTTCTAGTGAGCCTCTTCTCTTTTGGCTCAAGTTTCAGAAACTCATGATCCAGAGACATTTGCAAAAGCTTCAAGTCATCCAGATTGGGATACAGGAATGAACAAAGAGTATCATTCTTTAATGGAAAATGATACTTGGGATCTTGTACCTCTTCCAAAAGGAAGAAAACTTGTTAGATGCAAATGGGTCTACAAAACTAAGTATGCATCAGATGGAAGTGTTGAAAGACACAAGGATCGGTTAGTTGACAAAGGATTCTCCCAAGTTGAAGGAATTGACTATAATGAAACCTTTGCCCCTGTAGCAAAAATGAACTCCATCCACCTTGTTCTTTCTCTTGCTGCCTCACATAAATGGGAGGTCCATCATATGTATGTTAAATCCACCTTCTTACATGGAGATTTGCAAGAAGAAATCTACATGGAACAACCTCCTGGCTATGTCCAGAATGACTCTAGCCTTGTTTGTCGCCTCAAGAAATATCTTTATGGTCTCAAGCAAGCTCCCTGAGCTTGGTATCCCAAAATGGATATCTTTCTTATTGCCACTGGAGTCTCTAGATGCCATTCTGATCCTAATGTCTATACCAAGAAAGTAGGAAGCTATATCATAATCTTTTTCCTTTATGTTGATGACCTTATCCTTACTAGTAGTGACTCAAAACTTTTAAACCATGTGAAAACTAGCCTTAAGAAGAAATTTGAAATGACAGACTTAGGATTTTTGCACTATTTCCTTGGCCTCCAAGTTTTGCAAACCAATGAAGGAATTTTTCTTTCCCAGTCTAAGTATGCTTGTGACCTTCTTCGTCGCTTTCACATGGATGATTGTAAACCAACCCCTTCTCCCTCCCAGTCTGGCATCAATATTTCTGCCACCTGTACTTCTCTTGAAGTTGATGCCACCCTGTACCGTCAATTAGTTGGTAGCCTCTTATACTTGACTCATACTCATCCGGATCTTTCCTTTGTTGTTGGTCTTGTTCCCCGAAATATGAAAACACCCCATGAAATCCATTGGAAAGAAGTTAAAGGGATACTTCTCTATGATCATGATACAATTCAATTCGAGATACATTACAGTTCGGGGGGAACTCCTTTATTGATTGGTTTCACTAATATAGATTGGGTCAGCGACCCTGATGATCAGAAATCCACTGCAGGTTATGTTTTCAGCCTTGGTTCAGGACCTATCACTTGGGCCTGTAAGAAACAACAGGCTATTGCACTTTCTTCAGCAGAAGCAGAGTACAGAGCAATGGTAAATGCAAGTCAGGAATCCCTGTGGCTTCGACAGATCCTTTCAGAATTTGGATTCCAACACCATCATCCGACCAACCTTTGGTGTGACAATCAGAGTGCCATCAATCTCGCCAAAGACCCAGTTCAACATCAATGTAGCAAACAAATCAAGCTACACATGCAATTCATCAAAAAGCTAATTCATGCTCAAGTTATTGAAGTGCTCTTTTTCCCTACAGAATTTCAAGTTACAGACATTTTCACAAAGTCTCTTACGGAAGCGAAGTTTTCCAAAATTCGATCTATGTTAGGATTTCAGGAAGTTGTCATTAAGGGGGGATAGGCTGTAATGCCTCCTTCCTTCTCCTATTGTGTCACTATTGTAAATCCTTAAATCATATCCAAAGTTGTTCTTAAGGGGGGATGTTAGGATATTTAGACACTTAGGAGTTAGTTAAGATCTACTTGGTCTAATATGTCGTTAGGTAAAAGTGTGTTTCTTAGTGTGCTTCTTTAGTATGCATTAGTATGCATTTGTAGTTAGGAAATCTGACGGTCATGATATGTTCCCAACATAGAGTGATTCAACGGTTCATATTCTCCTCGATCTTAACGACCATTGATTTGTGGCTTAACACCTGATTGGTCCATGATCTCTATTTAAAGAGCATGGAGGGTCATTTGCAGATGATCGATTGTGAGAAAATCTCTTGTAAAATATCTTTGTAATCTTTTTATTTGCATTAATAAACAGCTCCAAGTGGTTGCATTGGCTGGGGCCATGGATGTTTCCCCATAGGGGTTTTACCACGTGAAAACATCGGTGTGTTGATGTTTGATCTGGTTATGTGAGTGGTTACTAAAGGTGTTCATCCTCTGTTGGAATACCTATGTTGTCGAACACCAACTTGTTATTATAAAGCTCCAATCTAAAGGAAGATAAAAATCCCTAAATTCTCTGGCTCCAACTAGAAGGAGGCTACAAGCCCCTGGGTTCTCTAAATCCAACCTAAAGGTGGCTCCAGCCATCTAGTTTTTAGGCTCCATCCTAAAGGAAGCTCCAATTCCCTAATTATTCGGTGCCAAAAAAGTTACTAATTATTATCATATACATACATGAGACACGACATAATAAAATAAGTATCAAGCATAATCATTCTATAACCAATGGACCCTTTCTCTAATATCCAAAACAATGTCACAAAACCAACAATAGAAAAATTGTAAACTATGAAATAAAATATTGAAAAAGAAATGATAGATAATGAAGGAACCCAATGTTATGAATAAATACAACCTACAAATAATCCATAACTTCCTTGGATCTTCTCTTGATCAAAATAGACAGCAGGGATAGATCCCTAATTGGTTTCCCTAGATCCAAAAAAGTAGTTTCCTTTTATATGTATTGGTTGTGGAGCCTGATTGTCTTCCTATTTCATAGGTTTTTTTTTTCAGTCATGTTTATACCCCATGAATACTGTACACCCCTCCATGTGGGGGGATTGAACGGGGGGCTCATCCCCCCATCTAGGGGGTTCGTGGCAAATCCCCTAAAGGAAAAATTGTCTTCTAAACGTATAGTAAATATGGACCATTCACTATAAGGTTGCAAATCTAACAGTAGAAGTTATGTTAGGGTTTTTTTCCCTAGAAGGAAACCCTCTTTTATGAGGGAAATTTATTGCGGCTATGAATCATTGTGAATATTGTATTAAGAAAGAGAAATAAGAGGAAGTTACAACATGTGTGTTGTAGGTTGTATCCCTTTAGTTGCTAGATAATAAAAAGGAAGGACCTGGAAATTTCTCTAGTGGACGTAGCCCAAATTGGGTGAACCATGCATATCTGTGTATCTATTTTATTTTGTATCTTCTGTCTTTTATTTCTTCATTTGTTTTATTTTATTATTTCGTGGTCCTGTTTTTCTAGCAACTGCTATCAGAGCAAAAGGAAACTCATAGAAAAAGAGGGTTCCTAGTTAGAGTGGGAGCAATGTCGAAAGATGGAAAGTTTAGGGTCGAGAAATTTAACAGCCAAAACTACTAGTTATGGAAGATTATTTATATCATAAGGATCCATTCCTACCATTGGGTGGAATATAAAAGAATCCAATGGCCATGAAGGATGAAGAATGGGAGGTTCTTGAAAAAAAGGCACTAGGAACGATACGGTTGAGCCTGGAAGAATTGATGGCCTTCAATATTTTGAAAGAAAAGAAAACGAAGGATATGATGGATGCATTGGATAAACTTTATGAAAAACCCTTGGCATCCAATAAGGTATTTCTAATGAAGATATTATTTAATATGAAGATGTCATAAGGTGGGTGTGTTTCAAATCGTTTAAATGAATTTAATACGGTTACTAATCAACTAAGTTCTGTAAAAGCGGACTTTGATGATGAGGTCAAGTATCTTCTAATCTTGTGCTCAATGCTAGAAAGTTGGAATGGATTGGTCATGGTTTTAAGTAACTCTATCTCTAGTTAATACACTTTAAAATTTGATGATTTTGTTGGTGTTATCCTTAGCGAAGAAATGCGACGGAAAAGCACATGTGGGACATCGGGTAATGCGTTAAACATGGAGAACAGGAGAAGAAAAAAGGATTGAGTAAAGGGATCACGGAACCACGGGAATTATAGGAAGGGAAGATCAAAATACATATTTGAAAAGATAGAGTGTTGGAATTGTGGGAAGAAAGAACATCTGAAGAAATATTGCAGAGCTCCAAAGAAACAAAGATATGGGTAGCATGAGAAAAATCAGGAAGCAAATGTAACAGGTGATGTGTTACAATATTATTTGATTATTTATGAGTTTTGGGTAGTAGATTTAGGGGCTTCATTTCATGCCACACCCCATAGGAAACATTTTCTAGATTATGTTTGAGGTGATTTTGGACAGGTTCATTTGGGTGATGATGCACCATGCAAAATTGTTGTAATGGGAAAGGTAAAAATAAAAGAAAAAGGAATGGAAACCAATAGCTATTGAAAGAGCCAAGACATGTTCCATATCTAAGGAAAAATCTAATTTCAACAGGGGATTTAGCAAGTGAAGGTTGTATATCTATATTTACAAATAATGCGTGGAAGGTCGCCGAAGGATCATTGGTGATAGAAAAAGGAGAGAAGGTAGGTACATTGTGTTTATGTACCGGTAATATTGATTCTTCTATCTTTTTTGCTTGTACATGAGTGGATACAACACCATGGCATCATAGTCTTGGACACATGAGTGAGAAGGGGATGCAAATGATTCTCAAAATAAATTTGTTTCCAAATCTTAAACAAATTGATTTGGATTTCTGTGAGCATTGTCTTTATGGAAAACAAAAGAGATTCTGATTTCTTAGAGTCAAAAAATAAAAGAAGAGTGAAGTGTTAGAGCTTGTGCATACATATGTATGGGGACTAGATCAGGTATCATCTATTGATGGCTCTCATTATTATGTTATTTTTATTGATGATGCAACTAGAAAAAATTGGGTTTATTGCATTCGACAAAAATCTGATGTTTTTGATACTTTTAAGAAATGGAAATATTTGGTTGAGAATGAGACTAGAAAAAGGTTGAAGTGTCTCAGATAAAAAAATGGAGGTGAATATTGCAGCAAGGATTTTGATGATTACTTTTCATACCATGGGATTCTTAGAGAGAAGAGAGTTCCAGGAACACCACAAGAAAATGGTGTGTCAGAAAGGATGAAGAGGACAATCATGGAGCGTGCAAGGAGTATGAGATTGCATGTTGGTTTTCCCTTACAGTTCTAGGTAGATGTTGTAGATACTTCTATTTAATTAATAAACAGAGGACCTTAAAGATCTTTGGATGGTGAAATTTCAGAGGAGGCGTGGATAGGTAAAAAGGTAAACTATTCTTTTTTGAATAATTTAGGGTTGTGAAGATTTTTTCCATATTGATAAAGAAAATAGAACAAAGCTTGAGGAAAAATCCAAGAAGTGTACCTTTATTGGATACGGTGTTAATGATTTTTGTTATCACTTATGGGATTATTAAAATCACAAAATCATTAGGAGTAGAGATGACATATTCAATGAGAATGTCATGTACAAATATCAATTGCAGGGAAAGAAACAGGAAAAAGAAAAACAGAATACATAGTGCTTGATGAGATCACTGGAAAATAAATTCCAAAGGTACCAGAAAATCAAAATGTACAACAATAGGAGCAATAGGTACCTCAAACTCCTGCAAGTGTTGTTAGAATATATATTAGGTTAAGTAGACCCCCTGAACGATACTTTCCTTCATTGTGTTATTTATTGTTGATTGATTCTAGTGAACTAGAATATTATGAAGAGGTAATGCAGGTAGACAATAAAAAGAAGTGGGAGAAAGGCATGAAAGAGGAAATGGATTCGCTAGTAAATACCCATACTCGGGACTTGGTTCAGTTTCCTATACGAAAAAGATCATTTCATAATAAATGGATTTACAGGTTGAAGGAAGAAGATGGAGGCAAAAACCGGTACAAGGCTAGACTTGTTGTAAATGGGTTTGCGCAAAAGAAAGGTATATATTTTGATGAAATACTTTCTCTTGTTGTTAAAATGACTTCAATTAGGACTATTTTAAGTATTGTGGTAGTAGAAGATTTACATCTTGAACAGTTAGATGTAAAAACAAGTTCTCTCCATTGGGATTTGGAGGAAGATATTTATATGCAACAACCACAGTGGTATGAGGTCAAAGGGAAGGAAAATTTGGTATGCAGGTTGAAGAAGAGCATGTATGGACTAAAGCAAGCTCTAAGGTAGTGGTATTTAAAGTTTGAAAGGTTTATGATAGAGCAAGGTTATAGTAGATGTCATTATAATAAATTTGTTTATTTTAAAAAACTAGAAACTGGAAGCTATATTATCTTGCTATTGTATGTAGATGACATGCTTGTTGCATGGTCTAATATGAAGTATATAAATGTTCTCAAGAAGAAATTAATTAATTAATTTGTGATAAAGGATTTGGGTGCTGCAAATAAAATCCTTGGTATGAGAATAACAAGAGATAGGAAAAATTTCAATTTGACATTGCCTTGGGGTGAGTACATAGAGAAGGTGTTGGAGGTTTAGAATGTAGAATGCAAAACTAGTTAGTACACCTGTGTCCAACCATTTCAAATTAACCAAAGAAATGTGTTCCAAGACACAGGAGGAGATAGAATACATGTCCAGGGTCCCTTATTCATCAGTAGTTGGCAGCTTGATGTATGCGATGGTTTGCACAGACCCGATATTGCACATGCAATGGGAATTGTGAGTAGGTATATGAACAATCTAGGTAAAGAACATTGGGAGGCAAAAAAGTGGATTCTAGGGTATTTGAAAGGCATTGCTACTCATGCATTATCTTTTGGAGGTTTATACATTGTTCTACATGGATATGTTGATTCAAATATGGTAGGTGATAAAGATAGCAAGATGAGCACCACATGGTATGTTTTTACTGTAGGTGGAACATAATAAGTTGGATTTTGAAACTAGAAAAGGTTGTTTCACTTTCAAAAACAAAGGCAGAGTATGTTGCTACTACAGAGGCTATTAAAGAGATGATTTGATTAGAAAGGTTTATGGAGGAATTGGAAAAGAAGAAAGAGAATAGTAGGTTGTATTGTGACAGTGAGAGTTCCATTCATATTGCAAAGAAATCAACCTTCCATTTGAATACTAAGAATATACATCTCAGGTACCATTTCATATGATCTATTTTGGAAGATGGACATTTGAAGTTGGCAAAGATACACACTAGCCAGAATCTTGTAGACATGTTAACAAAGGGAGTAACTAGGGAGAAACTAAGTTCCTACTCAGTTTCAATTGGTATTCAAGCATGAAGGTGAAGATGAGAAATTTTCCTTGTCCAAGGTGGATTATATTCCAACAGGTACAACAACAATGGAGTTGTTGCGATCAGTCTCCAAGTGGGAGATTGTTGGTTGTGGAGCCTGATTATCTTCTTATTTCATAGGTCTTTGTTTTCAGACTTGTTTATACCCCATGAAGACTATACAACCTAGAATATTGTACACCGATCCATGTGGGACGGTTGCAGGGGTGAATTTCCCCCCTTGCGGGGTCTGGGGGCAAGCGTGGATTTGGGGGTGAAGCCCTTGAAGGAAAAATTTTCTTGTAAATGTATTGTAAATCTGGACCATTCATTATAAGGTCACATATCTGATGATAGAAGTTATGTTAGGGTTTTTTTCCCTAGAAGGAAACCCTGTTTTATGAGGGAAATGTATTGCCTCTATGCATCATTTTGAATATTGTATTTTGAGAGAGGAAACTGTGAGAGAAAGAAGAGGAAGCTACAGCGTGTGTGTTGTAGGTTGTAACCCTTCATTTGTTGGATAATAAAAAGAAAGGACATGGAAATTTCTCTAGTGGACGTAGCCCACACTGGGTGAACAACGTATATGCGTGTATCTATTGTATTGTTTATATTCTGTGTTTATTTCCACATATTTTTTATTTTATTGCTCCACGATCCTATTCTTCTAACATCAAGTGTTGATACTGAGAGGGGGGTGAATCGGTATCAAGTACAATTCTAAACCTTTTTCAACTTATACTTAAACCATTCAATTATATCCAATGAGAAATGAACAATAGTATAAGAGTTACACCAATACACCACAATACACCATGCACAATATATGAGAAATAATCAATAGTTATTGTTCAAGGGAAGTAATGACTTCCAAAGGTAGCTACAGCTTCTAAGTGTAAAGGGAGGGATAAAAATCCAAGAGGAAGATATAATCCTCCAATATCAAGAGAGAGTTGAACTCTCCATTGTAACACACTGTTTCCCCCAGTTTGTAAAAATAACTGGACTGGCCAAGAACTGTGGAAAACTCAGAAATGTGAATATGTGATGTGAATGGACCTTGTGGAAAAGGTCGATGAATGTGAATAATATTATGAATTTATATTGCAGGACTATTAAGAGGGGATATGCTGAAAAAAGAGACTATGATGGCTGCAGAAAAGCGGTGGAAGGCACCTGGAAAGGTGGCGTTAACTTCCACCGAAAATCAATACCGTATTTGGACTCCACTGGCCCAGAGAACCAAGAGCGGCTCGCTGGCCTCGAATTAAATGTCTCACAGGTTGGTAGGTAGATGGATCCTCAGGGATTAATGAGGGATGGGGAGGTGAACCGCCCATCCGTAGAGCCATCAGGCCTGACCAGCGTGAGGGAAATCGTGCCACACGCAACCTCGCAAGAGGATAAGGCATGGGGGAGAAGCGATTGGGTCAGATGCGAGGGGAGAAAGAGAGCTCTGACGATATGTAGAGTGGGTGATAGAAGAGAGGAAGGAGAGTAACCTTCGCTCTTGGTCACTGACAAACAGAGACGCAGTCTCACAACATCGTGGTCTCAGCTCGGGGGTGGCTAGCGGTAAATACGCTGGGAGTCATTGAGCCTACGATTGGGTGGAAACAAGAACCCCTCTTAGCAGTTGCATAACCCCTAGTGTTAATTTCTGATAAGTGTTTTTCCTTTGGCATCTCGAAATATATGTATGCTGACATTTATGATCATAAGCTATGAAATTGTGAATGATTTCATTATAAGAATGTTTGTATGGTGTCTTGATCAGTACTGGTAGTTGTATGTTATATGGAAAGACTACGTGTGAATTATGTTCTCTTAAATCATTATTTATATGCATACTGATCTAATTCATACTTCATGCCTGGTTCTTGGGAGAGAGATACCCTTCTGCCTCAGATAGTACCCTGGGTAAACCTCCCCATAAGGATACCCTTCTTGAAAAAAAACCCATCAAGAACCTGGAAAAAGGACGTGAAGGTGAAAGGCCTTAAGTAATCCCTGATAAGTATCGAATCGATGGATGAGATCCCATCGAGAGATCGGTGGTCACTCACGACCGTCAGATCAGAAGAAGAAACTAGAGGGTTAAGCGCCCTAACCTTGAATAGGTGTTGATCGACGGACGAGATCCCGTCGGGAAATCTGTGGTCACCCATGATCGTTAGATTGGTAGGAGAAAGTAGGGGGGTTAAATTCCTTACCACTTTGTCTTCCTATGTCTTCATGGGTAGCGAAGAGATCGGGATCGTAGATCCCCAAGGTCCATGAGAACATCTGGACCGTTGATTTTTCCATGTCCAAGAAGTCGTGGGAGAATGCACAAGTTAGGAACCTGTCTGAGCTGTCAGATCTCGACTGGAAAACCCGACAGCTGTTGGATCTGTCAGGAGATACTCGAGGGTCAAACCCCCAGTGAATAGGGGCAAAATCCCTGAAATAGATCTGGATCGTCCGATTAAAGGAGGCCATGTGTCGTGAGATTTCCCATTTCGGGAAATCGGGAGTCGGGAACTCGGGAGTTCTGGTGACAAGAGATCGAGATGTTCCATGGTGGAAACCCAGAAGTAGTCATAGACTGACCAATTTTGGGAGGCTATGTGTCAAGAGATTACCCGTTTTGAGAAATTGGGGATCGGGGATTCGAGAGTTTCGTTGACAAGAGGTCGGGCTCTCGCCTTGATAAATCCTGACAGAAGAGAGAGTGTGGTCATGTGGGAAGAGGTCATATTGACCAAGGCATAACCCAAGGGGCTAAACACGGATTTAGGCTTGTTTGGCACTTCGCATTTCGGCACTCAGGATACCGAAGGGCATGTTCCCTCGTGCTCTCAAACCCCGAAATCCAGACTTATAAATATCGAGATGTTAACATGTGGTTAAGTCTCGATGAACGGATGAGATTCTTTTGGAGGATCTCAGGGTCTATAACGACTGTCATATGTGAGGAATAAATGACAACTTTAAGCTGGGGTGCGAATCCACCTTAGGGTAGGTGGCGAGCAGATTTAGACGGCCAAAGTCCACCCGCCCAGATCTACGACTAAGGCTTCATTTCAGATCCCCCTTTTTGTTCTACCTTTAGTGGTGAGGGGGGGGTCCGGAATCGAATGCACAACTCTGGAATGGTCAGGATTTATTCACCTTGATCAACGACATTCAGGCGAATTCTGGACCCCCCTTGCCATTATGCCTTTAATGGGGGGG
>JASDQU010104356.1:272223-285449 GCA_032191745.1 Picea mariana | reverse complement strand
CCTGCATCTTCACGAGTACACCCAGTTTTCCATGTTTCATGCTTAAAGAAGGTTATAGGCGACAAGATCCCAGTTCAAACTATATTGCCAGAACTTGACGAGGAAGGAAAAATCATATTGGAGCCTGAAGCCATCACTGACACAAGAATTCGCCAACTAAGGAATAGATCCATTTTAGAGTGTCTCATTAAATGGAGGAAACTATCGGCTGAAGATTCCACTTGGGAAGATGAGTCTTTTATACAGAAGCATCCATAGTTACTCAAGCGTTGCGGACAACACTTGTCTCAAGGGGAGGGGCATGTTAAGCCCTAATATTGGCTCANNNNATATTAGTAATGTTATTTTATTTATGTCGGCTTTAGGCCATTAGTTGTAATTTAGATTAGTAATGTTATTTTATTTATGTCAGCTTTAGGCCATTAGTTGTAATTATACCTCCTAGTCTCCTATATATACCAAGGAGACATTTTCATTTTGAATCATCTTGTACTTGAATATTTAAGTGGGGTAAAAGGAGGTTTCCCCCTCGAAGAGGCTTATTATCTGAAATTATCTCTGTTTCAAGGCGTTGAGTACTTTTCCTGAGGTTTTTCCATGCTATATTGATGTTTGGTTCTTAACATATTATGAACTTATCTTTCTGGCTGAGGATCTTGTTAAAGGGGATGTAGTTTTAGTAAACTCCACTATTTTAGGACTTTTCCTAATTTATTTCCCTTCCAAACCTTCTGGAACCTTTGAAATAGATTCCTTCTTTGAACCTATTTCATCTTGTGGTGTTTTAATGTTTGAAACCCTTTCAACCAATTTCCTCTTCATATCCCTATTTTCATGATAGGACCGAGCCATGACATGTTGAGCTTCTTTAAGCTGATCTTGTAACTCTATGATTATTTTTTCTTTCTCTCCTGACTGCATCTAATATTTATCCACCTCGTGAACTATGTGTTCAACAAATTGTGTATGTAGGGTAGGTACAGGTATTCTTTTGGCAGCTGACCTTGTGATTGGACTACTCAATTTTGGTGTTTCATCCATTTCATTAGCAAAGTGTAGCTTTCTACCCTTCTTCTTATCTTGTTGTTTTGGTGAATAATCTTCAATTTCTTTTCCTTTCCCTATGCCATGTTTTGCATACCTTTTCTCTATCCCACTTGAATATTTAGAAGCTACTTTCTTAGCATATGAGGGTGTATCTCCTTTGGGTTCTAAAGGAATGTTTTCTAAAGCTAAGAAAGAGTCCCAGTCTCTATTTAGTTTCTTGATTTCTTTCACCACTAGTAACTTTACCAAAGAGAAATGAAACAAATTGGTCTTAAGTTGATCATCCCTAGCATGTACTCTATCTGACATTTTACCTAAGCTTATGTATAAGTAAAAAGGTAAATTTAAAAGATTATTTCCTGTGAAATGCATTAAAATCCTTATATGATACTGGTATACTCTATCAAACCTTCCCTCACAAGTGAAATATCATTGAACAACTCTTAACAACTTTTCATAGTGCTCCATTATGCATTCTCTTGGAACAGTAGCACCAAATTTCTTCTTTTGTACTTGGGTTCAAGAAATCAGTGTAGAAAATTGGATCAAGAGGCATACCTTTAAACCATTTCTCCCCTTGAACAAGAATATTAGTTGCAGAAACTACTGTATCCTCTGATACCTGGAAGAAAATATCAACAATATTTGTCTGGAAACCATTGAATTTGAGGGAAAATTCCTTTGTTAACTACACATTGAAACCTTGAATCTTTTCACAAAACCTCATGCACCCAACTTTCTTAAAGGAAACCATAAATGTTGGATCAGAATTTACCAATTTCAATCTCTATGGCTCACATCTCAACACACTTCCTCCTTTATTGTATTTATTTTTCTCTTGAGTTTCCATGCTGCAGATGTAAGATAAAATACTGAGACTAGTAAGGACAAGGTGTTTCAATGGCTAAAGATCTAACAAGGAACTTTACACAGTGGAAAACAAGATTAGGGTTTATTCAATTGCATCAAAGGACTCATCAATATGATAAACCAATATTTAGATTGCATGTATATAGGTGCATGATACTTGTTAGACACAAAACAAAACCCTTCATTCTTTACACAATGGAATTTTAAGAAATAGAGGATGCATAGCGTGCAATTACTGTGTGAAATTTGCATAGCAGGTTGGACAGAGTTTTCATAGCAAGTAGGGTATTTTTAATTTGTTGAAGGAAAGGACGTTGATCGATGGTAGAGGTTATTTTGCAATGAAAAATGGGAGGGGAAAGACATGCATATGCCAAGCAAATTCGATTTGAAATGTGCTTGGACCATTTAGGATGACATGATTGTTTGGGTAGCACCAAGTAATTTACGTAGCGAATTTGCACAGTGTGTGCACATTTTTGCAAGCCAAGTATGAAAACCACTTTGAAATATAGCTCATATGACATGATGAACTTTGATGATTCTCTACCTCTCATAATGTTTCATTATGTTCCATGGCATCCCTTTCAAAAACCTTCCACCTATACTTTATGACTTGACTCTTTTTTACATACCACTTTAGAGTTTATAGCAACAATTTTAGACCAATGACCCAAAGACCTTGAAATATTTCATGGGAAAAAACTCTTTGAAAACATATACACTCAATGACTCAATTAGGAATGCATTGGTCTTCCCAAGACCAAAGAATGACTTTGCAAACTCTTGGCAAACCTATAACCCTACCTTCAAAATAATTACACTAAAATTTGGCTCCAATGGGGATGTTGTCCTCCCTGTGAGGCAGAAAAGAACAACATAACATGTGCCTAACCATTGGGATTTATTTACTTTGGACCTTAACTCAAAAAGACTCTAAAAAGGAAAAAATGAACTCACAAACGTTTTTACAAACTTGGCATACACTAGAAAAATTCAACAAAACCTTAGGGCATTCACCTCGATTGGGCTTCAATGTTTGTTGAATGATGACCTCAAATTCTCTATCTAAAAATAAAATGGTTATTTACAATGAGATGAAAGATCAAAATGCTTTAAGTAAAGTAGTGTTTGAGAAACCTTCCATTCACAGGCCCTCCACCAATGGCATCTCCAATGGTTTCTTGTAGAAAATAAGCATTGCTTCCATGATAAGATACAATTTTAAATGGTCCCAGTCAGAGGTGATAGAACTTTGCATGCTTCCCTTTATCTTCATTTCTTGCATCCCATTTTAGCACTAGATCATCTACCTTCAAATTATCAACCCTTTTTCGCTTATCAAACACCTTTTTCATTTTATCGCGATGCAATTGTGTGTTTTTGCATACTTCTTCTCTCATTTGATGTACATGAATCAGTTGATTAATCCTTCTTTGAATATCATTCGGTTCAGCTTCCTGTTCATGTAGCAATTTCATCATTGTAAGCCCTAATTAAGTAGGGAAAACTACATCTGTTCCATATACTATCTAGAAAGGTGATGTAGCAATAGACCTCTTTGTAGTAATCCTATTAGCCCATAGTGCATATATGAGTTTCTTGTGCCAATACTTTTTGTTTTCCTGTAGCATTTGTTTTTATAATTCTTGTCAAACTCTTGTTGGATGACTCAACGAATCCATTACCCTATGGGTAATAGGTTGTGGAATGACCAAGGGTTATGTTGTAATCATTGCAAAAATTTTCCATCCTCTCTGACTTGAATGTTGTTTCATTATCAGTTATTATTTTCATTGGGAAGCCAAACCTAGACAAAATGTTACTTTCCAAAAATTGGATAATGACAACATCAATAGCTTGCCTTGTTGGTACTTCTTCAATCCATTTAGTGAAATAGTCTATAGCTGTCAATATCCATTTATGTTGAGCTGAATATGATGGATGAATCTCTCCTATAAAATCAAGGCCCCATTGCCTAAACAATGCTTCAACAGAAATTTGTTTTAAAGGCAAGGGCAAGAATTTCCTTTTCCTATAAAAAAATATGACATTCATGACATTCATGACACCTTCTATACATCAGAGAAAATTCTACGCCAACAAAACCTTGATCTTAGTATATTATGCACTATAGTTTTCCAATAATGGTGTCCTCCATAGTCACCCTTATGAAATTATTTGATAGCTTGTTTTACCTCATCTTCCAATAAGCAACATAGAAAAATTCCCCCTGGATCCTTCCAATACAGACAACCATCAAGAAAACAAAATTTGGTTGCTTTTAATTTCAAAAACCTAGATTTTGTTTTTTTTTAGTTCAGGAGGAGCTTGTAAATTTCTCAACATGTATATAATGTCAATATACCATGGAGATTCAATAAACTATTGGGATACCTGTGGAACTGTTTCTTCTTTTGAATTTTCTCATAGATCTGCAATAAAATTTATCCCCAAAACATCATAATTTGACTATCTCATTAGTTTGGAAATCCCTTGGCCTTTGATCAACTTTGTAGGATTTATCTCCAGATCGTATTCTAACAAAACCATTATCCATTTTCCTCTTCTTCCTTCAGCATCCGACTGGGTGAGGATATCTTTCACAACATTACTGGGCACAAAAATAACAACATGAGAATGAAAAATGTAAATTCTAAATTCTTTCAGGGATTTTACCAGTGCATATGCTTTCTTCTCCATGATGTCATACTTCAATGGGGAATCTCTTAAATTTCTGTTGTAATAGGCTATGGGACTTTCAAAAAAAAATCCATTCTTCTGCAACAAAACCCAAGCAATAGTGTTTTTTGATGCAAAAGAGAATAAGATGAAATCCTTTGCATAGTCTGGATTGACTAATACTAGTTCTTTGGTAAATGATACCTTTATATCCTCAAAGGATTTCCTAGCTTCTGGATTCCACTTTATCTCACTTCCTTTCATCAACATGTTGGTAATGTATTTTATGATTTCTGTTAGATTGGGGATAAACCTCCTAAAAACGTTTACTCTTCCAAGAAAATATTGTACCTGTTTTTTTTCTCCTGGAAGTATCAATTTTTAGAATGGAAGCTACCATGTTGGGATATGACCAAGTATATTTCCCTCTTGCATTCCAAAATTATATTTTTTTGGATTTAATGAAATTTCAAATCTCCTACACTTCTAAAAAACCCTTTTCAACTGTTTCAAATGCTCATCATTAGAATTTGAAAAAACAGTAATATCATCTAAATAAATGACAATGAACTTATCTTTTTCATCAGCAAAGGCTATATCCATAGATATTTGGAATGTTTCCCTTGCATTCATAAGCCCAAAGGGAATTTTGGCATACATATTGAATGTACCCCAGGGTGTTATGAAGGTTGTATTCTCTTGATCATCAGGATGCACCATGATTTGGTTATATCCAGAAAATCCATCTAGCATTGAAATGTTTTGTGACCCAACCAATTTCTGTAAAATATAGTCCATCTTGGGAAGAGGATAGTTATCTTTGAGGGAAACCCTATTTGTATTTTGAAATATACACATAACCTTATTTCACCACTTTTCTTTCTCACGGGAACTAAGTTAGCCACCATTTAGAGAATCTCAAAGATACTATAATCTTAGCATCAAACAATTTTCTTAACTCTTTCTCAATTAATGGTGGCAGTAAAGGATTAATCCTTCTCAATTTTTGTTTAAATGTTTTTTGATCATCTCTTATTGAAATAAAATGTTTAATAATATTTGTGTCATAAACCTTGAAATCTTCATATCTCCAAGCAAAAACATCTGGAAAATCCTTCATTAAGATGATATATCTCTCCTTGATTTATGGGTTTAGTGTCTTGGACAGTTTGATGATTTTAGGTTTTTCCTCTGTTCCAATGTTATAGTCCTCTATTTCTTCATCATTTGGAGTGACTTTGGGGTTACTTGCCACATCATTATTGTCAAAGATATTTTCCAGTAGAACCAAACCCTTAGGGATGAAATTATTTTTTAGTTGAACAATGTCTCTACCAACAATCTGATTTAGGAAACAACCTTCATTTGGAAACATGCCTGCATCTTCTTCCTGATCAAAACAATTTTCCTCATCAATATTTGTGTTGGAAAACTCATGAGTCATTTGGAGAAATATTACCACTTGTTTGTCATCCTCAAAAATCTTCCAATACTTGATATTATCAGGTACTACTAGTATATGCTTGACTTCGGTCTCATATTTTCTGATAGGAAAGATAGGAATCTTGAAAACAGAAGTTGAAGTGGCTAATGCATCAACAATAAAATTGTGTCCTCTTAGAATCACTGAATGGTTATATTCTGTGAAACTTTCAAGTACATCAAGAACTATATTTATGTATTCCTTCATCCTAGGATTTTTATATTGATAGATTCACTTAACCTAAGTAATCACAAGCTCAGAATCTCCATGTACATCTATTCTTTTTTCCCCCAAATATTTCAATGTGTTCAACCCCAACATCAATGCCTCATACTAAGCCATATTATTTGTATGGTCAAAAGAAAATTTGTAAGAGCAAATCCTTGAACCTGATTTAGGTGGGATTATCTAAAAACTTGCTCCAACACCCTCTTTACTAGTAGATCCATCAAAATTCATATTTTGCATTTCTTCATCCTCATTATTTTGTTGATCTAAAGTTTTCCCTACTTTTTGATCTTCCTTATCTTTCACAGGAAGTTCAAGAGTCTTTGGATCTTCTTCTTCAAAGAACAAGTCATTATAAAAAATCGAAGAACCAACCTTAGTGTCATTAGAATAAATAGGATGATTATTGGGTTTTCTCTTGCTACTCACCATGTACTTCAACAATACTTCCCTATATAGTCTCCTTTCTTGTCCAAAAACTAGTATAGTTTCATAGGACATATCCATCTGTAGAGTACCCTTCAATTTTCCAACCCATGACCTTGAAAACAACATGCAAACTTTGGAGGGATGTCAACAACTACTACATCCATGACCAAATTATTTGATGGGATTCACGATAAAGACACAACTAGGTCTTTGATTAATCCTAAACACTTTACCTTCCTTGAATAAAAAGAGAACAAATATTTATAAGGTCTAGTGATGTCCAAACCTAGTTCATCCATGATTACCTTTGGCATCAAATTATGACATGCTCCTGAATCTAGAATTGCATTTTGTGAGGTTATATCATGAAATTTAAGGCTGACATAAAATGGAGGCACATCACCATCATCACCACATTCTTCCACCCGAGGACCAAATAAGATTGCAGGGTGATCATCTTGCACATTGAGAGTATCAAATGCTTCTTTCATTTTAAACATTTTGATAATTTGGATTTTATATTCAACATTCCTTATTAACTCAATGAAAGGTACATAAATTTTTATTTTTTCCATCTCACTTTCAAAATTAAAAGAAGACTGAGTTTTCTCTACCTCTTTGATGATCGCATCCCTTTTTGTCTCTAGAACCTTCTTTGGGAGCTCCTCTTTTTGTTTTCCTTTCTCCAATGCATCCTTTGCAGAACTGTCTTTCTTAGGCTGACTTGAAGAGGGTAAATTAGCTTGAGGCTCCTTTGTAGGATTCCCTTTCTGATGGTTTTCAAGAACCTTTTTATTTCTGAGATCATATTACTTCTAAAACTGCATGATGGCATTTTGGTACCCCTTCTTATACTCTTTTATTTCCATTGATAACATATCATCATTTTCTGCATAAATTTATCATTTTCTTCCATAAATTTATAATGTTCTTCTTTAGTTAGGAATACATTTGTTTCAACATCATCACAACAATGTATGTTATCTTTAAGAGATTATTCAATATTTTTATCAACATAGTTATTTTGGAAGGGGGGTTTGATTTGTTGATCACCTTGATTCCTTTGGTCTCTCTGTATGATCTGTGTAACTAGTAATCTTCTAAAATTAGGATTCATGTGTTGAATTTCAGTTTGATCTCTGATGGAAGTCTTGTTATCTAAGGACAATTTTTCCACCAACCTTTCCATATTTTTTACCATTAGATCAAATTTTGCATCTAATGACTGGGAGGTTGAGGGTTGAGCTTCTCCTTGAACCTTTTTCATGTCAATTTTAGGATTATATTTAATCTTTCATGATGCCATCAAATTTACTTCTACTTCAATTACATCATTCATCATGTCATATAATGTAGTAGATCTCCTTTCCCTCAACAGCAAGGAAAAATCACTATCAAAAGAATCAACATAACGAAGTTGTGCAGCTCCACTAGGGGGTTTTACTTCACCAGGAATTGAATTATAAACCCTCATGAATCTGGTTGAAAAATTATGAGCTGATTCACTGGGTAATCTTTTTAGGCTATTATACTAAGTCGGCAGTTGTAGAGGATTATTCTTGTCTCCCCATCTTTCAAGAAAGGTTGTCCCAAAAGTTGCAAAATTAGGAATACTTGCTGCTGGAAGAGCCTTAAACCATTTTCTAACCTCACCTGAGAGACATTTTGCAAACAATCTCACTTCAACATCTTCATCATCTACCTCCTCAAGGTCAGCAAAATCATTAAACCAATCCAAATGTCACTGAGCTGAAATGTTCTCTTTTACATCATATGATTTAATTCTCTGATTATAATTTTGAGGTAGATCATGCAATTGAGCAGGTAAGACAAGAGGAGAATATCTTGTTGCCACGGTTTTAGGAGGACTTTGGCTTGGTTAAAAAAACTGACTGGGAATCACTATAGTTTGAATGGGAACAACAGAAATAAAATATTGAAACTTCTTCTCATCAAAAAAAATTTAAGTCAAGATAGACTCTGATTTAGATCTAAACAAAGTCTTCTCAAATTTTATATCAAACTCAAAATCATCAATTCTCTTCACTCTCTCCTTAGGAAATGATAATTTTTTATCCAGAAAAATACCTAAGTCAGATGCCTTTTCTTTCCTTTTATGTAAGAGATTCTCAGGATCAAAGACAAATGCTATAGGTTCTAGATCTAGGTTTCTCCTATTGTCAATATTTTTTGGAGCCAGGATTTCTCAATAATATTACTTGTTTGCAACTGATCTTAAATAATGAAGTTGCCAGGATAAAAACAATTCAACCAATAGTATTCATGATTCTTTGTTCCCCTCAGGAATCAAATCTTAAACTTTAGTTGTTCATTCCCAAGGAAAAATTATCTTTCTTCCTCGGAAACAGTGCCAAAATGTTATCACTATGTAAATTTCTTGGCTGAGGAAGCACATCACAAAGGTAACCAAAAAACCACTTTAGAAATGAAACTACACTTTTCAGTTCAGAGAGGGATCTCTCTTGTCACTTGGTTTATGGAAGATAAGTCTTCTCTTAAGGATCAATGGCTAAGTGTTTGATTATATGAAGATATTTTATAAAGTTTGTTGGCAATAAGGAAATGAAATTGTTGTCCAATGGAGTCAACTTTGTAGCTAATGGAATCAACGACTAGTAGGTAGAACTATCAAGGAAGTAGAGGCTATATAGGTGATAATATTTCAGTTTTTAAAATTGTTGTTATAGGATGGAAGAAGGAGAAAAAAAATAACAACATACAGAGCACCAGTTAAGATGAATTATGATTGAGTTAAGAAGAAATGACAGTGCTTAAATCGTTTGAATCTAAATCATCATTATCAGATGAATTTCATACCATTTGTTTTCCAATTTAACAATATAATAATCGTAGATGAAAAGAGAAATAAAACAATAAGTACATACATGAAAGAGGACACACACTTCAGATCACCACCACAAGAATCTCTGGTATGAATAGTTCTTGACTTCTGCACTAATATCTCATTTAACTTCAAAAAAATTACACAATGTTCAAGACAAATATCCTTTGTGCTTATGCCAACCCTTTTTACATTCAAAATGATCAAATATATAAGAAGAATACATCCCTAGGCTAGAGAAGTTGGACTTCACTACTATCCTTTAATTTTGGATCTGACTACATCAAAGAAGGAACAAACTCTAAACTACTTTCTAAAAAATAGAAGTTCGATTTGACCATATTTAATGCATAACAATATTCTTGACAATAAAGATTCTCCAATATATTTTCAACCTTGAAGCTGATGTGAATCATCTGGTACAACTAGAGATGAATCTGATGTTGATTTGAATGCTGACCAGGCTCCCTGCCACATTTTCGTAGTTATTTGTTGTAGTTTGTTGTGTAACTACAACCTACATCAGTTGCGTAGCGAGTTTACACAACGTGTTTTTATTCTTCAATAAAATTCATTTAGGTGGTAGTTGCAACATTGTTGGAGGATAAAAATGATTTTTATATCATCCATCAAGAATTACCCATTGTCTTTTAACCCTTTTTGTACTTACAACACTTGTGTAGTGTGAGATTGCTACGCAAGTTCTGTACAATGTTGACTTTCTAGAAAAAAAAACTCAAAACAGGTTAACCATTGGTTTATCAAAAATAAAAACTGTGAAAACATGAAATCTATATCTCAGGCACCTCTGCAAGTAGGTCTAACTTTCCCCTGGCTACATCATCAACCTTTATCCTTAGTTTCAAAGACCTATTTTATTTTCTCAATGACACATTTTATCTTTTAAGATTTCTCACTTGCCTAAACAAAAGTGCATTTCTTCTCAACTTTGACGAGGCATTTGAGAGAGTTGCACATGCATTGTTGATGGCTAGTCCACATTCCTAAAAGTGTCTTTAAACTTTATTTATGATATTATGTTCTCTTACCTGAGATGAATAATTGGATCTTGTGCCTCCCTTAATTGCTTTTTGAGCCACTTGATAGTTTTCTCACCCTCTCGAGGTGAAGTGTGAATCTTTTCAATTGATATAGGCTGGCCCTATGCATGTGTTTCCTCTCCAAGATTGTATTCTGAACTTATATTTCTGGATGAGGATATTGTTAAAGGGATTGTAGGTTTAGTAAACTCCATTGTTTTAGGACTTTTCCTGATTTCTTTCCCTTTAGAATCTTCTCGAACCTTTGAAATTGATTCCTTCTTTGAACCTATTTCATCTTGTGGTATTTGAATGTTTGAAACCCTTTTAGCCAATTTCCTCTTCATATCCCTATTTTCATGATAGGACTAAGCTATGACATGTTGAGATTCTTTAATATGATCTTGTAACTCTTTTATTATTCGGTCTTCTCTCATGACTGCATATGATATTTATCCACCTCTTGAACTGTGTGTTCAAAAAATTGTGTATGCAGGGCAGGTATAGGTAGTATTTTGGCAGCTGACCTTGTGATTGGACTACTCAATTTTGGTGTTTCATCCACCTAATCAGCAAAGTGTATCTTTCTACCCTTCTTCTTAGCTTGATGGCTTGGTGAAGAATATTCAATTTCTTTTCCTTTCCATATGCCCTGTTCTGCAGACCTTTTCTCTTTCCCAATTGAATATTTAGAAGTTACTTTGTCAGCAAATGAGGGGGTGTCTCCTTTAGGGTATAAAGGAATGTTTTCTAAAGCTAAGAAAGAGTCCCAGTCTTTATTTAATTTATTGAGTTCTTCCACCACTAGTAACTTTACAAGAGAGAAATGAAACAAACTGATCTTAAGTTGATCATCCCTAGCATGTACTTTGTCTGACATTTTACCTAAGTTTCTATATAGGTAAAAAGGTCAATTTAAAATATTATTTCCTGTGAAATGCATTAAAAGCCTTATATGATACTGGTATACCCTATCAAACCTGCCCTCAGATGTGAAATATTGTTGAACCACTCTTAACAACTTTTTGTAATGCTCCAATATGCATTCTCTTGGAATAGTAGCACCAAACATTTGCTTTTTGTACTTGGGTTTCAAGAAATCAGTGTAGAAAATTGGATCAAGAGGCATACCTTTCAACCATTTTTCCCCCTAAATAGGAATCTTAGTTGCAACAACTATTGTCTCCTTTGATACCTGGAAGGTAATATCATCAATATTCATCTAGACACCATTGAAGTTGAGGGAAAATTCCTTCGTTAACTGCACATTGAAACCTTGAATCTTTTTGCAAAACCTCATGCACCCATCTTGCTCAAAGGAAACCCTAAATGTTGGATCAGAATTTACCAATTTCAATCTCTGTATCTCACATCTCAACACACTGCCTCCTTTATTGTATTTCTTTTTATCTTGAGTTTCCATGTTGCAGTTGTAAGATAAAAGACTGAGAGTGGTAAGGAAAAGGTGTTTCAATGGCTAAAGATCTAACAGAGAACTTTACACAGCAAAAAATTAGATTAGGGTTTACTCAATTGTATCAAAGGACTCATCAATGTAAATGTTTTGAACCTGCACAAAATAGATCTAGTTGGGAATTGACATACACAGTTGCAGAGAAAATATAAGAAAAGAGAAGCAAGAGAGAAAGAATGTAATAATTCTAATTAACCAAATGAATAATCAATAATTTACACAGGATATACTTTGTATAACTCAACCAATGTGCATTGGAGGAGAATCCAATGCACCATAGTTCTAGTCTAGAGTGATATGGACACACACCATCAGTTACATGAGTAAAATGCCACCTAGTCTAGTCTCTCGAGAAATTACGAGAGTGAACTACCACCTATATGAGTTAAATAGTCTATTAGTCTTTAGTTAACTAATTGAAACAGAGTGAAGTGAGGAGGAGATCAGGGAATCATGGGTAATGCACTAGTCTGTGTTGGTTGTGGAGCCTGATTATCTTTCTGATTTAGAGTTCTTTTACTTTCAGCCGTGTTTATACCCCATGAAGTATTTACACCCCAAAATTATGTACACTCTTCAACGCGGGGGAGTGCAGAGGGGGGATACCCCCTCTGCGGGGTATGGGGGGGATATCCCCCCAGCTGGGGGGTCTGGGGGAAAGTGGGCCCCCAGCGGGGGTTCGGGGGAAAATCCCCCAAAGAAAAAATTTCCTTGTAAAAGTATATTGTAATTTCATTGTAAATCTGGACCGTTCATTATAAGGTCACAGATCTAACGATAGAGATTATGTTAGGGTTTTTTTCCCTAGAAGGCAACCCTCTTTTATGAGGGAAATGTATTGTGGCTATGCATGTTGGTGGGTATTGTATTCTGAGAGAGGAGACTGTGAGAGAAAGAAGAGTAAATTACAGTGGGTTTTGTTGTAGGTTGTATCCCTTCATTTTGCTAGATAATAATAAAGAAAGGACCTGGCAATTTCTCTGGTGGACATAGCCCACACTGGGTGAACCACATAAATCTGTGTCTCTCTTGTATTGTGTATCTTCTGTGTTTTATTTCCGCATTTGTTTTATTGTATTGCTCCGCGGTCCTGTTTTTCTAACAACTAGT
>JASDQU010104356.1:245812-268799 GCA_032191745.1 Picea mariana | reverse complement strand
CCTGCATCACCAATAATCATGTCAGAAATGTCATCATCAAATCATCAAATCAAATCAACATCATAATAACATATCAACCCAAAAGCACACTCCCTGACTCAGTTCGGAGTCCAAGGGGGTTTACCGATGCCTCCGCATCCTCAAGGTCACAAACCTGCACACTCAATAAACTGAGTCAATAGCACCTATCTACATGAATGATAACACATCATATCATCTATCAATCACATCATAATCATATACAAAAGGTCTAACATCAAAAGGGTCCAGATCACTTGCGAGCAAATGTCCTTAAATAATAAGTGGTCTCAGTGTGCCAGAGCGGGATGTTACAGAGGATCTCGATGTGCTTCATCTGCTACCTCTGAACTGTATCTCTGCAAAAACTTCAGAGTGCTCCAGTTGTCACACTAGATGATGATCAATCAATGAAATGGAATTCCTAACTCAGTGAGAAATTGTTGTAGCCACATAGCCTAAATGGTTATTTTAACTACCCCTATGTACTTTGCCTCGACTGAAGATAGAGAAATAGCATCCTACTTCTTTCTCTACCAATAAATAGGCCCAAAACTAGGACTAAGTGAGTAACCATATGTGGACTTACGATCATTGTTATCGCCATCCTAGTCAGAATCAGTGAACTCGATGAGGTCCAATGTAAAGTCTGATGCATAATGAATCCCAAAGGTGATGGTGCCCTGTACGTATTGAAGGATACGCTTTGCATCCTTCCAATGTAGCTCATATGACTCCTACATGAACCTGGAAACTACGCCAACTGCATAGGAGAGGTCTGGTCTGGAGTGTGTGAGAAACAAAAATCTCCCCACTAGTTGTTTGTACAATGTGTTGTCAACCAATGGAGTGTCTCTATCCTCAAGTTTGACTCCTGATAGGAAAAGAGTCGGAGCAGACTTGTATTCTGTCATGTGAAATATCTCAAGGATATCTCGTGCATACTTGGCCTGAGACAGTTTGATTCCTAATGCATCCTGATTGATCTCAAGTCCAAGAAAGAAGTGTAGCGGACCCATGTCCGTCACCAAGAAATTTTCATCCAGAATCCTCTTGACTGTAGCAATCGCTAAAGTCCAGCAATCGTGATCAACAAATCATCAGCATACATAAATAAGAGTAGAAGTGAATAAACCATCCTGAGCATGTAAACATTTGGGTCTAATTTACAATGTACAAATTTTTGTGATAGTAGGTAGGAGTGCATCTTGGCATACCATGCCCTCAGAGCCTGCTTGAGGCCATAAAGACACTTCTTCAATTGACAGACCAAAGATGAATCATGCATAAATCCCTGGGGTTGCTCCATATAGATCTCCTCAGAGAGATCGTCGTGAAGAAATTCATTCTTCACGTCAATCTGATGGACTTCCCATCCCTTGGTTGCTGCAATGGAAATTTCCAAATTTATGGAATCCATCTTCGCTACTGGAGAGAAGGTCTCATCATAGTCAATGTCATGCACCTACTAAAAGAATTTGGAAACAAGCCTGGATTTGTATCTGATAATCTATCCATCCATTGTGCCCTTGGTCCTATAGACCCATCTTCACTTGACAAGTTTCCTTCCTGAAGGAAGGGGAACTAGATCCCAATTCTGGTTCTCGAGGAGGGAGTTGTACTCCTCTTTCATGGAAGATTCCCAAAAGGTATTTCCAGCAACCTCGCCATAAGAATGTGGATCTGAATACTGAACCAATAAAATATGCATGGGTGGCAATGATTCTATGGCAGTGAGTGCAAGAGGAGGCTCCTCAAAATCAAATCGAGTCCTCCTAGTATCAGCTAGATCACCATCAAGATCCCATGCATCCTAAAGAGTAGTCTGGGCCCACTTGGGTCTCTTCTTTGGATTTGCATCTGCATATGGATGCACTAACTCTACATCTAACTATACTAAATCTAAATCTAGATCATTTGAATCCTCTGAATCAAAACTCTCATCTAAAGAGGAGTCATCATGTGCATGTTCATCATCTCTGAAATGTGGAAGAACAAAGTTTTCTGCATGTGGATTTTGAGGTACATGTGAGACACTTTCCTCGAATTGGACACTACGCTCAATGATGAGCCAGTCCAAGGAAATATCAATGAGTCTATATCCCTTCACACCGTTAGGGTATCCAACAAAAATACACATTTTTCTGTGTGGATCAAGTGCCTTCCTCTTTTCAGAGGGAATCTAGGCCCATGCACGTGAATCGAAAATACGAAAGTGGGTCACTTCCAGTTTGAGGCCGCTCCAAGCCTCATAGGGGGTCTTATCCTTGACATATCTATGGGGAGATATGTTTTGGATGTAGGTTGCATAATTAAGTTCTTCGGCCCATAACCTCTCTGGAAGTGACTTTGCATGTAGCATGCAAGATGTCATCTCTTTTAGAGATCTGTTTTTTCGCTTAGCAACTCCATTTTTCTATGGAGTATAGGGAACTATGTGCTGCAACTAAATCCTTGCCTCATGAAAACTATTTTGGATATCATGGTTGACATACTCTCCCCCATTTTCATTTTGAAGGATTTTTATTTTCTTTCTTGACGGTGTCTCAACAAGGATTTGAAATCTTTGAGGTGTTGAAAGACCCATGATTTTTTCTCGAGAAAGAAAATCCATGTGAAGTGTGAGAAATCACCAAAAAATATGAGAACGTACCTTGATTTACTGATTGATGGATGAATAAAAGGGCCCATGAGATCACTATGGATCAAATCTAAAGGAGAGGAATCTCTCTGAGTCTTTTCTTTGTCAAATTTCTCTTGAGAGTGTTTTCCAAGAACACATCCCTCGCAAATTCCTTTGGAGAAATGGATCTCTGGTAGACCATAAACCAATCCTTGATTTCTAAGTTGTTGCATATATATAAAATTTAAATTCCCGAACCTTTCGTGTCATATCCTACTACTTTCATCAGCATGGGTAAGCAGTAAAGAAGAATCTAGTTCAATAAATTCATAAAATGTGTAAAGCCTAGATTGATGATTTACCTCACTGGTAGAAACCCTGGAATTGGTTTGCTAGTCATAGATGTCCATTGCATTAGGTGTGAATATTACTTTATTTCTAGTGTCAGAATTTTTCATCGTATACACGGAGAGAAGATTGACAAAAATTTTGGGAACATGCAACACATTCTTGAAGCTTCTGTTGGTGAGTTCAATCCTTCCTTTGTTGGTGACCTCGACTGGAGAGTTGTCCCCCATAAGAATAGGAGGACCTTTTCGTGAATCCAATGAAGAGTATACCTCTTTTTTGGAATCCATGTAGTGTGATGCTCTTGAATCTACAATCCAAGCAACGGGAGAGGAGTTGATGGCAATTAAGGCATGGATAGAATTGTCTTTCTTGGGATTCTAATCTTTTGGCTTCTTCTTCTTGGCACCCTCGGGGATGTGATCTCCAAGGTTGTTTTTATGAAGTATTCGAGTCATTAGATCTATTTATTTATGCATACATGCAAATTATGGATGGAATCCTTTATGGCAGTATGGGCATTTCTCCCCTTTTATTCCCTTTCCACCTTTGGATCCGGAGGCATCGTTGAAGGGTTTTGAGTACCCTTCCTTCTTCATATTTTCATGAGCTTTCCTTTTGTCTTTATATTTATATTTCTGATATTGATGACTAATTCCATCTTGCATAGTAACTACATGCTTCTTTGGGCCTTTTATTTTTCCCATGTCTTCTCTTGTGTCAGAGATTTGATAAATTCCTTAAGAAAGGGAATATTCCGGGTGGATCAAGAGGAGAATATAACTTAGTGGAATGTGGATACAAACACTAAGAATTCAGGACCAAGTTTGGAGAGAGTGGTGAGAACCATTTTTTTCTCCTCCTTAGATTTATCAACCCCGCAAGTCTTGAGTTATGACAGTAAATCCTTATATTTGGTAAAGAAATCTTGGAGATTGTCGAATATTTTTGGATCCAATGTGAGAAATTCCTCCTCTAGAATGCATCCCCTCATCTCATATTCTTTTCCAAAAATCCATTCCATGGTGGTCTAGGATTCATTGGGGGTTTTACAAGAAGATATGTGAAAGAGGAGATCAAGAGAAATGAGACTGCAGATTATTCTGAATGCTTCATCCATTCGATTTAGATACTTGGATTTTTCTATGGATGATGTTGGTTCTGTCTCTATGTTCATGGTTAACCTATACAATCCTTTTCTTCGAATATGAATGATCATATTCTCCTTCCATGAAAATTAATTGTAAGGTGTAAGAATGAATTCTTTTGAAAATTCCATTTTTCCGATGAATTCAATCTTCGGTACCTGCAAAAATAATTTGGTGTGTCTTTTCCCTAGAAGTCTATCATCTCTGATACCATGTAAATGTGTTGAACCTAAACAGAATAGATCTATCTAGGAATTGACATACACAATTGCAGAGAAAATAGAAGAAAAGAGAAGCAAGAGAGAAAGAATGGAAGAATTATCATTAACAAAATGAATAATTGATAATTTACACATGATATACTTTGTATAACTCAACCTATGCACATTGGAGCAGAATACAATGCTCCATAGTGGTGGTCTAGAGTGATCTAGACACACACCAATAGTTAAGGGAGTAAAATGCCACCTATTCTAGTCTCTCGGGCAATTACGGGAGTGAACTACCACCCAGTTGAGTTAACTAGTCTATTAGTCTTCATTTAAGTGATTGAAATAGAGTGAACTGAGGAGGAGATCCGATAATCATGGGTAATGTGTCAGTCTGGTGATGATCCCAAGGACAATGCGCATTAGATGGTGATGATCCCAATGTTGCATGGTGATAATCCCAATGTAGCATCTAGACTCCACTCAACTGATCAAACTGAAGTGAAAACTGAAGAGAATATTCTCCCTAGAGGAATATTCTTTCTAAAATATAGGAGACTGGATAATGACTAATAAACAAGGAAAAACCTTAGGAAAAAAAAATCCTAGGTGTGTGTGAAGTAACTCCAAAAATCAATATGATAAACCAATCTTTAGATTGCATGTATATAGGTGCAAGATACTTGTTAGACACAAAACAAAACCCTTCAGTATTTACACAATGAAATTTTAAGAAATAGGGGATGCGTAGCATGAAATTACTGTGTGAAATTTGCATAGTGGGCTGGACAAAGTTTGCATAGAAGGTGGGGTATTTTGAATTTTCTTAAGGAAAGGAGTCTGATCGATGGAAGAGGGTATTTTGTATTGAAAAATGCGAGGGTAAATACATGCATATAGCAAGAAAATTTGATTTTAAATTTGATTGGACTATTCATAATGACATGATTGTTTAGGTAGCGTCGATTAATTTGCACAGGCGAATTTACACAGCGTGTGCACTTTTTTGCAGGACAAGGACAAAACCCAATTTGAAAGATAGCTCATATGACATGATGGCCTTTGATGATTCTCTACCTCTCATAATGTGTCATTATGTTCCATGACATCCCTTTCAAAAACCTTCCACCTAGACTTTGTGACTTGACTCTTTTTCACATACCACTTTAGAGTTTATAGCAACAATTTTAGACCAATGACTCAAAAACCTTGAAAACTTTCATGGGACAAAAATATTTGAAAACATATACACTCAATGAATCAATTAGGAATGCATTGGTCTTCCCAAGACCAAAGCCTGACTTTGCAAACTCTTGACAAACCTATAACCCTGCCTTGGAAATAATGACACTAACAGAACATATATATGATATAGATTTTAAATCCTTCAAATTAGTTCTCTTTAAGGTCAAGTGGTACATATTGTTTGGACAGGGTGATGAAAAGTTTGGTATTAATTATGATAATGGATTTACCATGATTAATATTACTAGGTATGAGCAAAATACAGAGCCCTATGTCCTTCCAAGTCAATGTGAGTAAATATTTTATTCACATCTTCTAGGTAGAGAAGGTTGGTCATTTGTTGTTATATTTGATTGAAGAGAAAGACTTGTAAAGTATATATTTTTGTCCCATGTTTGTCTTTAAACAAAAATTCCGACCTTTAAAGACTAGTTGGGTTGACCTGAGCTTTCTTGTTGGGTTGTCTAACCGAAAAAATTCATATCTCCTCATTCCTAAGGAGTTAGAGGGATTTCCATATACCGTTGGAAAGATATAGGAATAATATTTCCAACCATATAACCTAAGCATCAAAAATCCAAAAAAAATATTTCCAACAAATTCCATATTGCAATATTTATCTTGTACATATATAGTCTCCCCCTATCTTTGACATCAATGAAAAAAATATTTCCAACAATCTCCCCCTTCGTCATTGATGACAACCCTTATTCGATTATGATACTCACCTTGTCTACAAATTTCCTTGCATCTGTAATTCTTCCTCTATTTGAAACTTCTCATTTTTTCAAAAGAAGATGTTCATGAAGAAGATGTGGGAGAGAAAGATGAAGTGTTAGAGGGAGAGGAGAATGGATTTGGTGATCCAATAATTTGATCACATCATATGCTTCATTTCTTTGATGATGATTATATTGATGATGACTGAGTGTTATATTTCTTAGTTGTTTTTATAGACAATCCTTTCAATGAGTATGAAGGGTTGGATACAAATTATAATATTATGAGTCAGATATTGAATTGGATGAAGTTCAAGATGAATCTCATATGGATATGTAATAAATATTATTTAACAAAGTGAGTTTATTCAAATTGAGTATTCTTATGGTTTTCCCTTCTTGATTTTAGCTCCTTCTTGATTCAAATGTTAATGGTGAATTGCTTCTCACATGTTATGTGGGTTGGACGGATAGTTGGAATTACAAAAATTTCTTATTTCATTGCTCCTAATTGACTTAATCCCATGCTTTTTGTAAATATATCCACATAATCACAAGTACATAATAGACATATCCACATAAATTTATATAATTGCCTCATATATACAATCATGTAGAATTAATCCTTGGCCAACATGTAGCTGACACAAAATGAATAAAAATAGGGGCTAGGTCCTAATCTAGAAAAAGGTCAAAATGTGGGACATGACATGAAATTCTTTGCGATGAAAACTACATTTTTTTTTTCAATAAAACAAAACTAGGTAAAAATGAGATTCAATTTAAGTAGATTGATAGTGATTTCTATAACAGGTGTAGAGGAGGAGACTGCTAGATCTAGTCAAGTGCTTGACACAAGGGAATGATTCTTGCAATCAAGGAAGTGTGAGATTCAATCATAATAAGTAATATTCATATATCGTTGTCTTCTTATATCTAAATAATATCAAAGGAATTGCTATACGCACTTAACTAGTTTGTGTAGTTAAGTAATAAAGTAACACATCAATAATCTACATGAGCACTTTTACAATAGCATGGATTCCACCTTGGAAATTATAATAATTAACACCATCCACCACTAATATAAATAGCATGTAAAATGAAAAATAAAAGAGCATAAACACTCGTTAGGTCACAATCGTGTTCCTAAAATATGATGTGATAGTGAGAAAACAACCACTATGTGGACTAAATGACTTTTCCATCATGTTAGGAGCCAAAACTGCCTAGATATTGGGTGGAAACTGAAAGTATGAATTCTGATGTTTTAGGTGGATTTAAAGTATCAAGCTAAGATGATGGATGCAATCCTAGTAAAATATCCCCAAGCATAATTAATGGAAAGGGTATGATAATGATGCATTTGATTCATTTTGTTAAGAAATTGGTATTAAATAAAATTATGTTGTTCCTTATACACCACAACATAATAGTGTCACTAAGAGAAAGAATGGGACAATCATGGAAGTTGATAGGTGCATGTTACATATTAGGAAACAACCTTTTAAATCTGGTATGAAGTTACCAATACTTAAGTTTCTATACTAAATAGAACTCCAACTAAAGGCGTTAGAACTATAATACTTAAAAATGCATGAAGTGGCATAAATTGTTAAATAAGGTCAACATGACACACCTATAATCCTGGCGTTAGAACTATAATACTTAAAAAAACATGAAGTGGCATAAATTGTTAAATAAGGTCAACATGACACACCTATATGCCTTAAGACTTAAGTTTCTATACTAAATAGAACTCCAACTAAAGATGTTAGAAATATAACACAAAAATGCATGGAGTGGCATAAGTTATTGAATAAGGTCAACATGACACTCCTATATTCCTTGAGAGCTCTATAACAATAAGAAAAACCGACCCTAGGTAGTTATTTACTAAAGCTTCACCCACTAATTCTACATTTATAATGTAGGAAGATCAAATCGATACCATTGGAAATTTTCCACACTAGCTTAACTTTGCTCCTTTCAATTAGCTATGAGAGTCTTAAACAAAGTGTTTCATAGATATTTGGTTGATGGAAGAGAAACAATAAAAGTGATGCCTAAATCCACAATGGGAACATATAAATCTCTCTTGTATGAATGATTCTAGGAATATACTTCCATATAGTACTCAATAAGTAGATAAAAGCATTCAGAAATTAAGGATGTAAGATTTATCATGAATACACACCCATAGGTTTCCTCCAAGATAGAGTAGTTATGCTAGCGAAATGTTATACTAAACAAATGGTTTTTTACTCACTCAAACTCTATGGGTGACAACCACCTAACACTTAAGTATTCCTTGGTTTGTGATAGGTCAAAAAGTTCAATAAGTCAATGGGGATTTGACATTGGTTGATAGAATCATGTCCAACACAATTGACAATGTAGATGAAATATAAGGATCATGGAAGTGTCCTCATATACATATGCATTCTAAGTGTTGATGTTTGTAACATCAAATAGGTAGTTCCACGTCGGCGTCTGTCTAGCACGTGGAATTCATCCTTGTAACCTCTTAGAAAACCTTATGAAGTTCACTTTATGACTAATTAATAAAGTGAATGATATTTTAATTAATCAAGTTAAATGCCTAAGTTTTTGCATTAGTAACTTAAGTGAAGATTGATTAATTCCTAGTCGTCAAATCTAAAGTGAATGGGATATTAGATATCAGTTGTTGATCACTTTGGAGGATATCTAGGGTTTTGGACTTAGGGTTAACTCAATGTAATAAAAGGAATCCTAGGTGAGAGGATGAGACATACTGATGGTACAGAAAGAGTGAGTGATCACTCAGGTGTTCCAGGGCAAGGGTTGAGGAAAGGAAACAAGGAGATAATAGCCAGGAGGGCTAGGCTATTGTTGTGTTGTATTTATCAGAAGAGCCATTATCCCAGGACAAGAGACCTGATTTTATTTAATAAAATCATCACAAATCGCATTTTCCCACGAGGGTTTTTCCAAGGGTTATTTACCCATAATATCTTGTGCAAAGTGTTTTGGTTTCATGAATTTTCTTTCACTGAATTTATTATTGAGTAACCTATTTGTGCTTTAATTCAATAAATGTGTTTTTATTCGGAATTAATTGTCCAGTGATGGGTTTATGAAAATCAACACTAAGGACCATGGAAGTTTCCCCAAAGAAATGTTTCTCGCCTTTTTAATGCCTCATTACTCTCATATGATTTGATTTTATATTGGGGCCTTAGTTGTTTTTGTTTCCTTAGTTATTATCATCATTTTCACTTCCATCACCATCGTCATCGTCACCATCATCATCATCATTTCTATCATCATTGTCATTATCACTGCCATAAAAATTTCCATTGTAATCACCATAACCATCATCATTTTCATTGCCATCATCATCTTCGTTGTCATCATCTTTTTTGTCATCATCTTCATTTTCATCATCATTGTCGCCATCATCTATGTCATTAACAAATAATATTATATATAATATATACTACATATACATATTATATATTGATATTATATACATTAACAACTATAATGTATTGTATATTATATATAATATATATAATACATACTATATATTGTAGATAATATGTATTATATAATATATAATATATAACAAAAAAAACCAAAATAAATTAAAACACATCACATTCAAATGCATGGACAATTGCATATAACACATGCACCCTAGTTCATAGCTCAAGACTAATCCCACAAGCTCAAGTCCAAAGGGGATAAAATCTCCATAGTTTGTGTGAGCCCACAAGAGAATAAGAGACAATCCCAAGCTAACCAAAAGAGAGAAACATGATCCCACCAACATGCTTACTCACAACTTAATCATGAGCCCACCGACATGTTTACTCACAACCTAAGCTTCAATGAAACCACATATAAGAAGAGACAACAAGTTTTTATGCACAATGTAGAATAGACAAGAAGAGGGAAGAATATTCTTAGACATAGAGAGTTGAAAAGAAGAGACAAGAGTAGTAAGGGACCACAATGCCACCAAAGGGAGTAAGTTGCAAAACATGAACCTTTTGATTTTTCCTAAAAATTTAATATTTCATTGTTGTTATGAGGAAAATCTCTCCATGACAAGGGGTAAACCACAACAGACGAAAATGACTGCAGAAATCAACTATATTCTCAAGTATGCTATATAGACAAATATGCTATCAAGACAAGATAGAATACCTACCTCGTCCACACGTTCAATGAATTCCACCGTTGAGCACTTGACCCAAATAAATACACCTGCAACTAGTCCTCAACAACCAAGCAATTCAAGAATATGGTGATAATATACAATGTTAGCACATTCAATAGCATAATCCATCAACATTCATAACAAATACGCCCATGGAATAATAATTCAAATATTTTCAAGATATTAACTGGACGAGAAAAGAGTATTTCTATTAAGATATAATCAACATAAGTGAATAAGTTAGATAATTTCGTGTCGGCACGATTCGGAACCGAGAAACTAAGTTCCTTCTAGTTGGGCCTCCATCACTTCAATCCTCCACCAAAGGAAAGCTCATATAAGAGATACAATGAAGTTTTCAATCAGTAATGGAAGATCTTGGGGGGAAAACAATGTATTCATACTTAAAGGACAAAGGGATGTAGACTCAATGTGAAGTGAATAATTTCTCTAGAGTAACTTTTCTCTCAAATTCGAATTCTTTCTCCTCTTTTCCATAGCTCGTATTTGTCCCATTTATAGCCTTCAAGTGGAACTAAAGGGCTGAGTTGGAATGTTTCTAGTATATGGAAGGCCAAGGATAATTGATCTTGTGATGTGACATGGAAACCTGACACCATTTTTCAATTTTGGGTACAAATCCTTATGTATTTGGGTTGTAGTGGTGCAAACTGCGTATGCGCATGATGTATAGTAGGCAAGGTGCGTATATGTGGAAAAAATATATTTTATCTCTAGGATTTACAAAAATGGGATTTTAAGTCTGCATGGAAAAATGGAAAAAGGCCCTATGTGCAAGATTGCATGGGGTGAGGAAATTTTTTCTATAACAGATGCCCCCTAATGTGTGAGGTTAGAGGAGTATATGTGATGGCCAAAATACATTATAAAAAACTCAGAAGTGGAGTGATGGGGACCTACCTGGAAGAACTAGTTGATATATACTGACTTTGCATACATGGTTGCCAATTTGAATTACATTGCAGATCCATGTGAAAATATGACAAACAACTGTTTGTGGCCATTAATAGTAAAATACAAATGTGGTTACATGCCAAAGGTTGTCATAGTCACGAACAAGGCCCAGTAAAACCAGTTTCAAAATCAATCTGAAGATATCTATATATAATGGAGTACAATCTGATCTCCCATGATCATTGAAGTCACACAAGTATTGGTCCAATGAGAAGGTAGCAACAACTCAGGAAAGATGTCGCTACATATTGATGTCTTCAAGTCTTCTACACAATCCGCTAAAGGTGCAAGTCTACATTGTGTAAATAAAGGAGTTGAGGTTGAACACAATGAGACTTCGTTTGATTACCGGTCATTGAGGTATATTGTTAACAAACGCAAAACAACCTATCAATGATAAAAGTAGGTATCAAGGCACTCAGTACATTCTTACAAGTGTGAATAAAGGATTTGGGGTCGAACACTTGAAGAATCCGACAATCATGGGACATTGATGTATTCCCAACTGTTGATGGTGAGAGAACCTGCCACTAATGACTGCAAGCCTCTAGGTACTCATAGGACTCTAGGTCTCATTTCCAGAATAGATGAGTTGAATTCAATGGAAGGAGACCCACTGAAAGGAGATAATTAAGGAATCTCTCATCATTCAGTATGAGGTACAAAGCAGGAGCTTTGTGATTTGGAGGAAATCAAACGAAGAACATGTTCATGAACCAATGACCCTATGCATCTTTCGCATGTGCCAAGTGTAAGCGATACACAAAAAACACCCTTTGAATAGCATCCAATGAGGAAAATTGCTGACAAATGAGAGAAAACATCCAATAAGGCTAATGGCATCCAAGACACTGCACGAATTCCAATGTGTGAATATATATCTTATCGTCGAACACAAGGGAAACCACCCAGTCAATGACCAATGATGAAATTTTGACTGTTGGGTTCAAGTTTACCTACCAATGAGGCAAGTAGGACCAGGGTGTGTAATAGGACTACAACTTCATGTGATTCTGAGACAAACTGAGGGTATGGATGACATGCAAAGTCAAGAGTTTTGAGGAATGGCCGACATAGGTTTATAGACATCCTTTGAACAAGAGTATGAGACATATATAAGACTCTGGAAGCATAGAATCAATGATGAAACCATGAGATGAAGGAGGCATCAATAAAATTCTCCATATGGACTGGTTTTGTAACGAGCTCAGCTTCCTAAGGCCATTATAAACCCAAAATTATGATGACAATTGTACTCAAAAATTTTGTGCTTTGTTCAAAGGAGACACGCCTACTGCGAATATAAGATAATACTCCCTTCCTTTCCATCTTTTTTTTTTCACAGTCAAATGAATTCTATGATATAGTGGAGGAAACGAGTGTCGCAAGTAAGAAAAACTAGTTCCATCAGTGGAGCATGCCTATGATTAATACAAGGAGGTGCATGAGGGAGATGGACACTCGGGGGAATGTTCCCTCTTGGGTATAGGGTGTCAAGTTTCAAAGTATATAAATGAGGCTTTGCTTGGTTGAGGATGCAAAACTACTGAGGCAAACAGTTTATAACGCAAAGTGAGAACCGACAATAGGCTCAATACTGCAAGCAAGGGCATGAGATGCAATCACAACTTAACGCCAAAGAATGTCCTTTTTCATAATCTTAGTCTACTTGGTTTGAAAAAGGGATAAATTTGTACCAAATAGATTTTCTTTCAGATCCAATTTATGAGTGTAAAAGAGACAAGTTCACTCGACAATCTTTTCTTTTTTTGAAAACGAGTTGGAAAAGATCTTAACCAAGACTCGCGATGTTTCATGTCCAATTAACGAGTGTGAAAGGGAAAAATTCACTCGAAAATATTTTCACTTTTTAAAAGAGTTAGAAAAGAGCTTAACCAAGACTCGGGGATGTTGTTATAAGAAGAATATAACGGGGGAGGCCAATGCTCCCGTGCAGGACTTCTATGAAAGGTTAGCAACTTACAAAGAGCTAACACAAGCTTGGGAAAACTCAAATATTTCCAAGTCAAGGAGGATAAAATGCAAGCAAAGGTTACCTTATCCATGATATATCATATATTGTCCCTTACTTGAAAGGACAGGGGAGGAGGCATTGGATACCCCACAAGACCATCCCAATCAAAGGGAACTTCTCTAGGGCTTGAAGGGAGAGTACTTGGGGAGAGTAAAATTCTCTCTTGTTTAGAAGGTATAGAACTGTAAATGCTAAAGACATGGCATAGAAGGTATATAACTAGAACTAGAAGAGTGGGATCGACCAAAAATTGCATCGACGCAACCACTTCCTTAGACTTGTCATTCTCCAATATAAGAGTGGGGTCAACTGAAGATTACATCGACAAGACCACTTCTTCAACCATTGGTTAAATAGGATGTGAGACAGCAAGGTCAAGAGGTGCATCACCCAAAAAAATAGGAGTGTTGTCGGTCGAATATTGCATCGACACGATCATTGGTTGAATAGGATGCAAGACAACAAGGTCAAGAGATGCATCATCCTCTAAAGGAAGAGGGGTTTCAGTCGAATATTGCATTGGCATGACCGTTGTATCAACCAAAGCAGGTTGGGAACCAAAGAAAACTCAGAACCTGAAGGACCCCCAGGAAAGGACCACACTTATGGTACCACAGTAGTAGTAGGGCACAAACGAGTAAGGTGATCTCCTTTGCAAAGAATACAAAGTAACTTGGGCTTACATATTACACATATAAGGTTCTCGATCATGTGAATGGCCCCAGCATGACTTTCAGTGGTTGGTGACATTCTCCCAGCATGACTTGCAGAGACTAGTAGCAAATATCCAACATGACTTGCAGAGGTTGGTGATGAATTCCTAACATGACTAGTAAAGGTTGGTGATGAATCCCCAACATGATTGGCAGAGTTTGGTGATGAATCCCCAACATGAATAGCAGAGGTTGGTGATGTATGTGCAATGTGACTAGAAATGACTAGATTTGTGTCTCCAGCATGACTTGCAGAGGTTGATTGTTGATCCTCAACATGACTAGCAGAGGTTGTCGACCAATCTCCAACATGACTAATAGAGGTTGGTGATTTAATGCCAGTATGTGACTGACCCTCACATGTCACAGTCGAGGAAGGTAGGTTCCAAGGGTCGTTAAAATAGGAAGTGCAGAAAGGAACGAACCTCTCTAATGAAACATGCCTACTAGCCCTGATGTAAATATGGTGAATCGGTGCCATGAAGTTGAAGGTACCCATAAGGGATGAATACATTCCAACATCGATATTCTCTATTTTCAGCTGAGAATTGTCGACCACAGGGATCGATAGTACAACAGATGCATTGGGGCTAGCATACTCAAAGGACAACTAGTCAATCATCACAATATTCCCATTGTGAGGAAAACAAAGAGTCTGAAAGACAGATGATATGATGGTAGTCACAGCGTAAGTCCAATTACGTCCTAGTAACAAGTTATAATCGAGGGGTGCATCAACCACCTCGACGTCCACCTCTATCGTCTTCCCACATAAATGGATCGGAAAGGTAGGAAGAATACCATGAGGGTGGAAGGAATGACCGTCAAAAGAATTCAACATGGTCGGATATTGAGAGAGATTCGAAGAGTCGAGGGCTTTCCAACAGACCAAGGACATCACACACTTTGTAGTGTCTTCATCAAAAATAGTACACTTGATGGTATACTTCGAGTAACCCATGTGGATTTGGAATTCCACATGGTAAGGAAAGCGAGGCTTCAAATCTATGACGTCAAACTTGATAACTTTCAAGCCACTGGGATATAGAGCTCCTAACACAGATATCAAGGCATTCCTTTGTGAAGGACATGTATGGAGTATCTATAGAGTCGACATCACACAAGGGGTTTGACCCAAGTCCACAACAATATATTAGTTTTGGGCGGCTCTAGCATTTGGATTGTGGGTAGAGTTCTTGATTACTCCTTTCAGAATACGAGGCGGTGGCTCTAGTTTTTCGATTTGCAAGGGTGTCTCTGGAGGAGGAGGAGACTCTAGACCAATTTTAGTCTGTGTAGAACTGTAATCGCGATATTGGGTGGCTACATTAACTTGAGAATTGACCATATTGATGCATAAATGACCATCGTCTTGTGGTGGTGGGTTTTGACTCCCATCGGTCGCATTTTTGACATTTGAGGAGCTCGAGGCCAAGCATTGATTATGTGGAAAAGGATTCGTCAACATGGTGGGTGGTAGAGATACTAGCCTCGCAGCTTCTGCAAGTTTGGGGCATAAATGAGTAAGGTGATCATTTGTACAAATCTTACAAGGAAATTTCACCTTATTCCTTTATTTCTTACCCTCACCAACATTATTATTCATCCTCTCATTATTACCATTATCCTTGGGTTTATTATTCTTCCCACCATTACGATTATTATTATGTCCTTTCTTCTTATTCCCGCCTAGTTTTTGGTTACCATTTGGTTCGGTCAACGATTGCACAGAATGTACATCTATCGACTAAGTGGGATTGGAAGAAACAGACGAAGTTGGCCCTCCAACAAACTGGTTTAGAGACAACTCTTTCAAGTGGCTTGTCACTGAGTCTGCGGATCTTACATTGGAGGAACCTACAATGACATCGACATGAGGTCCGAGATTTTGTCTAGGGTCATAGTTTTACCTCAGTGCATCAAGAATAATCTTGTATAACATCCTAGACTGAGCATATATAAGATCTAAATGTTGGTCTTTGAATATTGCTTCTTCCTAAGATATAACCCCGGATGTAGCAACGTCCTTCGAAATAGGAGATTGTAGAGACTTAAGGAACCAGTCTAAAAGGAATTTCGAAGGTATGCAGGTCTTGATCAACCTCTTCCATCTATGCCACTCCTGGATGTGATCTGAGATATGAGTGGATTTGTCCTGGCATAAGGTCTATAGAAGTTCTAGGCCAACATTGTAACGAATCGGCAATTGGAAGTGGTTAAGAAAGACTAAAACCATCTGAATAAAGGTCCTGTATGCCCCCCTAGGTAGCTCGATATACCATTTCATGAAAAACCCCATGATGGTGCATTGAAAGAATATTAACCAAATGGAATCATCGTTAAGGGAATTCAAAGAGAACCATAGGTGAAACCTGGTAACGTGATCACCGAGATCCTCGTCATTCTTTCCTTTGAATTTCGAAATATTTGAAGGAACCTTGGTGGGGATGGCAGGCCATGTAGGATCATGACACACATGGTCATTCATCAACTTAGACAAGTTTGGAAGATTGAACGTGGCCATAAAATGGAGACGAGGTTGTGGCATATGGCCCCAAGCTCCCTAGAAATATTATGGTTGGGGAATCGCATCCCATCCAGGGTTCTAGTAAGAACCATGGCCCTATCCAGGATTGTAAGTCCCTCCTTCAGGATGATTCATAAGAGGTTGGTTGGGCACCATTCCAGTAGGAATTCTCTTATGGGGGTTGTAAAAAATTCCCCCAACCAGAGTGGCTTCGGGTTGGGGGTTGCCCAAGGTGTGAAATTGACCTCCTCCAGGTGTGAATCTAGAGGATAAAGGTGGATTCATCATGCCAAACTTGTTGGTTGGAATTGGCACTGAGGAGGTGGGTGTAAAGGATGAAAATTGAATAGATGCTTGTCTGCCATGTTGTTTATTCCATCCAGAAGCAATAGGATTAGACCCAGGATTGAGAGGAGGAAAGACTCCCACGATAGGAGTTGTTTGAGGTACATGAGTGCTACCAAAAAAGAATGGAGTATAAGGAGGAGTTGTGCCCCTGACTCTAATGCTAGCATTAAGGCCATCGGTTGGGATGGAGTTTGAGAAATGTGAAGTAAAATTTGGCATGCCATACGAAAAAGGACTAGAGGCATAAGGATGGACTAAATGTTATAACCCAATGAATGACCAAGATACCCAAACGGGTTCATGGAAATAGGTTGAGTATTCACTATAGGATGGGGAGCAATGATGATAGGTGCCTCTGGTACTACAACCATTGTGGTTGCAGGAGTCAAAGGGGTTCCATTAACTATAGTAGGTGTGGGAGTCGAGGGGCTCCCAGTATTTTGATCACTCAGTTCAGTACTCATCCTTGTAGAATCACAAGTCTGATAAGTGGAGGTGTGTGTACAATGTTTAATAACTCTATGCCTTTTAGAAGGCAAAGAATCGAATCTGGTGGTAACTATAACAAGCGATGAGACCAGTGGGGAATCTGGTCTGACTCCACGATGACTTAAGACTCAATATATAATAAAAAAATCTTAAGGCCAACTAGTAATCAAAGAGAACACCAAAAATAATCAAACAGCCAATATGCACACAAATAGGATAAAGTGGTTGAAAGGGGCCTCCCTCCCTAAAGTAGGTATGCCTCGCCCAAGAGGGGCCTAAGACTCCCTGCTAAATATCGAAGGTATCAGAATCAGTTATAAGGACCCTCGTGGGCTTAAAAACCATTCGGTTAGATCCCCTTGGAGAGGCAATCCTCCATAAAGGTTGGGTGTTGTCTAACCCTTATCTGACCCAGGGTACCTGCAAAATAACCCCTGCAAGTAACCTATGTGGTACCCAAGTCAATCAACTAATCAACCACAGTATAACCGATGCACAAGAGAACAACCATAAGTCAGGTCCACCGTATGGGCAGGGTAGCAAAGCCTGAAACATTGAAAGCATCACCTCTCACGGAGGTAAGGGCACTAGAAAAATCCTCAAATATGAACAGATCCCCAAAAATATCTTTGGCACTAGGAAGGTATTGAGGGGATATCCCTTCAACTGACTTCATGTGACCTTATGTTTAACTCCGGTGTAAGCGAAGGCTCCTGATATTATCAATTATACAATGGATTTCTCCACTCCCTTAGTCAGACACATATGTTGATTCAATAGCCTTGGAGAAGTTTACTCACAAAATCCTATTCCAAGGCACTAAATCCTAAGCTAGTTGTTTCATGCTAGAAAATAAAATTGTTACTAATCAATTTTAAATTATAGCATTAATTTCAATGGCCTTGCTTACTCAAAAGGTGTGTTCATGAAACTAGTGATGTTGTGACTCAACAAGTAAAATAAATTAATATGAATACAATGCAAAGTCTTAACTTCAATTTTCCATAAATGATATGCTTCCTAAAAATGGAATTCTCAATTCAATTCTTCAATTCTAAATAAAATGAAATCTTTCTTTACATGCACTAAGATAAATGACAAAAGACTCAAGAGATAAAAAAAATCCAAGCAATGTAAAATGCCTAATATTTTTATATTTTGAATATAAGAAAAACTGAAAAATGCAAGGACTGGACAGCAACTTGATATAATGACTCTACTATGTATAGAAAGATACAAACCAAGTAGTATATCAAGTAGAAAAACACCCTGCCCAAGGTTCAAGGAAAATCAAAATGAAAAGATGAAAAAGGCATCGCCCAAAAATTCAACCAAAGACAGGTTTCCTGTCATACCACAGACACTTAATAGTCACTACAGAGACCCAAGAAGACTCAACAATCATAAAACCTACCCAACAACCACCAAACCTAGCAATCAAGCAATAAAGGTTGATGTACATGATTGTTCAAGGGAAAAGTGCGTATGTATGCATATTGAAGAAGCACAGAACACGTATGTACGTGTCTTTCAGGAAAAAACCCATGTACAAGTGTCAAAACATAGCCAGGCTAAGGAGAAGGTTGAAAGACTTAGAACCAGAGTGAACAGAGGCTGTCAAGAAATCATACGACAAGAAACTCAATATGAACAAGAGAAATCTAAGGAGAGAAAACACTCCAAACCCCAAAAAGAAGATTCAACTCCCCAGTATGGTCACCAATTCTATTATGAGGAAAATCTCTCTATGGCAAGGGAGAAACCAAAATAGATGAAAATTACTATAAAAATCAACTATATACTCAAGTATGCTATATAGACAAATATGTTAGCAAGACAAGATAGAATACCTACCTCGTTCGGACGTTCGATGAAGTCCATCGTTGAGCACTTGACCCAAAGCAATACACATGCAACTAGTCCTCAAAAACCAAGCAACGCAAGAATATGGTGATAATATACATGTTAGCACATTCAATAGAATAATCCATCAACATTCATAACAAACATGCCCATCGAATAACAATTCAAATATTTGCAAAATATTAATTGGACGAGAAAAGAGTATTTTTGTTAAGATATAATAAGCAGAAGTGAATAAGTTACAAACTTTCGTGTCGGCACGGTTCAGGACCGAGAAACTAAGTTCCTTCCAGTTGGGCCTCCACCAAAGGCAATCTCATATAAGAGAGACAATGAAGTTTTCAATTAGTAAAGGAAGATATTTGGGTTTGAACAATGTGTTCAGACTTAAAGGACAAAGGGATGCAAACTCAATGTGAAGTGAATAATTTCTCTAAAGTAACTTTGCTTTCAAATCTGAATTCTTTCTCCTCTTTTCCATAGCTTGGATTAGCCCATTTATAGCCTTCAAGTGGAACTGAAGGGTTGAGTCAGAACATTTCCAGTATATGAAAGGCCAAGGATCATTGATCTCATGACGTGACATGGAAACACGACACCATTTTTCAATTTTGGGCACAAATCCCGATGTACGTGTGGTGTAGTGGCGCAACCTACATATACACATGTTGTATAGTAGGCAAGGTGCGTATATGTGGAAAAAATATATTTTTAGCTCTGGTATTTTCAAAAAAGGTATTTTAAGTCTTTATGGGGAAATGGAAAAAGGCCCTTTGTGCAATATTGCATGGGATGAGGAAAATCTTGCTATAAAAATTGTGCAAGTGATTTCTCTTCTAGTTTTATTGAATATTAGGGAATTGTTGACGGGTGAAAATGACCATCCATCGATTGGAAGAACGAGTTCGGTCCAGGGTTATCTAAATAACCCAAGCCATTTGGTATAACTCATTATAACGGATTTAATGGCTCCGTTGGTCAATCTAAAAGTCCTAGAAGAAACAAATAAAATAAATAAAAGAGATGAAATAACTAGATAATCACTAAACACTATATATATGTGTGTGTGTGTGTGTGTGTGTGTGTGTACATATGTTCTAATGTAGCTGTAGTAGTTGTATTTAAGCAGAAGATATACAAGTCTCATTTATTTACATGATTTACAAGATGCAAGTTTTAATCGAAACTTACGAAAATCGATGTGAAAAATGATTGCTTCTAGGAAGAAGATAAAGAAAGCACATAAAAATATTTATTGTTTTTCTATTATAAATTTAAAGAATCTTACAAAAAAAATTAATGAAACATGAACATGTGGATAGTCAAAGATGAACCATACATTCTAGTTTTAATGATATGCAAATGACAGAAAAATACAAAGAAGTTATCCTGTCAGTGAATTAGTGAGGTGTATCCAAGCACCTGCATGAGTGGTGAACATTTAACTGCCATATCCAAGAGAGAAATCTACAATGAACCTTATGACTGTTCTAAATAAATTCAGAACATGTATTGACAGCTTAGGTTTTAATGACAGAAAATGAAACACAAACATAAACATGTGATCTCATAATTATACATGATTACAACAAGATAAATCTGGAAGCAATCTATGCATTTTATAATTTAAAACTCAAAGATAAATCTCATTATTTAAATCGAAGATATAATCACAACATTTATATTTTGATTGAAGCAAATGATAGATGGTATTTATAATATAAACCTCCTACACATCACAGATCATTTAATCTAAAGATATCAGACCTGCGCATGTAACAGGATTAAAAAAACATAAATAAAAACATTATAAACAAAAGGCTAAAGCCAAAATGCATATATGTCATTCTATTAAGTTTTTGGAATCACTTGTCCATTCTATAGTCCTGGAAGAAATTTTTTGGATAATAGACTTTAAAGATTGGAAAAATTAATACATAAATGATAACAATTAACCATGTATTGATAAAAAAGACTAAAGCTATTTAAATCAATGCATAATCAATTATTCAAAGAATATGAAGATATTATAATGAAAATAGAACCATTTTACTCATGGGACAAAATCCATTAAGGAACCTGGAATTTCATATTCTTCTTTGAAAATACTGGTCCATTCTCCCAAAGATTCCAGCCATCCATTACTCCATTTGAAAAGAAATAAAAAGTTTACAAAAACAATAATATACAAAAGAGAAAGGATTGAAATCCTCCTCTCCAATTCTTCGATCCCCTGGCTCTGAACTTTCTCATATATTTATACAATGAATGAACAATTTGGGCGTCACTATTAATTTTCGCCACCTAAAATTTGCCCCGTAAAAAACCATCAATATCTCTCAAATCGTGCATTGTTTTGAGAAAATCTCTACGCAGAAGGTAAATGGGTCCATTTGGGTTCTAGGTTTTCAACCGTTTCTTCAAATTCCTCACGGTTTGGCTGAAATCAGTTCTTCACAATCGTCTATCTGATGTTGACGCCTTTCTAAATTTTATCTGTTGTTGCTCATAAAATTATTTGTAGCAATCCAAAATTATTTTTGGATCAATCATATTGAACGTATTTCAATAACAAAATCAAGCCATGATCAGATCCGTATCAAATATTTGATAATAGAAACTTGTGAAACAAAAGAAACCTAAATTAATAACCTAAAAATTGTGAATAAAACAAAATCTAGAAAAATAAAAAATGAATTTAAAATAACTATAACTTATAAACAAATATTGTTTATAATTTGCTTTCAAATATGATCTAGAAGCTTCAAGTTAGTGGAGAAAAAATATTAATTTTGGTTTTTTACAAAATCAATAAAATGATATATAATTCTTTTATTATTATTATTTTGAAATGAGATGCAAATTGAAAAAATAATTTAATTAATTAATATCGCCAAATGATTTCATGAAAATGAGAAACCAACCAAGGTATTATTTGATGAAGTATTGAACACATTAATCAAAATAGTCAAACTTGCTAATGAGCAAAATAATGAAGGCATAATCATAATTTAAGCGAAAGTAAACATTGGATGAAAATTAACGTTTTTGTCTAAATTGAGATTTTTATGCTCGTTTCTAACTTTTGACATATACTCTTGTAATGAATATATCATACTATAGTGAATGTCTTAAGTTTGTCTCAAAGCCAACCAAGGTATGGAACTTTTTGAAAATGTTGATTCTATAGCTCATCATAATTATCAAGATTCTAACAGGGCCCATTAAATTTTGTAAAAATATAGGGGGAGTTGTTGGGACCCAACAAATGGAGACTTAATGGGTGAAGCAGTTATCTCTGATTTGGTAATATTTCATCTTAGGAAGAAAATAATAAGACTTGAAAAAGGATTTAATCTCCCTGAAATAAATTCACTCTGAGACCATATAGTATTAGGATAAGCTCAATGTTATAACCAGACAATAGAATTTTCTTTGTAGGGGATTATAACCTGAAATAATGTCTTAATCAAAGAGTCACGATGTTTATAAAAGAACTTCAATACTATTGACAAAGCCA
>JASDQU010104356.1:221954-235638 GCA_032191745.1 Picea mariana | reverse complement strand
ATCCTGAAAGAGCTGGCGATATTTCCCAATAGCCACACAAAATCCAATCAAGGTGCAATTGCAGCCCACAATTGCCACCTGGGTAGATGTCCTAAAGTTGGTCACTAGGTACCTCAGTCAAAGTGCGGCATTTATATTTTCGGCCTAAGAAATGGGTCACGGGCTGGATCCCGTCCAAGAGGTGGGTGCCTGAAGGGGGGATGCACAGAACAACCAGACCTCGGCCTTCAACCCTTCACAGTTATCTCCCTGCCTTATGGTGATTGGAACACCTGACTTGGAGGATTTGAAGTTCCCTATTTGACAACCTCTATGTTTGAAAATGTGAGAACCAGATAACGGGGAGTTATTTGGATGCCTATCTCCGAAATCCTACCTAGACTAAAAAAATTCTTTTGGCACCTCCTGTGGAGGAAAACTTAGTGAGTTTTTAGAAATATTTTAGATGAAGTTGTTTTGTGAAGCTGGGGGTGAAAACCAACCTCATTTGATTAACAATGGGAGTGGATAGTCCTGTCTAGAAAAGATGGGGTATTTTCGGAATCCTTTTGGAGGAAACTTACTTGGACCTCCATGTTTCGAGAAGAAGCTATGTGAGTGCAAAGTGGATTTTGTGGGTGAGTGAAAGTGTGCCAATTTTAGTTAATTAGATATCACCTTGTTGCATGTCGACTTCGCTTGGTCCTTACAAGAGTTTGATTACCTAATTAACTAGATGTCTTTGGTACAACCTTGCGGAATTCAAAATCCCTAGGAAGCTAGCATGTGGACATGTGGGTCCGTTACTATCCTTTAACTCCCTATTTTTGAGGTAATCTAAAAAAGCATGAAACTATCCTAGATTGAACATGTGGGCATGTATGGGCCCGTTACAAACCTTTAAACTCTCCTAGTGTTTTGATCTAGGAAAGCAAAATGTCAACCACTATTCTATCTTTGTAGCATGTGGGCATGTATGGGCCTGTTACAAGTTTAAAATGTGTTTGAAAAATGAAACTAAGAGGGGTCCCAAAAAGGGTCGTTGTCCTCTCCTAAAGGTTTTAAACTTTTGTTTAAGGGAGATGAGATTGTTTTCACAATCTTTTTCTGATTCTCAAGATCGCTTGGAGGCGCGAGAGAAGAGCATACTCAATGATTGTTACTTCAATTCCAAGTCCCAATGTAAGTTTAGATGTGATTAAAATTGATGTCCACCTTAGATGATTAGTCAAAACAAGCCATCCATGTGGCAAAAAGGAAAGAAGGGAAATTGATTTTTTATCCTCCTAAGTGCCTATGTGTGTTAGACCAACCCCTTTATATGATGAGGGGACTAAGTGTGGTGTAGTATTTAGAGCACGCATAACATCATTTTAAGAGGGCCCATGGCCTTCCCCACATCCCAATCAACTTACAATGTGAAATTTTAACCAAATGCGCGGCCCCTAGTGTAGACAGAGGCACACAGAGCGCAGGCGCGTGAACAGAGTTGAGTCAGAATGTGCATGTGCGCAGAGAAAGGCCGCTATGAAAGCGCATGCGCGCACGATGCGCGTCTGTGGGGTGGAATACCTGCGCACCTGTGGAAAACGGCCGAGAAATAAAATCCAGATGGATTTATCTCAATTCTCTCTTGAATTGACTGGTTAGCAGGTCGGCAGAGGCCGGTTTGTGCACCTGCAAGTTAATGGAACTAAAAGAAGAGCAAAATAAACCCAAATGAGGTAGGAATTGATACCTTCTCCCCAGTATGGTCGCCAATCTGTTTGCACCCTTTTCGTCACCTTGGTGAGCAAATAAGAGGTGCTTGCATGCCCAGTTGGGTCTTGTTGAGCATGGCAGTTGTAGAGGAAAGAGTTAGAGAAAGAAAAACAAAACTATAAGCAAGAATTAAACTAAAATAAACTAAAATTAGAAGCATATGGATATAGAAATAATAAACACAAAAAGACAAATATCACCAATGTTTTTAGGCTGATCTATTGATGAAATCAAAGCACAATGAAGAAAGGGGACTATGAGTCCCTTCTTCCTCCAAAGGAAGGCTCTTGGACCCTCACAAACTTGCTCTCCTTACAACAAGAAAAATGAAAATGATGATGAAAAAACTCCTTTGCAAATCCACTCAATGGAGAGGTGGATTGCTCAATGAAATGGTGCCAAATGTTCTATTGTCAAGGAGTGAGTCCTTAAAACAATCTAGGCAGCATAAAATTACATGAAATTCCTTGAGAAAATGAAGTTTCTTCATGGATTTTTATAGCATTGCATTGGGTTATTATGTAACTCCTTTGTAGTGTGAATAGAGGCTCTTTAGGGATTTATTAGGTATTTGACCAGCCCCCTATTCGGATTTAGCTCAGATTTGAGGGTCAAATCGACTTGGAAGCTGATCCATAAGTGGTTGGGAGGCTGACCAATTCAATAAATGCGTCGTTTAGCAGGTGCACAAGTTTTTGCGCTAACAGCTGTGCATCGTACATGCATGCGCGCATGGTACGATTCTGTTCCGCGCATGTGCGCGCGCACCCAACTTCTGTAAAGTGCTCTTCAATTTTTGTTGCTTTGCATAGTTTTTGACCTTTTTGGAATGCTGTGAGATTAATTCAGTGCCATGAATGACTTCATTACTGTTTGACGATGCTGAGTTCTTGTCGCCATCTGCGGACGAAATTTCAGTGATAACAGTAGTCAACATGGTTGGATATTGAGAGAGAGTCGAAGAGTCGAGGGCTTTCCAATAGACCAAGTACATCACACACATTGTAGCGGCTTCATCAAAAATAGTACGCTTGATGGTATACTTCAAGTAACCCATGTGTATTTGGAATGTCACATGGTAAGGAAAGCAAGGCTTCAAATCTATGACGTCAAACTTGATAACTTTCGAGCCACTGGGATATAGATATCCTAACGTAGATATCAAGGCATTCCTTTGTGAAGGACACGTTTGGAGTACATCTAGATCTAACATCGCACAAGGGGTTTGACCCAAGTCCTCAACAATAGATTAATTTTGGGCGGCTCTAGCATTTGCATTGTGGGTAGAGTGCTTGATTACTCCTCTCAAAATATGAGGCGGTGGCTCTGGTTTTTCGATCTGCAAGGGTGTCTCCAAAGGAGGAGGAGACTCTAGACCAGTTTTAGTTTGTGTAGAACTGTAATCACGAGATTGGGTGGCTACATTAACCTGATAATTAACCATATTGATGCATAAACGACCATCATCTTGTGGTGATGGGCTTTGACTCCCACCGGTTGCATTTCTGACATTTGAGGAGCTCGAGGCCAAGCACTTATTATGTGGAAAAGGATTCATCAGCACGGTGGGTGGTAGAGATACTAGCCTTACAACTTCCACAAGTTTGGGGCATAAATGAGTAAGGTGATCATTTGTACAAAGATTACAGGGAAATTTCACCTTACGCATTTATTTCTTACCCTCACCAACATTATTATTCATCCTCTCATTATTACCATTGTCCTTGGGTTTATTATTCTTCCCACCCTTATGATTATTATTACGTCCTTTATTCTTATTCTCACCTAGTTGTTGGTTACCATTTGGTTTGGTTGATGATTGCAAAGAATGTACATATGCCGACTGAGTTGGATTGGAAGAAACAGATGAAGTTGTCCCTCCAGCAAACTGGTTTAGAGACAACTCTTTCAAGTGGCTTGTCATTGAGTATGCGGATCTTACATTGGAGGAATCTACAATTACATCGGCATGAGGTCCGAGATTTTGTCTAGGGTCATATTTTGACCTCAGTGTGTCAGGAAAAATCTCGTATAACATCCCAGGCTAAGCATATATAAGATCTAAATGTTGGTCTTTGAATATTGCTTCTTCCTAAGATGTAACCCTGGATGTAGCAACATCCTTCGAAATAGGAGCTTGTAGAGACTTAAGGAACCACTCTAAAAGTAATTTCAGAGGTATGCAGGTCTTGATCAACCTCTTCCATCTATTCCACTCTTGGATGTGATCTGAGATATGAGTGGATTTGTCCTAGCGTAAGGTCGATAGAAGTTCTAGGCCAACATCGTAACGAACCGGCAATTGGAAGTGGTTAAGAAAGACTAAAACCATCTGAATAAAGGTCTTGTATGCCCCCCTATGTAGCTCGATATACAATTTCATGGAAAACCCCATGATGGTGTGTTGAAAGAATATTAACCGAAAGGAATCATCGTTAAGGAAATTCGAAGAGCACCATAGGTGAAAGGTGGTAACGTGATCACCGAGATCCTCGCCATTCTTGACTTTGAATTTTGGAATATTCGAAGGAACCTTGGTGGGGATGGGGGGCCATGTAGGATCATGACAGACATGGTTGTTCATCAACTTAGACAAGTCTTGTAGATTGAACGTGGCCAGAAATGGGAGATGGGGTTGTGGCATATGGCCCCAAGCTCCCCAAAAATATTATGGTTGGGGAATCGCATCCCATCCAGGGTTCTGATAAGAACCATGGCCTTATTCTAGATTGTAAGGCCCTCCTCTAGGATGATTCATAAGAGGTTGGTTGGGCACCATTCTAGTAGGAATATTCTTATGGGGGTTGTAAAAACTACCCCCAACCAGAGTGGCTCCGGGTTGGGGGTTTCCCAAGGTGTGAAATTGACCTCCTCCGGGTGTGAATCTGGAGCATAAAGGTGGATTCATCATGCCAAACTTTTTGGTCGGAATCAACACTAAGGAGGTGGGTGTAAAGGATGGAACTTGAGTAGAATCTTGTCTACCATGTTGGTTATTCCATCCAGAAGCAATAGGATTAGACCCGGGATTGAGAGGAGGAAAGACTCCCACGATAGGAGTTGTTTGAGGTACATGAGTGCCACGAAACAAGAATGGAGTATAAGGAGGATTTGTGCCCCTGACTCCAATGCTAGCATTAGGGCTAGTGGTTAGGATGGAGTTTGAGAAAGGCAATGTAAAATTCAGCATACCATAGGAAAAAGGATTAGAGGCATAAGGATGGACTGAACGTTATAACCCGGAGAATGACCAAGAGACCCAAATGGGTTCGTGGAAATAGGTTGAGTATTCACTATAGGATGGGGAGCAGTGATGATAGGTTCCTTTGGTACTACAACCATTGTGGTTGCAGGAGTCGAAGGGGTTCCATTAACTATAGTAGGTGTGGGAGTCGAGGGGCTCCCAGTATTTTGATGACTCAGTTCAATACTCATCCTTGTAGAATCACAAGTCTGATAAGTGGAGGTGTGTGTACAACGTTTAATAACTTTGTGCCTTTTAGAAGGAAAAGAATTGAATTTGGTGGTAACTGTAACAAGCAGTGAGACCGGCGGGGAATCTGGTCTGACTCCATGATGACTTAAGACTCAATATATAAAAACAAATCCTAAGACCAACTAGTAATCAAAGAGAACACCAAAAATAATCAAACGAACAATATGCCTGCAAACAGGATAAAGTGGTTGAAAGGGGCCTCCCTCCCTAAAGTAGGTATGCCTCACCCAAGAGAGGCCCGAGACTCCCTGCTAAATATCGAAGGTATTAGAATCAGTTATAAGGACCCTCATGGGATTAAAAACTAGTCAATTAGATCCCCCTAGAGAGGTAATCCTCCATAAAGGTTGTGTGTTGTCTAACCCTTATTTGACCCAAGGTACCTGCAAAATAACCCATGCAAGTAACCTATGTGGTACCTAAGTCAAGCAACTAATCAACCACGGTATAAACGATGCACGGGAGAACAACCGTAAGTCAGTTCCACCGTATGGGCAGGGTAGTAAAGCCTAAAACATTGAAAGCATCACCTCTCACGGAGGTAAGGGCACTAACAAAATCCCCAGATATGAATAGATCCCCAAAAATATCTTTGACACTAGGAAGTTATCAGGGGGATATCCCTTCAACCGACTTCATGCGACCTCGTGTTTAACTCCGGTGTAAGTGGAGGCTCCTGATATTATCGATTATACAATGGATTTATCCACTCCCTTATTCAGACACATATGTTGATTTAATAGCCTTGAAGAAGTTTACTCACAAAATCCTATTCCAAGGCACTAAATCCTAAGCTAGTTGTTGCACCCTAGAAAATAAAATCATTACTAATCAATTTTACATTATAGCATTAATTTCAATGGCCTTGCTTACTCAAAAGGTGTGGTCATGAAACTAGTGATGTTGTGACTCAACAAGTAAAATAAATGAATATGAATACAATGCAAAGTCTTAACTTCAATTTTCCATAAATGATATGCTTCCTAAAAATGCAATTCTCAATTCAATTCTTCAATTCTTAATAAAATGAAATCTTTCTTTACATGCACTAAGATAAATGAAAAAAGACTCAAGAGATAAAAAAAAATCCAAGCAATGTAAAATGCCTAATATTTTTATATTTTCAATATAAGAAAAACTGAAAAATGCAAGGATTGAACAACAACTTGATATAATGACTCTACTATGTATAGACAGATACAAACCAAGTAGGATATCAAGTAGAAAAACAACCAGCCCAAGGTTCAAGGAAAATCAAAATGAAAAGATGAGAAAGGCATCGCCAAAAAATTCAACCAAAGACAGGTTTCATGTCATACCACAGACACTTAACAGTCACTACAAAGACCCAAGAAGACTCAACAATCATCAAAACCTACCCAGCAACCACCAAACCTAGTAATCAAGAAATAAAGGTTGATGTACGTGATTGTTCAAGGGAAAAGTGTGTATGTACGTAGCTTGAAGAAGCACAGAACGCGTATGTATGTGTCTTTAAGGAAAAAACCCATGTACAAGTGTCAAAATACAGCCAGGCTAAGGAGAAGGCTGGAATACTCAGAACCAGAGTGAACCGAAGCTATCAAGAAATCATACAACAAGAAACTCAATATGAACAAGAGAAATCTAAGGAGATAAAACACTCCAAACCCCAAAAGGCAGATTCTACTCCCCAGTATGGTCGCCAATTCTATTATGAGGAAAATCTCTCTATGGAAAGGGGGAAACCAAAACAGATGAAAATGACTATAGAAATCAACTATATTCTCAAGTATGCTATATAGACAAATATGCTAGCAAGACAAGATAGAATACCTACCTCATCCGAACATTCGATGAAGTCCATCGTTGAGCACTTGACCCAAAGAAATACACCTGCAACTAGTCCTCAATAACCAAGCAATGCAAGAATATGGTGATAATATATCATGTTAGCACATTCAATAGAATAACCCATCAACATTCATAACAAATATGCCCATGGAATAATAATTCAAATATTTTCAAGATATTAATTGGACGAGAAAAGAGTATTTCTGTTAAGAAATAATCAACAGAAGTGAATAAGTTACAGACTTTTGTGTCGGCATAGTTTGAGACCGAGAAACTAAGTTCCTTCCAGCTGGGCCTCCACCACTTCAATCCTCCACCAAAGGAAATCTCATATAAGAGAGACAATGAAGTTCTCAATCAGTAAGGGAATATATTTGGGGTTGAACAATGTGTTCAGACTTAAAGGACAAAGGGATGCAAACTCAATGTGAAGTGAATAATTTCTCCAAAGTAACTTTGCTCTCAAAGTCGAATTCTTTCTCCTCTTTTGCATAGCTCGGATTGGCCCATTTATATCCTTCAAGTGGAACTGAAGGGCCGAGTCAGAACATTTCTAGTATATGGAAGGCCAAGGATCATTGATCTCATGATGTGACATGGAAACATGCCACCATTTTTCAATTTTGGGCACAAATCCCGATGTACATGTGGTGTAGTGGTGAAACCTGCATATACACATGTTGTATAGTAGGCAAGGTGTGTATATGTGGAAAAAATACATTTTTAGCTCTAGTATTTGCAAAAAAGGTATTCTAAGTCTTTATGGGGAAATGGAAAAATGCCCTCTGTGCAAGATTGCATTGGATGAGGAAAATCTTGCTATAAAAATTGTGTAAGTGATTTCTCTTCTAGTTTTATTGAATATTAGGGAATTCATGGAAATCATCATGAATTATCAAAACCCTATAAACCCCTACTAGGGGTTTGAATGGTTATATTCTCAAACCCCTACTATAATTTTTAATTTACCAAACCCTTCAAACCCATGCTTCCCACATATACCAATTAATGTAAAAAACCTAGGCTTGAGAGAAATCCCTAGACTTGACATTACGATGGAAACCTCTAAATTCATGTGAAACTACATATTATATCAAACCATTTGGGAGGAATGGTTTCCTATTTGAAAACCTTTACACAATATTTGAATCAATTATATTTCATCCATGTGGTCGCATATCTCTGATTTTGAAAGTGGAGAGTTGAGTTAAAATTCGGTTAAGTTATGCTCCAAAATTCATGCCAACCATTGATCTATCACTCATTTTAATCTTACAATCATGTAGGATGAGTCTTTGCACTATCTTCATCATTTCCCTTTTACAATCAGCCACAAGAAATATGGAGTGGCAGTGTGTTTCTATCTACATTTGTTATTTATCTTTCTTCTAATGAGCAGGTCAATTATTTCATGTCCTTTTCCTTCACAAATATGGTCTTATCGTTCGTGGTATTTTCCTTCTCTCCATCAAAACCTAGAACTTCATGCTTTTCCCTCAGTTCATCTACAATGGGTCTTATAACTCCTTTCCTTCTCTTTCATATCCCTTGTCCATTGTATCCCATCTAACTTAGAAACTTTGAACCAATTACTCTTGTATGCTTTTCAAATTCACTGAAATTATCTTGAGAAATATCTATGGAGGTGATTTTACCAGAGTTGTCTTGGTCATGACGTTGGCTTCACCAATGGAAATGGAAGGTGGCTATGCCTCTCTATTCTCTTGGATAGTTTCTTGTATCTTTTCCAATCCTTCTTCCTTCTTTTTCAACTCTTGTTTCAGCTAAGCCATCAGCTGAGTGAGCGTTGCCCCCTACCAACTATCCATCTTAATGACCTTCTCTCACAATTTCACATGCTACAATCTACTATTGTCCCAATCTGTCATAACGGCAATGAGGGGGTCATGATGTTCATCAAATCAATTCTTGAGAAATGACAACAATTTTATAGAGGTATCAAGGTTTTTTTTTTATCTCTACTATATATATATATCATACATTTGAACCTTTTCCTTTAAGTGAAATTTATCTTCTTAAAGCTAAGCATTGATGGCATACATGTCTTCCAACCATTATTTATTTGATTTACATATGTTGAGTCTACTTTCTCTTCAAAGTTCTGGCAATTGCGTTATGACCAACGATTCAAATGCTCTAACACCTTTTGATTCATAAACAAGGGACTTACAACCCACTTGCTTCACCAATAAAGATACTTTGTGGAATTAAATTTATGATCTCTAGTTCTCTAACCTATGCAGATATCATTTTTCTTTGAAAGGTTATGAGGCCTTTATTCTCGGTTTAGTTCTAAGTGAAAATACTCTTTAGTATTAGAGGTATAGTTTTCTCTCTAGGGTACCCTACACACATAAACTAGCTACCAACACAATAGTAATTAGGCCAATAAAAACCAAGAATTTGCAATACTCTACCATTGAGAACTTTTTCTTCAATGCAACTCATTTCCACATTGATATCCAACTAAACTGAATCTATCAATATGATCAAGGTTGAGAATATGCTTCTTCGATCATTGTATGGACATGAAGGCTCCCCTCAATATTGGATTCAAGGCTTGGTTATCTCTTTGGTACCATAGGCCAATAATAACCATCAATGATTTCAAGTGACTCTGCTTCTATTTCCAGCGATAGATCAAACTTTGTTGTGTTAAAATAACAATGCATAGTATCTGGACTTGTTTCTAAACAAAATGAACAATGTTATTATCATGCCATGCCATTTTTGGAAAACCAAGAACTCAACTCAATGAACCAATACAAGGAAATGTTCATCAATATGTTTATATTCTTCCAAGTAATGGTAGTGTCATGAGTCACGCTTTCTTCAATAAATATAATTTACCACACAATGAAAATGCAAGGGAATGACATATCTCATACCAAATTTTCCTATATATATACTCAACTCACATCAACTTGAATACCAATTCAGCCACACATATATGAGTTGGAAGCTAAAAAAATCACATACATTAAATGTATATGGATTAATACATGTGAGAAAAGGATTTTATATGTAATCCATGCTTAAAATAAAACTCATCTCAGTTGTCTAGTTCAATGTGCCTACCCAACATTTGAAACATTTCCTAAATAGATCAGGAAATAACAATTCCATTTATCATTCCATTGTAGAGATAAACTTATACCCGTCCATTTCCTTTTTATCCTTTCGATTATACCTCAATCACTTTCCCAACTAAAATTCAAGATAATGAGAGAGTGACCATACACTCATGTTTGGATCAATCTCAACCCAAAACATTCCAAGTGAATATAATTCAGAAAATATCTTACTCCTAATATCAATGGACATCTCCAACACTTCAAGGAAATAAGAAAAAATAATAACAAGCCCAAGCATTTGTTAGTTTATTTGTCACCTCAACTAATAAGAGTATACACCAATTGGAGGAAGGAGAGATTAGGTTGATACATATATTGTTTAATTAAACTTTCATATAATATCCTCATCCCAAAATAACGCAATGTATATCCAAGAGAGAAGGGGGACACATATCCCAACACCCAACTTATACAATCAACTTGTATGGACCATGTACAGTCTCTTGGGCTGAAGATTGGTAGTATATAGATGTCTTAACAAAGAACAAGCAATGTACAACATCAAGGGAATCCTCTTTTTTTTGTATGAGTTTAGCAAATAGCCATGGAAATGAATGGTGAAGGAATAAACTAAATTTCGGTTGAGAAATTACTCCAAGGGTCAATAAACTTGAAAGAACAGAATTAGAAACCCTTAAAAGAAAGCAACGATCCATTGATGGAATCCATAGATCTATCATCACTTATAAAATCCAATGGTAGATGAAATGTATTTTTTAGCATTCATCTTATACAAATGGAGAGTGAAACCATGAGAGAATTCCTCAAGAACGACTAACAAATTATCTCTTAAACCATTAAATATTACCAAACAATTATTAACACAAAGTATCTTCCATTAAAAACACTAGCAGCAATTAAAAACGCAGAAGGGAAATATATCAGGAACATATAAGAGATTTTCACTATGCATAACATCAATCACATAATTGACATAGTGACTTCACCTAGGGAAACATGAAGGAAAAAACCTGCTATGACAAGCACTGCAACCCTCAATTTTCCTTCTTTGATCTTGCATAACCTTTGGAAAATGGGCCCCTCATTTTTTGACCCTAGGAGAAATTTTCTTTGGTCTCTCTCCAACTTAAAATCCTCAAAGGAATCATGTTTTCCTTAGAAAATCATGTTTGAATGAAAGCATTTGAAGACATGGTTTTTAAATCCAAATAGTTGAAATCGACCAAGTTAATAAGAACTCATCTGGTACGAATTGAAGGAGTTACTTATAAATCCTTTGACTCATATCAAATTTCTTTCCTTCCTCATCGATATCATTTGTTATTGCACAAGTTAACACCAACTCCTCCAATTCATATCGGAGGAGTTTCTTCCATCGGCTCTGATATTATCGAAGAACTTGTCTTCAGACTCTCTGACCTACCCGCATTTAATGACTAAACAACCAATTAGCTATATAAATGGAGCATAATAAATTTTATTGTTATCTTTCCAAAGAGACCAAGTGAGAAAGGTTCCAAAACATCGAGCGTTCCCAACCCAGTCCGTTCGAGATCGTGACTTATCTACACCCTCCACGTGGTTCTAGGATTCAGGTAAGGGCATCTTGCTCCTCTTATTTTTAGGGTTAGGGTTAGGGTTTCTATCAAATTCCTAACTACCACTTCATTTTCCTTTCTTCCTCACATCAATCAATTAGTTCTCCTCGCTATCATATATTTAGTTAGATCTACAATTAGTATATGTCAATTCCCTTTTCACCCTCTTACCACTACCACGACATTCCTCGCTAGGATACATTGTGTTAGTCGTCCCTAATAGCGACCACAAAAACATCTTTTCTCTGACCTCATAGCAAAGATCTCATTCAAGGACCTAAGTCTTGTATTCCATGTAGTTTTCAATCAGAAGAGGTCTTGGTAACCCTCCCGATGCGATCAGAAGAGTTTCAAGAAACTCCTCTGACTCTATGCTCGTTCCCAAAGAAATCATACTTAGTGTTTTCTCTCGAAACCCTTAGAGTTATTTCTATTGGAATGATTTTCATTAACTCCTCCAACTGCATTGGAGGAGTTATTACTAACTCCTTTGATGTGATCGAAAGATTTGCAAATAATTTCTCTGCATTACTCATACCGCTTGGATATAACTCTTCCGACCATATCTGAGGATTTATTACTAACTCCTCCAATATGATCGGAAGAGTTTAGATTAATATCGTCGATATTTATAAAGTCTAAATATTTGGTAATTTTAAGCCCTAATATTGGCTCATTACCCCTTAATTGGGGAATATTATATTAGTAATGTTATTTTATTTATGTCGGCTTTAGGCCATTAGTTGTAATTATACATCCTAGTCTCCTATATATACCAATGAGACATTTTCATTTTGAATCATTTTGTACTTGAACATTTAAGTGGGGCAAAAGTAGGTTGCCCCCTCGAAGAGGCTTATTATATGAAATTATCTCTTTTTCAAGGCGTTGAGTACTTTTTCTGAGGATTTTCTATGCTATATTGATATTTGGTTCTTAACATATGGTATCAGAGCTCAAGGTCTTGGGGTTTTGCTGCTACATCTGATATGCCTTGGACTTTTCGCTATAACTTTTTTTCTACAATGTTTCAGAAGAAACGGCTTGGAGGATATTTAGTAGACAGATCAACGTACATTTTTTTCAAAATTCATCTCCTGAAGCCTTACACTTTCGGAGATACAACCTTTACAAGATAGGGTTCTGGAATCATCCTGAACTGAGTCATTGCAGAATTTTCTCTATAAAAACTTTTATGTAACATTTCAGACCCTAAACTCTATAGGATATTTACAGAAATTAGTAAGGTATCTGTGGTAAAAATTTTAGCTTCTGGGTCATCATAAATTTGTAGATACATCCTGTGTAAGATAGGGTATCTGACTAGTCCTATTGACTAGTCTCAAGAAGGTGTTCCAGGTAAAACAATCATAACTTCTTCCTAGAGTATCCAAATTGTGTGGGACTAGTTTCATTGGATCTTGGAAAGTCTGTAGTATTTATGGTGCGAGTTTCATAATTTTATATCAATTATTTTGTGTGGGGCACACTATACAAGTGAGATCTCCTGGAAAGGCCAAAAATCGGCAAGTTTGTCAGGAAGTTACCATAAATTCCACTTTGCACATCCAATTTTGATCAGACCAATGGAATTGCAGAGAATAAATATCAGAGAAATACATAAAAGAAAGTTTCATACCCAGAAGGGCCGAAACTTGGGAGATACAACAGAAGAAATATTGTCTAGCAGAACCACCTCAAAATCAAGGTTCAAAAGTGATACTTGGCCAACATGCCACCCAAAAAGGGAACTTCGACACCAAATAAGCCTCCAGAAAATCCTACTTGGACTCTTGATGAAGATGAAGAAATGTGTAGGGACATAAATGAACTACAAAATAAGATGGATTCAATCGAAGTTAAGTTGGATACTAAGATGGTTTCAATGGAAGCTAAGTTGG
>JASDQU010104356.1:209422-221913 GCA_032191745.1 Picea mariana | reverse complement strand
CAGGGCCCAACAGGAATTCATGGAAATCATCATGAATTATCAAAACCCTATAAACCCCTACTAGGGGTTTGAATGGTTATATTCTCAAACCCCTACTATAATTTTTAATTTACGAAACCCTTCAAACCCATGCTTCCCACATATACCAATTAATGTAAAAAACCTAGGCTTGAGAGAAATCCCTAGACTTGACATTGTGATGGAAACCTCTAAATTCATGTGAAACCACATGTTATATCAAACCATTTGGGAGGAATGGTTTCCTATTTGAAAACCTTTACAAAATATTTGAATCAATTATATCTCATCCATGTGGTCGCATATCTCTGATTTTGAAAGTGGAGAGTTGAGTTAAAATTCAGTAAAGTTATGCTCCAAAATTCATGCCAACCATTGATCTATCACTCATTTTAATTTTACAATCATGTAGGATGAGTCTTTGAACTTCCTTCGTCATTTCCCTTTTACAATTAGCCACAAGAAATATGGAGTGGCAGTGTGTTTCTGTCTACATTTGTTATTTATCTTTGTTCTAATGATCAGGTCAATTATTTTATGTCCTTTTCCTTCGCAAATATGGTCTTATTGTTCATGGTATTTTCCTTCTCTCCATCAAAACCTAGACCTTCATGCTTTGCCCTCAGTTCATCTACAATGGGTCTTATAACTCCTTGCCTTCTCTTTCATATCCCTTGTCCATTGTATCCCATCTAACTTAGAAAATTTGAACCAATTACTCTTGTATGATTTTCAAATTCAATGAAATTATCTTGAGAAATATCTATGGAGGTGATTTTACCAGATTTGTCTTGGTCATGACGTTGGCTTCACCAATGGCAATGGAAGGTGGCTATGCCTCTCTATTCTCTTGGATAGTTTCTTGTATCTTTTCCAATCCTTCTTCCTTCTTTTTCAACTCTTGTTTCAGCTAAGCCATCATCTGAGTGAGAGTTTCCCCATACCAACTATCCATATCAATGACCTTCTCTCACAATTTCACATGCTACAATCTACTATTGTCCCAATCTCTCATAACAGCTATGAGGGGGTTATGATGTTCATCAAATCAGTTCTTGAGAAATGAAAACAATTTTATAGAGGTATCAAGGTTTTTTTTTATCTCTGCCATCTATATATCATACATTTGAACTTTTCCCTTTAAGTACAATTTATCTTCTTAAAGCTAAGCATTGATGGCATACATGTCTTCCAACCTTTCTTTATTTGATTTACATATGTTCAGTCTACTTTCTCTTCAAAGTTCTGGCAATTGCTTTATGACCAATGATTCAAATTCTCTAAGACCTTTTGATTCATAAACAAGGGACTTACAACACACTTGCTTCACCAAGAAACATACTTTGTGGAATTAACTTTATGATCTCTAGTTCTCTAACTTATGAAGATATCATTTTTCTTTGAATGGTTATGAGGCCTTTATTCTCGGTTTAGTTCTAAGTGAAAATACTCTTTAGGATTACAGGTATAGTTTTCTCTCTAGGGTACCCTATGCACATCAACTAGCTATCAATACAATAGTAATTAGGCCAATAAAAACCAAGAATTTGTAATACTCTACCATTGAGAACTTTTTCTTCAATGCAATTCATTTCCACATTGATATCCAACTAAACTGAATATATCAATATGATCAAGGTTGAGAATATGCGTCTTCGATCATTGTATGGACATGAAGGCTCCCCTCAATATTGGATTCAAGGCTTGGTTATCGCTTTGGTACCATAGGCCAATAATAACCATCAACGATTTCAAGTGACTCTGCTTCTATTTCCAGCAATAGATCAACCTTTGTTGTGTTAAAATAACAATGCATAGTATCTGGACTTATTTCTAAACAAAATGAACAATGTTATTATCATGCCATGACATTTTTGGAAAACCAAGAATTCAACTCAATGAACCAATACAAGGAAATGTTCATCAATATGTTTATATTCTTCCAAGTAATGGTAGTGTCATGAGTCAATCTTTCTTCAATAAATAGAATTTACCACACAATGCCAATGCAAGGGAATGACATATCTCATACCAAATTTTCCTATATATATACTCAACTCACATCAACTTGAATACCAATTCAGCCACACATATATGAGTTGGAAGCTAAAAAAATCACATACATTAAATGTATATGGATTAATACATGTGAGAAAAGGATTTTTTATGTAAGCCATGCTTGAAATAAAACTAATCGCAGTTGTCTAGAATGTGCCTACCCAACATTTGAAACATTTCCTAAATAGATCAGGAAATAACAATTACATTTATCATTCCATTGCAGAGATAAACTTATACCCGTCCATTTCCTTTTTATCCTTTCAATTATACCTCAATCACTTTCCCAACTAAAATTCAAGATAACGAGAGAGTGTCCATACACTCATGCTTGGATCAATCTCAACCCAAAACATTCCAAGTGAATATAATTCAGAAAATATCTTACTCCTAATATCAATGGACATCTCCAAAACTTCAAGGAAATAAGAAAAAATAATAACAAGCCCAAGCATTTGTTATTTTATTTGTCACCTCAACTAATAAGAGTATACACCAATTGGAGGAAGGAGAGATGAGGTTGATACATATATTATTTAATTAAACTTTCATATAATATCCTCATCCCAAAATAACCCAATGTATATCCAAGAGAGAAGGGGGACACATATCCCAAGACCCAACTCATACAATCAACTTGTATGGACCATGTACAGTCTCTTGGGCTGAAGATTGGTAGTATATAGATGTCTTAGCAAATAACAGGCAATGTACAACGTCAAGGGAATCCTCTTTTTTTTGTATGAGTTTATCAAATAGCCATGGAAATGAATGGTGAAGGAATAAACTAAATTTCCGCTGAGAAATTACTCCAACGGTCAATAAACTTGAAAGAACAAAATTAGAAACCCTTAAAAGAAAGCAACAGTCCATTAATGGAATCCATAGATCTATCATCACTTATAAAATCCAATGGTAGATGAAATGTATTTTTTAGCATTCATCTTATACAAATAGAGAGTGAAACCATGAGAGAATTCCTCAAGAACAACTAATAAATTATCTCTTAAACCATTAAATATTACCAAAAAATTAATAACACAAAGTATCTTCCATTAAAAACACTAGCAGCAATTAAAAACGAAGAAGGGAAATATATCAAGAACATATAAGACATTTTCACTATGCATAACATCAATCACATAACGGACATGGTGACTTCACCTAGGGAAACATGAAGGAAAAAACATGCTATGACAAGCACTGCAACCCTCAATTTTCCTTCTTTGATCTTGCATAACCTTTGGAAAATGGGGCCCCTCATTTTTTGACCCTAGGAGAAATTTTCTTTGGTCTCTCTCCAACTTAAAATCCTCACAGGAATCATGTTTTCCTCAGAAAATCATGTTTGAATGAAAGCATTTGAAGACATGGTTTTTAAATCCAAATAGTTGAAATCAACCAAGTTAATAAGAACTCATCCGGTATGAATTGAAGGAGTTACTTATAAACCCTTTGACTCATATCGAAGTTCTTTCCTTCCTCATCGATATCATTTGTTATCACACAAGTTAACACCAACTCCTCCAATTCATATCGGAGGATTTTCTCCCATCAGCTCTGATATTATCGAAGAACTTGTGTTCAGACTCTCCGACCTACCCGCATTTAATTCCTAAACAACCAATAAGCTATATAAATGGAGCATAAAAAATCTTATTGTTATCTTGCCAAAGAGACCAAGTGAGAAAGGTTCCAAAACATCGAGCATTCCCAACCCATTCTATTCAAGATCGTGACTTATCTACACCCTCCACGTGGTTCTAGGATTCAGGTAAGGGCATCTTTCTCCTCTTATTTTTAGGGTTAGGTTTAGGGTTTCTATCAAATTCCTACCTACCACTTCATTTTCCTTTCTTCTTCACATCAATCAATTAGTTCTCCTCGCTATCATATATTTGGTTAGCTCTACAATTAGTATATGTCAATTCCCTTTTCACCCTCTTACCATTACCACGACACTCCTCGCTTGGATACATTGTGTTAGTCATCCCTAATAGCGACCACAAAAACATTGTGTTAGTCATCCCTAAGTCTTGTATTCCATGCGGTTTTTGATCAGAAGAGGTCTTGGTAACCCTCCCGATGCGATCTGAAGAGTTCCAAGAAACTCCTCTAAATCTATGCTCGTTCCCAAAGAAATCATACTTAGTGTTTTCTCTCAAAACCCTTAGAGTTATTTCTATTGGAATGATTTTCACTAACTCCTCTGACTACATCAGAGGAGTTATTACTAACTCCTTTGATGTGATCGAAAGCGTTGCAAACAATTTCTCTTCATTACTCATACAGCTTGGATATAACTCTTCTGACCATATCGGAGGAGTTATTACTAACTCCTCCAATATGATTGGAAGAGTTTAGATTAATATCATCGATATTTATAAAGTTTAAATATTTGGTAAACCCTTCTGATGGCTTATCGAGGAAATTGAAACTAACTCCTCCAACCACAATCAGAGGAGTTGTCCGTAACCTCCCTGATCATAGATTTTCCAATCAGCTCCCAACTTGTATCGGAGCACTTGGTATGAACTCCTTGTTGAGGAAAAGATATGAAATGATCTTACTCAAGCATTTTCAAATTCTTCTTGGATAAAGAAAAATAGACGGGAATGTCACCCTAGGTTTATAGCCATCAAAAATAAAATCCTAACTCACAAGTATCATTTACAAGTGCTTAGTCTAGTCTTTTCACAAATAAAATCTTATTGGAAAATTCATTTTAATATGATTTTTTGAATATAATAGTTGTTTAAAACAAGTGTAAAAGATAGGAGTAAGAAACCAAGATGATTATCAAGACAAATGAGACATAAAGAAATCCTTTATTTCATTCCAATTCACCAAAGAGTCATTTTATTTACAAAATATCATACAGAAATTTCAGACCAAAGTTAAACTTAGACATCCCCAATGGAACATACAAAAGGACCTTTGAAATAAAATCAAAATTGAACTCTAAAAGATGGATCAGATTTCCACAGATTGTTGCCCACTCGACTCTGCACAATAGCCTTTGTCAGTCATGAAAACTAATTCACAAACAAACAAGTCTACACAAACTATCAAAGATAGATCAACACCTCTAAAAAACAAGTGTCTGAAATATGTAATTCAACCCTGAATGTTGTTGTCTACAATAAGACCCTGCTATCATAAAAGATAATTAGGATTGTGATCAATTAAAGAATGAATGAAAACTGAACTAGCTCAACACAAACTCAAAGAGAAAACCTTAGTATGATTCTTCTTCTATCCTCCTCATGTTCCTCCCTTTCTTTTTTCCTTTAAGAAAAGTAGAATTGGTTGAAGTAGTTGAACCACCTCATTAGTTAAGTTAACTAAAACTCAACTACTTTTAGTTAAGGGGGGAAGAGTAATAAATCATAATAAGAGTTTTAAATAATTAATAACTAGTAGGTGGGACCCATTGTGACTCCCTTTCGTTCTTAACAAACATAACACAACTAGTCAATTAAACAAAACACCCCTCCTTGTGACTCCCATCATCACATCCATATTTGACAATTTATCTCAATAATATTTGCAACTATTTCCAAAATATATTACCAACATATCCAAAAAAAAACTATATGAAAATCTGAAGTCAACTACCATGAACAAATAAAAACTTAAAATCCATATTTTCCAGTTTGTGAGGCATCTTTCCCTTGTTGATGCTATCATCTTTTAGTCCTTCTGAACCTACCTTAGTCTATGTGGAATATTTAATCCTCATCTTGTTGATCATACGAGAGAAATTGTCCTTCCAATGCATGTGGGAGGACACAGATTTATTAGAATTATTTGAAGATGTGGAAGGGGCAGTAGTGGCTTTCCCTTTGACAGGGGCATAGTAAGCCTCGATTTTCAGCCTTTTATTTGAATATCTCATTCATGTGTGCATAATTGATTAGAAAATAGTTCCTTTAACAACCATACATGACAACTCTTTAAAAATATGAAATAGATTTTGGCTCAACAACATATCAGACTCATGCAATCCAATCCATATAAATTGTTTAACTGTTGTCAATGAGAAGGGGATGAACAAAAGGTCCTAGGATATGCGAGGGGATTGTATTTAGAGAAAAATGATAAAATGAAGGGGAAAAGAACACGGTTATTTCTCAAAGACAACAAACAATCAATTGTAACGTGGACTAAAGAAAACATCACTGTGATCCAACCAAGAAAAAAGTAACTTCCAACTGCTTCAATACAGAATTATCCTTGACCGTAATCAATTTTAGAACAGGGAGTGAAAAATGAATGTGGGAAGGTGATGGAGTTGTAATTAGCGAAAAGAGAAATAATGGTGGGGAAAGAGAGCAGGTATTGTTCATAAAATTAATTAAGTACTCTGTAAAACCCTTCTGTAAAAGGAAATACACCAACCAAATGACCACTGTAACCCGCAAAAAAAACAACTACTATGTATAGTCTAAACAAATCTATGTATTAACTTGTTTCCTATTGTAATAAAATATTTAACACAATGTCAAGACAATATGCATTCTACAACAGCCTATAGGGGAGAGTTGTTCATCTAACTTATCCATTTAATATTTTAAAATAATTCCCAAATGCATAAACATTCACTTATTTCCACTCTGCTCAGCATCAAAATCAACCATTGCTCACGAATTATTCCAATCATCAAATACAATTCAAAGGTCATGCTCAATTATGTATTTTAATAATTAAATTGTAATGAGGTTATACTTGCCATTTAAACACACAGACAACAATCACCACGTAAACTCACGCTATGTTGTGGGATACACAAAACATTTGACCAAATGCAAGTGTATTTTTGTGACTGTACAGGTCCAATTTTCTTTGACTTTAAACAACCATAATGTTGGGATATCAATAAATATAGCAAGGTAGCAACAGTAAACCTGATCTCATCCCATAGATCGATCAAAATGAAACAAAACCATTATGTTTCAAAACCCCATGACCATCATTGAGGGCGCAACCAATAATTTCCATATAATACATAGTGGATAGCCATTCCATAATCACTCGATCACAATACTTCCATGACAATTAAAACACGTAATCATAATAATCAACTACTTATCCTATCGTGTTGTAGGAACGCCACACGTACCCATGCATCATGCACGAGGAAATGTTGTGACTTAATCAATTAAAATAGTGATGGGTTACCATTTATGATCTCAAGGACAATGACTACGTATTCGATTTAACAATCATCCAATTAACCATGATGAGTTTATTCATTTAATTATAATAACAAATGTAGTAACTAGATACCAAAACCAACACCATTGTCACATAATCAAAGGGGCGAGCCAATAACCAACTCTTTAGACAATACACCACCAATACATAACAACCAATAGTATACTCGACAAGCCATAACGGTCTTCTCTATCAACCCTCGGGCTTGAGGAGTCAAGGGTTTTCTCTGTGGGCCAACACATGGATACTAGAGTCGACTACTCTTAATGGTGAAAACGTCTCAGACCAACGGTGCACACACAGGGAAAACCACAATTGACTTCATGGATAGGGTGACAAATGTTGTGACAGGAGAAGCTATGAATAGAGGAGTAAGGCTCCATTTTGGCATTGTACGATACTTATCACACGCGGGGTATAAACCTCGTGGCTCTCCCAGCCAACCCACTAAAAATGCTAAGGTGAAACAGAGCCGAGAAGAAGCAATATAACCCACTGCGCGACCATTAGTAGCATGAACAACCCAATACCTAAGTGACCAATGCGCAGTGACACAAAGCGCTTCCAACCCATTAAACCCCATAAAATTCAAAGGCTGGGTATGGTGATACGAATGTGTGAAGACAGTCGGCCACTCAATACCAAAGGAAACCCTCCAATCTAAACCTAGCCAGGATGACAAAGAGTCTTTATGGATACTAACACTCAGGACAACCAATAACACTATGACTTCAAATATTATTGTAGAGAAAGCCATCAATGATTCATTCCAAAAAAAATCACAATTTCACACAGTTGTCATACTTAAGGATAGCACAAACCAATACATCCAAGCCAATATCTATTTCATAACCAGAGAAGACTCATGGATGGAAAAAAAAACATACCTGTAATAAAAAACACCTTAAAACGTGAGTTGTCTGAGTGGTTCTCCCTCTTCTTTAAAGTCGTATCCTAACCAAAACAAACTTAGTTGAACAATAGCCCGACTAGGGTGGAAGCTAGTGGAAGGAGTAGGAGTGACGCGCAGTAAATGAAGGTCACCTCCACGCTCAAAATCATTCAATTCCCTAGTACGTGCTAGTCACTAATCCATTAATTCATCCAATCGAACCATGCATTAAAACCAACATCCCTTAATTTCCAAGAGCGCCACCCACATCACATATTACCATCTCCAACTATACAGTAATGTATATCAACTACAATTCCATGTAAATACATAATTCGCATAGCTATTATTTGTTAGCTAGGATTTACAACGACCATTTTAGTGCGTATGGTGTAACATGTTAGTATAGACGAATTTCTTTTCGCATTCTTTTATTTATATTGCTTTATTTCCTTTCAATTTCTCTTTATTTATCGTTACTAACATGTATCTTTTGCAGGTGTCACAAGTAATAAATCCATAACTAAATAGAAAGGGTAACAACATATATCATAATCCATCATAGCATTCGAGTCTAGAGCAAGAGGACAACATGTATTATCTCTCATCCATCTATCGTGAATAGGACCAACCTCGATCATCAATCATTCTCAATCTTGTAACAAAGTGTCGAACAATAGTAAAACATCAAACAAGACCCAGATTTGATCCTCCAACCAACAAGGGGGTCCCACCTACTAGTATATATATATTGTTATCTTGTAGTAAATAGTCTTTAGCAATAATTTGCAGGCGGAATCCTCGTTGCGATTTTAATCATCAACAAACTGGCAAATCCACAGGAAAATTTGTTTTCAATAGATTTAGAACTCAGAACTCGTGGTTTTGCAGACCAGAATAGTAAATTTAGAAGATGTAACCAAAATAATTATGCAACAGGGGAAGTGAGCAAGTTTATTGGAAAAATGATCAGAAATTTGGGAATAACTCATGAAAAATGTTAAGTATGACGGGTTCTATCCCTGTATGCATAATCATTCAACCGGAATCGACTCTTGCTCCAAGGAGAAAAAAATAATGGACCTGTTATAACCCTATAATTTATAGGATCAACTGATGATTGTAATTTTGTTCCTTTAGTGTTTTTGACTTGCAGATAATATTGCATTCTGCAAAAGAAAAGAAAAGAAAAAAGAAAAGAAAAAGAAATGAAAGAAAAATAAAATAAAAAATGAGAAAAATAAAATGAGGGCATAAAAGAAAATGGATAAATCCCCATGAAATGATAATGACTTGATCCATACAGTTTAAACATGGCCAAGTCTTTTAAATTTAAGTATTTAGTATTAGTGAATAAGCTTGGCTAAACTGTCTAATCTTAGCCAGGTAATTAGGTTAGCTAGTGAATAAATTTGACAAAACAGCCTAATCTTGGTCAAATAGCCCCAAGGTAGAGTATTTTCTTATCCCAACAGTCTAAGTTGGGCTAAAAGTGAAAATGAGTACGTTAGGACATAGGGTAGTTAGTTTCTCTTCAATAAAATATGTAAGATAATCGATGAAAAATGCATGATCTTGATGGTGAAATGTTTTTCTAACCCCGTGGTGACAAAAGCAAGGGAAGCATCACACAAAACCCATAAAAAGGTCATTAAGCCTAATTTTTGCCTCATATATTGAATTGCGCCCCGGAGATTAAAGATCGGGCCTAGATCTACGACTAAGCTTTTGGTGCCCAGATATACGTCTCTGATGAGTTTTCGGAACCCCCCCCCCCAATCGTTCTACTTTTAACGTCAAGGGGGGGGTCCGAAAAAAGTGATTAAAGTGTGTGCTCAAATCTACGGTTATCCCGTCAGCGTGCAAATGGATGTTCCACAAGACATTTCAGACCCCCCTGACCGTTCTACTTTTAACGGTGGTGGGAGGGTCTAACATGATGGTTAAAGAATGCTTTTGGAACAATGACTGATCTATCTTTGTTCAAATCAACAGTCAGCAAGAGATCTTGGACCACCCCAACCTTTCTACCTTTAACGGTGGGGGGGGGGTTCTAGAATGAAGCAATGTCCAAGTGGGCCCCATCCCTACATGGCATCATCTCATTGCATCTTACCTCCCCACTCTAAACATTTACCGCTTACCAATTTTCCAACTCACCACCGTCATCTAGAGATGTCACACCCCAAAACCACCCCTTGCAAGTCCCATTTCGTGACCCCATCAACATGTTCCCTCCATCTAACCATTACAGGTCATATCTTTTTCGTTTATTTCCCAATCACCATTATGCACGTCGACCGGGTACACATTTCAAATGTCCTTCACCTTCCCCCTCATGCTCTAAAGGACCCATTGGCCATTTATTATTGGCCACATACCTGTTGTTCACCTCACCTTTTTTTTTTTCACCCAACGGATACTCGTTCACTAAATTCCAACCCCATTTCGGTCATTCGCATTCCATTCACACTCCTTCCATATCAGAGACTCATTTTCCTTCACCTCTGCAACATCTCATCCAGTCATAGTTTTCTCCTACTAACGTGTATTGAGTGTGCAGGTACCAGTGGAAATCAATGGCGCCCAAAAGTAAAAATTCAAATGTGGAGGAAAATCCATATCTCCCCCCTCCTCTCGATCTCGACCGGATCCCATTAGCAGACAAAGACTATTTAATCTCAGAAACCAGGTCCAAATTCAACTTCGTCGAGCTACAGTCATGGTTTAAAGACACCTTCATCGATTAGAGTGATGGAATTGGGCTCTGGGACTCAAATTTCCCTCTGTATCGTTTTCCCCAAGTCCATCATTTTTCTAAATTCACCCTCAAATGTCAAGCACACTACCTCCCTGATTAGAGAGCCATAGTATCTTCATTTGGAGAAACCTTTTTCCTTATTACACCCGAGGCCATCGATCAAATGATGCAGGTACCTAGAGACGAACCCTGTTCTCCCCTCACCATTGAAATTCTAACAGAAATGTATCAGAACTTGTTTTTTCCCCAAAGAGCACAAATATTTGACCTTTTCCTCCCACAAGATGCCCAATTTCCTAAGAATAATCCTCCTTATCATTCCTCCATATTTTCCAAAAAGGGAAACCAGATTATCTTGACACTGTGTGGTTTTATTGGTTACTTCTCAGATGAATGAGTAGATGAACCTATCCTAGGTTTCCTGTCCATTTTCACTACTGAAGAGAAAGTTGCCACCCAGTTTGATTACAGTGGTTTTTTGGCCGAAAACCTACATGAGAAACTGGCAAATTTCTCTATAGAAGGCATGTTCTAGTATTCTTCAATATTGGCCTACATTTTTGTGTTCTATCAAGCAGAAAAAATTTCCTTTCTCATGTAGAAAATGGACAAGGACGAAAAACCGCAAGGAGTAACTTTATGGACATCATTACTCAAAAGAAACTCCACTGAGTTCAATTTCAAACAGTTCATCGAATTGTTTTATCACCCAATGGTAAGCATTCTCAGTGGAAGACCAAAATTGAGGATAAATGAGGAGATCCAAAGAGTTCTTCACCTTTCGGATCTCGCAAAGACCAGGGACTGGTTCCTATATCAGAATCACACAGAGATCAGAGTGTATGGGTGTGAACTAGCTCCATAAAAATTGCCCAAGTATGTGCCTATTCGAATATTTTCACTGGAGTATATTCGTCAGATGATAAACTCAGATGACATTCATTTTATGTCTCTGAAGAAAAAACAACAGATGAGGATTAAAGGGAAAATAGGATCATTTATCTACAATAGTCAAGCTGCTAGGGAAGAGGCAGATAAACTATTAAAGGAAATGAAATTCAGCACCAGTTTCATTTGGCATTATGATCCAAGTGGGATCATTTCAGAGACGAGATCGAAAAACAAAATTTCACCTTATTCTCACACCCTCAAACCAGAAATTGAAAAGTATGCGAACCAGACATAGTGGGAGGAAAATACTCTGGTAGATACTGAACAACAAGAATCTCCTTCAGTCTATTTCATATACTACCACTCCATAGGTACCAAAGGAAAAAATGCCAAGAAATGATGCCTCTCCTTCAGTCACTGAGGTATCAACAGAGGATTTTTAGGTATATAGAAAAATACCCAAAACCACTCATACTACTCACATGTCTAGTGAGGAAAATCCCTACTCTGCCAAATTGATTGAGGGAAAACATTAGGTGGTATCCACTTCTTCTTCAAAGAAGCAGACAGATATAGTTGTGACCACCCAAACTCCACAAGGATCTGTACTTCTAAACATTTTCGAAAAATATGATATGATTAAAAATAAGAACC